>VWYH01009493.1:138869-330435 GCA_013399365.1 Pampusana beccarii
GGCCCCGGTCACGGCCACGGCCACGGCCCCCGCGGCGGCAGCGAGGCACCGCCGCCCTCCCGCGGCCGCCGGCCCTTCCGCACCGCCGGCCTCGGTCCCTTCGTACGCTGTGGCAGCTGCCCCTCAGCTCTGGCATCCTGTTCCTCTCTCTTTGTCACCCGCTTGTGCTGCGCAGCCATCAGCTGCGAGGAGCAGCAGAGACCCCGAGATGGGTCAGTTTCCTGCAGGAGTGGGAACGAGAGAACAAAGGAGAGCTGTCGGGCTTCTTTTGCATAAACTTGGGACAAAGTTGTTGCGTGCTGCTGCCTTTCACCTCGACTTGTGCCACCTGCCCTGGGATGGCTCCTGAGGGGTCCCCAAGCACCTGAGGGCTGGGTGCTGTTGCCATCAGCAGAAACAGAATATTCTTTGGGTAGCACTGGGCAATGCTGCTTGAGTCTGCTGGGGCAGTGCCTGGAAAGTGCAGCACACAAAAGCATCGTGGTGCTATTAAATCCCTTGGGTAGAGGGTAGTGTGGCAGCCCGCAGTGCTCTTTTATCTCCTTGCACTCGTTCTCTCCCCTCAGACCTGGCTGCACCTTGTGCAGGGCAGCCCAGGTTGAGGTGATGCTCAGCCATGGTTACTGACAGGGCTTGCATGATGGGCGCTGCTTGGGTACCCTGGAGTGGAGAAGGATGGAGGTAGTAGGGGTCCCTTGCTGTGAAAGTGGGGGGTGCAGCACTGCCCAGTGCATGTTGTCAGTATCTGAGGCTTGCTGGGCAGCCCCCAGGTCACCGTGTCCCTTCCCATGTAGAGCAGCCAGGTGCAGTGAGTCAGACAGGCTGCCGAAGAGGGGATGCACGTTCCCCACGCTACCAAATCTACTCTGGAGGGACTGACCTGCTGATGCCCACTCAGATGCTGACATTGTGGGAATGGCCCTCTGCCACACACTTCCTTGGCTCCCTGGGGCCCACCATCGGACATTCCTCCGGGGACATCATGGCATCTGCATACATTTTCCTGGTTTTCTCCATTCCCCTCACTCTGGAAGTGCATCATGCTGTCGTCCTGGGAGAAGGTTTGCCCTTTTAAGCAAGCACTATGCCAAACTTGAAGTGCTTGACACAGGGGATTGGGGAGGGGAGAGTTGTGGGGAGTGTTTGCTTTTGTTTGTTTTTTTCCTGTATGGGTAAGTTGCTATAGTAGTAATGAAAAGGGGTGAAATGGCTAAAGTACAGACTGACATGTTTGTCAAACCCAATTTAAGCTATGAAAACCATTTTGCAGTTCACCTCATTCCTCTGTTTCCTGCCAGTTGCTAGACATCTCCTTCATGGGCCCCTATGTTCCTTTTGGTGAGACTATCAGGAGCCCTGATACCTCTTGGGCAGAGAACCACAGGGTGTTTGAGGAACCTACAGTAGCTTAACAGAGCAAGCCTTTCCGACACACAGTCACTGTCAGCAGTCCAATTGGCAGGAAGAAAAATGTAGCTCTGACAGGAAGAAGGACACCAAAGTGTTTCCTTTCCTCCCCTGAATCTCTTAATGTCAGTGCCAAATACAAGGCAAGGGCCCCTGCCTCTTCTTGGAGCAGATATTTTTCTCCCAAGGAGATGTCAGTACTTACTTTGGTGCAGAAGGACCTCTAGTGTCCCTTGGTAGCTCATGCTTTGGTCTCACAGCTCTAGCTGGGTATTTATTGATCTCAAGACACTCGTATGCTCAGTGGAAGGAGATAAGGTCTCCATAGCGTCTGTAGGGAAGTGGCAGGGAAAGACAGGCTGGGTTCCTGCACCCTGGGGTGAAGGCAATGACTGTACACACCAGGTTCACCTTGTTTTGCTTCCACGCCTCCTTCACATCCTTTCTTCTTAACCTCAGGGGCCTCTGTGTGGCTTTTTGTGCACCACAGGCTGCTCCATTCAAATATATTAAATGCTTCTGGTGTCTCAGTAACAAATTTTCTACTGTGTTTCAATGAACACCAGTATAAACTGTAGATTAATGTTGTGCTTCTTGGGAGTCTCGTAGAGTTCTCCACCAAAATCTGTGCTTAGTATTCAGCAGCATAAAATTTTCTTAAGCAGATTGAATTGAATTCATCAGTGGAAGCTGTTAGGAATACGATGAAAATGCTATTACGTGTTTTGATCTATTTTTCTCATGGGCATCCCTTATTTCATCATCAAGACGGTCCTGCATGCATCACTCCAGTGAGAAAAGTGGGAGGTGGGGTGAATGAGGTGGCCTTTCTAGTGGGGAAGCTTTCAGGGTCTTTGAACGCAGGGAGAGATTTAGCAGACAATAGAAAAGACCATGTGAGAAGCAGATGGATTTCAGATATTTGTATATTTCTAAACTGGGCATTTCTCTTGCTGCTTGACTTCAGCCAGCCAAGTAGCCCCTCTGAATTTGTGCGGGCTCTTACTTAGCATACAGGAAGCAGCAGAGCAGGTCTCTGAGCTTACAGAAAGCTATAAAGGATGGTCACAGGCGGGTCACCCTCCGAGGTGAATAATGAAGTCAAACGGGTGCCTTTTCCAAATGGAAAATCCTTCTACCCGCTTTCTGGTCTCCTGTCTCTTCCCACCCGCAGCACCCGCAGGCTTACGAGAGCCGCGGCTTTACCAGAGCCCAGCAACTCACACGACTTCAGCGCAGGGGTCAGAGTCTGCCAGCTCCGCACCCCCAGACGCCGAGAATCGCAAGAAGCGGCCGCGCCGACTCCTCCTCCCACCGCTGTGGCACTCGCCCAGTTTCGGTTTCCGTTTCCCCGTCGGGGCGGGGCGTTCCTGGCGCTACCCCCGCCGCTGCCAGCGGACCTGCACCAGTGCTGCCGAGCTGTCGGGCAGGAGGGAAGCGGGGATGCCGGCGGGACGGCGGCGGCGGCAGCAGCGGCAGCAGCAGCAACAGCAACAACAGCGGCAGCAGCAGCAGCGGCAGCAACAGCAGCAGCAGCAGCAGCAGCAGCAGCAGCAGCAGGACGGGCGGCGGGACCAGGAGAACGGCTCCCCGCGGAGTACGGGCGGTGCCGACCGGCGGGAGCGGCGCGGCGGTTCGGGGAGGGAGGGCGGCGGGGGCAGCTGGAGCCCCGCTGGGGCGGGGAGCCTCCTGGCCGGGGGCAGAGCCGCCACCGGAGCCGTGCGCGTCGCGCGGGGCGGTGAGACCCTCCGGGACGGGTCCGTGCGTGGGCGAGGTCGGGTCCTTGGAAATGAAACCGCTGGAGTTGCAATAATCTGCTGTTGCCTCTCGGGGAGAGCGACCCACGGCATGAGGTGCTCAAACATGCCCCAGTGCGCAGTGGTCGGGGGAGACTGGAAGGAGGGAGACCATGGCAGGGAATGGACATGAATTTCCTTTGTGGCTGCGTGTTGTGATTGAGCTGGGGAGGTGAGAGAAGGGTGTGTAGTGAGTCTGCCAACAGCAGACAGCCTCCAGAGTGGTTAGATAAATCAGAAAGCTTTGCTGATGACCATCTCTCACAGTTGGACATCCTGGCTCTCAGACACTTGTGCTGCAGTAAGGCCACATGCCAGTAACGGAGTAGATCTGGTACCTCAGGGTCAGGAAAGCACCTGCAGACCCTCAGCTGCAGTCAAGAAGGGACTTCCTTCTGCTGTAAATAAGCAATATGTGAATTGCTTCTCTGGTGTCTTGTAAAACATCTGACTTCAAGGCATCATATCCCCAAAGCTGTGACAAATCTGGGGCGGTCAAATACCTCAGGAGGTGCTTCATCTCCCCAGGACACTCTCCACAACTGTGCAAAGTAACAGAACGTGCTTTTGTTGATGTTTTGCTGATCGTCTTGGGAGCTGGTGGCACAACAGCCTGAGAAATGTCTTCTAGTGCTAGCCAGGAGGGTCACCTGGCGTGAAACCAAGCAGTGGCTAGGGCACTGAAACCCCAAAGGGCCTGAGAAAATAAGTGTTGCACACTTGTCTCACTTTTTCCTGAAGAACAGAAGCTCTTGGTGAAAGCAATACCACAAAGAGATGTTGAGGAGGAGGCTGAGATGTTAAGATGCCTGTTGCCTTAGCGTGACCGTCATGCCTGCCCTTATTTGTCTGCAGAGCACACGCAGTCGCAGGGGAATGAGGAGGTGCGATGCTCAAACCATGATGAAACACATACACTCATTCTCTCCTCTGATGGGACGCTTTCTGAGCAGTGGGCTACTGCTTCAGCTCACTGCTCTAAGACAAGGTAAGAAGCTTTCACGGGGTGGAGGTATGGATAGTAACAGGCAGATAAGGTGGCCCACTTTTCCTAAAGGTGACGTCCAAGAGACTGAGACGTGTTCCTGTTGTAGAGAGGGAACTGGAACACATTCTTTCCCAGTACCCAAAATTTATCTTCTTTTCTTACCCAGCAAGAAGTACACTGATTTTGAGGATAATACCAAATTCTGAGCTGCTTGAGATGCTTATGAGACAGGCTTCTCTCAAACTTGGTAAGGTTTGGTAGCATATAGCAGAGTAATGCAGATGACTTGCAAGCCACATGTGGCTTGAGAAAGCAGTGGGTGAAAGACTCAAGCACACTTGAACTTTGCCACTCTCCAGTTAATCTGGGAGGGTAACCATCATCTAAAAATGACACAGCAGTTTGCTGTGGGATTTCTGTTAACTTGCCCAGGGCTGAGTCTGTTTCTCTTCCATCTTCCCATGGTGCAAACCACAATAAAATCACTTAGTACACCTAGCATAGGAGCAGGGTGAATCAATTTACAGATGACCACATAATTGTCCACATAATTCCCGCTAAACATGCTAGGCCTTGGTGAGCAGGAGATCTTCCTTTACTTTGTCTCATGGCACAGCATCTATCTATTTTGATGTTTTTTTTCCTTACTTTTGTAGGCTGATGAAAGAACTAGAAGACCATGATATTGTTCAAATAGCATGTGGGGACCAGCATGCCATGGCACTCTCCAGAGGTAGACTCTTTTAAGCACTGCTTCCAGTAGTTGGTGACACTGTTAGAGAGTGATGACTGATGGGTAGGGGACACAAAGTGCACCAGCTATCAGCGGTGCCCTTTGCTCCCAGCACCCATGGACCCGCAGCTCTGTCCCTCTCCAGTTCCTTAGCACTACCCCTCCGCAAAGGTGTGTTGTGGAGAGCAGATGTGCCCACCCCATCCTGCAGTCACCAGACTTGCTCATTCTTAAGTTGGAGCACCCCTTTGGTTGGGGACTTCTTGCAAGTATGGCTTTATAGGTGGCAACACCCTGCCTTTATTCTTGCTGTTCTGAGTCACACAAGCAGCATGGGGCTGCCCCAAAGGGGTCAGAAGCAAACAGGGAAATTTGGCTTCAAATGATGGTCTCACCTTAGAGCTAGATCTCTGAAAACAGCACTGATTTTTGCTCCCACTCCCAAAGTGCAGAGACTCAAGAGAAGCAGAGAGGCTGAGCTGTTTTCTTTTGTTCTGTGTGTGAAGGAGGTGAGCTCTTCACCTGGGGCCAGAATGCCCATGGACAACTTGGACTGAGCAGCCAAGCCGTGCTCATCTCAAAGCCACAGCTGGTGGAAAGACTAAAGGGCATCCCACTCGCTCAAATTGCTGCTGGAGGAGCTCACAATGTTGTGGTGTCACTCTCTGGAGCTGTGTACTCCTGGGGGAAGAATGATTTTGGACAGCTGGGACTTGGAGACACAAGAGGTAAGGAAGGACAGCACTAAGAGGGTGTTTTCCTGGTTAGTGAGCTTACTGCAGACACAGGATTGGTTCAGGAATGTCAAGCCCCTTTGGAACAGCAGTGGACATTAAAGTCTTTGGAAGAAAGTATGTTTGGATAAGTTCTTTGTTTCCGAGCTGTTGTATCCTACTCAGGAAAGACATGCAAGGACAATGGATTTAGGGGCTGTATTCTGATGAATTTATGTGGCCAACAGGGTAGCATGTGCTCATGAAACTACATGTCTCATAGGTCTCTTTCGACTCCCGTTCTCTCTCCAGGCAGTCTTGTATGAAGGAAATTCACTTTATACCTCTTTGCCTTCTTTAATTCTCTGTAAATGCAAGGTGTGATAAGAATTAAATCAGTCATTGTTTTCAAAACTAGAAGGCTGGAGCAGAGTTGCCCTAACCAGGCAGGACTTGAAGTCAGCAGGATCTAATGAGTCCAATATCTGACCCCTGAGAGTCAGATATTTTGAAGCCAAGTACCTTCTGGCAAGCAGATGTGAAAGAGCTGTGTTTTGTTTCAGATTGAATGTAAATTAAAAGAAAACACTATGAAAAAGATAGAACATAATGAGAAATAATATGTTACTGTCCAGGGTAGGAAGCAACTCAAACCCAAGGTGTAAATACATTAATTGCTGTAAGAGAGGACTAAAAAGTGCTGAAAACCTATTTTCTAAATCCTTATTTGTGTGAGACTCCCCAGTTCTTTTTCACTTTAGCAGTACTTTCTTCTTTCCAGACAGAGGCTGCCCATTGTACGTAAAAGCATTAGAGCACTGGAAGACTGTATTTGTCTCATGTGGAGCAGATCATACAGCAGTTCTCTCCAAGGTGAGTCTGAAGTGGAAGGTAAGCATCTGAGTTCTCACCGTCGGAGAAAATATATGCTGCTGAAAGTCAACACAACAGAAATGCCTACTTCCATCAGAGTCTGAGGACAATCCCCAAAGGATGCTAAATAAGCTAGTGGGAAAATTTGCCTTTGCTTAGATTCCTGTCACCTGCATGCAAACTTTTGCAGGGAGATGGTGAATGGGAATCCTGGGGCAAAGAGGTGCAGTGCAACTGCCAGTACTTCTTGAAAATATTTTCTTTTTTATAGCATATTGAGGACTTCAGAAAATGTGAACAATAGCTAATTCACTAGGGTTCACTTATACAAGTAAAGTTCTTAAGCAACAGGGAGTTATTCTCAGGAGTTAAATCACTTTCCTCAGGAGTTAAATGGCTGGGACATTAGCCAATGTAAGATTAGGCTTGATGTGAAGTAGACTACCTGTGTTAGAATCAGGGAGGTTTTGAATCAAGTCACATATAACATATTGTGTCTGGCTGACTCTAAGTCTCGATGGTGACCATTTGAATGCTCTTGATAATGCAGTGATCCTGTTGTTTTTTTCTTCATCTTCAAGGAGGGGTTGGTGTGCACCTTTGGAGCAGGAGGGTCTGGCCAGCTTGGTCACAACTCCACCCGGAATGAACTCGTGCCTCGTGTGGTGGCTGAGCTGTGGGGAGCAAGAGTCTCTCAGATTGCCTGTGGCAGGTGAGAAATTACCAATAACCTTCTGAGGCCAAGGGCTTAGGGGAATCACTGCAGAGCAGAAGGGAGGGGAGTCACCAAGATGTTCAAATCCCTGCATTCCAGTAGGCCGGCACTGTCAGAATATTGTCTGCTGTTCAGGTGTAAGCCACCCTCCTGTGCCACAGCCCCGGTGAAAGCAGAACCATTAGCCCGTGCCGAGCAGAGAGGGAGGGCTGCAAAGAACACCAGAAACTCTTGTGTTTTTTTCTCTTTTAAGAAACGGAGGGTATACCAGGTTCCAAACAGCAAAAGACTGTCAAAAACCTGCATCAAGAAAGTCACCCGGTTCTCATCCACTGAGTCCTTAGAAAGAACAAAAGAGGGGTGATAATTATCCATTTTAATTCTCCCTTTCTGGAACTGGGCCAGAAAAAGTCTCTCGTCAACTTTCCTTGACTTTGTATCAGGCTCAGCAGCACAGAATTTGCATTTAAACGTGAAAGGCTGTGAAGCTAGCAAAGCATAACACTTTATTTTTGTATGTGGAACCACAGTAAATCACAAACAGTAGTGGACAGTATTGGCAATTGGGGTCCATGCGTTTATTGCTGAATGTTTATGCAAGGAAGGGTCTTAAGACTTTGGTTAAAGGGAATCTCTAGGTGAACTGTTAGGACTCGTAAAGACAAGCCTCAGCTATCCACTCTAAAAACGTATCTGTAAATCTTATTTTGACTAGCCTGTTGGTATTAGCTTATTATGACCATTTTTATTTTTCTGAACAGGCAACACACCCTGGTCTATGTCCCCTCCTTGGACAAAGTCTATTCGTTTGGTTCTGATGAAGAAGGACAGCTGGGAGATGAAAGCAAGCCTAATCAGTTGATACCACTTCCCATCGATTCACCAGTGAATACCGGAAAACCCCATCAGGGTAATAACCACTGTAGATGTGTACTTTCTTTATTTGTTTCTTCCAGGGAGGTGTTTGCTCTCGTGATTTCATGTTTACACCGAGAGTCTAACATTACATCTCCTGCTTGCTTGGTCATCCCAATAGATTCTACAGTGGATAATTTGATTTGCTGCTTGATTTATCATTTATCATCATGGGTAATCGCCACATAGAATCAACTTCTAGACAGACAGCTCCTATCTGAGAGCTTTTTTTACTGTTCCACATCTGTGCACTGAACTCTCTGAAGATAATGGCTGTCTCTTCAAAGGTTCCTTTGAAAATCTTTTTATTCTTTCACAGAAAACAACACATCACAAAAGGTGATTGAAATTACTGCAGGAGGAAACCGAAGTATTGTCCTCTGCAAGAAGAACAAGGTAGGTGCATGTTTGATCATGGCTTCCAATTTTATCTTGTTCACATTATTGCTAGAAACACTTGCATATTCCATCCTGCTTTTAGAGCTCCAAGTTCACTGCATTTCAATTCTTTCCATGCTTACCCAGAAACTAACTTATATTGCAATTATGTATCTGTTCTGTGGTTAATGCATCTGGATGGTGCTGGGTGACCACTAATTTGTTCATACTTAGACTGAAATCTTCTTGTAATGATTGAAAAAAAGAATCCCGTCTGCTAGACTTGTAATCTTGCCACTATTTTTACTTATTTCACACAGAATTCCTGTTTGAATGGAATTGCCACTCTGAAGGATGAAGATGTGGATGCATGGATTTCTAGTTCTAGTACGCAAGACTGGGAGAGTGTAAAAAAGTAAGTCAGAAACTTGCTGGGTTTTTTTGGTTGTTGTGGGGTTTTTTTGTGTGTTCATTGTTTGAGGGGTTTTTTTTGTTTGGTTTTGCTTTTTTCTGCCTCAATAGATGATTTTCTCTAAAAAATATTATTTGGACACTATTGTAGGCACTGATGGTCAAGAATCTGGCTGAGACAGAACATTGTACAGGCACTTCTTACCTAGTTTTTGCACAGGAAAAAGAGATGTTGATAAGCAACAGCCCTTTGACAACCCTTTTGCAGGAAAAGAGCAGACATATCACTTGTCTTCGGAAACCTTTCCTTCTGTTCTTGTGCACAGAATGGTTGTTAAGTGGATGAAGAGCTGACGAGTTATGTCAGAGAAAGATTCTGTCTGCAGACCGATGCCTTGTGCAAAAATAATAATGCAGAGTATCCAAACGGGAATGTTTTGTGTGTGTCAGCATTTAAAAATTAGTGATCCCTTCTTTAATTACCCATTTTCAATAGCAGTAAGTATATACTACTGTGGGAAGCCTAACACTTATGGCTGAGAATTACAATTGTGTAGTCTTTTTTTCAGATCTTATGTGTGAGATTATTTTATTTGGGAAAGTCTGACTACAGCTGCTGATTTTGAGCATTTCAAAGTATTGGCTAATTTGGATCTAAATGTTTCCCTGACCACTTTTGGTACAGTTTGAAACATGTGGAAAGTGGTTGTTGAGAGGCCGAGAGAGGGAGAGTTCTTTCCGGATCTCAATAGGAAGGGCCTGACAGCAAATTTCTTAATAAAACAGCTGCTTTAGTAGAAACAGAACCAGGAATACAGGTAGTAAGTTTTGTGTCCCTTCAGATGCTGGGAACCCAGCTTTTGTGCAGCAGCAAATGGATCCCCTGATGGATTTTCCCTCAATGTGATACAAAGATCCCATCTGTGAAGGGGTTCCTCCTCCCTCCCATGCCATGGTGCCTTTTATTTCGCATAATGAAACCAGATAAGGTCCCTACCCGTCAGGAGAAGCTATCTCCATCACAGCACTCACCAGCATGCAGCACAAGCTGTCATGGGGCACTTGGGCAAGTTCCTTCACAAAGCCCAGGAGAGCAGAGATGGTTTGCCAAAGATCACTAGCTCCTCGAATACAATGTCTTCTGCAACACTCTCAGTAAAGCAGTGCTAAAAAAAAAAAAAAAAAAGTTGTGTGCAAGTGCAGACACACCAGTACTCCCAGTTTTTGCTCTTTCAGAGTTAAAAACCTGAAGCTGCTAATCATGTTGAAAGGGTTGACTTTGGTTTGTTTTTTACTGTCAGGAATATCGAATTGATCTTTTCATCTGAGGCCTGCATCAACGGAAGCTTCCTGGCGAAAAGGTAGTGTGTGCTGTCTAAAACATAACAGAATATATTGGCTGCATGTAAACTGACCAGAAACTGTTATTTTAGCCCGTGTATGTAGAGAAGATTAGTTGTATTTGAACTTGCAAGAAGCAAGTCTTAATTTTTCAAAGCCCAAGCTAAAATTAATTTTTTTATCCCCGCCAGTCCTATTGAAATTTGCTATAGAAGCTCACATCCCAGCAGATTATCCCATAGTGGCATTTAACAGATGATTATAATCCATTTAGGCAATATTACAGTTCCCAAAGGATCCATAGTAGCTCCTCCCAGCACTGAAGTGCAAGTCGTTTTAGGGTGGAATACAGGAAGCCTGCCCTTAACAGTGCACAGCTGCACAAGGTAGGAAGGACAGGGTATTAATCAGGTTACACCCCAGTGAGAATGTCTTCTTAGAACAGACAAAATTATATATGTAGCCACTGGAGTCAGGGCTGAACTTTCTGAGTATTTTCTGATGTTAGGATGCTTCACTAACCACTCAGTAACAAAAAACAGCTTCTCACATCATTTGATGTTCTTTTTTACCTTTGTGACAGAGACAAACATTTCAAAACTTCCAAAGAAGTCTCAGGGGTAGACATGGCAGAAGTGCAACGTTTTTATGAGAAGGTCAGCAAGGTGCCAAAAGTCTTTGAGGAGGTAAGGATTCAATATAAAGATTCCCACTATACAGACACTGAGAAGCTCTGGATTTGTGTATGAAACTTGGGAATTTCCATGCCAACCTAATTCATGTATGATTTTGGCAAAACATAATTGCATTTTTAACCCTTGTTTCTGTTCTGTGTGTTTGTTTGTTTGTTTCTCTTAAGGTGGTAAGGGGGATTCACAAGTTACAGCCATCATTGCCTTCCTCTCCCATCTCACCTGAAAATTTCAGAGTCTACTTGATCTTGCCTTTCCTTCTCCAGGGAGAGCTTAACACCTGTTATGCTGCTCTCAGGCGGGTAGCCCAAGCCATCACAAAACTCCAGCCACACAGCCTGAAAACTCTTGGTAGGGTTTTATTATGATAGAACTGAATGATTTAAATGCCCGGCCATTTTTGGCTGCGAAGTAAGAGTTAGTATTGCTGATGTAATTTGCTCTATAGTTTTGCCTGAAAGAAATGCATTTGGTAAGAGTAGAAACATGGGGACTACACAACAAGACACAAGAAAAAGTATCACCTCGGTCTGAGGTTTACTAATTTTTGTAGTGCAAAATTAAGCTTTTTTGTTTGTTTGTTTAGTTAATTTAATAAAAAGAGACAATGTGGCTTAATACACAAATTGCAGTTATTTGCATGTTACCTGTGATGAATACTTCACCAGCTCTTTTATTTACAGAATGCCTGTGGTCAAATCTAGAAACATCCTTTTTCAAGCAGCTGGTCATTCTGTATCAGAGAGTTTCCCAGATAATCCTGTCTGACTTTCTCAACAATGTCAAACATTGGCCACAAAGCCTCTGCCACCTGGACCCACGTCAAACAGTGACTCTGCAAACGCTGCAGATTCTTTACCAGGTGAGAAAGTGTTTGGATCCTGATTAGATAGGACATAATAGTATGAGTTAGAGTAGTTTAATCCTTTTTACTTGTTGAATTCTCAGGGTTTTCTTCTTACAAGGGAACATGGGGCCTTCTCGTCTGGGATTGCTTCAGAAATCTCTTTGGCTCTATACCAGCATAACTTTGAAGGAGTCCTGCTCTTGCATTGTGCCTGGCCGTCCCTCTATAGAAATGAAGAGCTGATGCATATTATAGCCTCTGTCAGGGGGAGGGATGCTTTCAGTGGTGGGAGGAGTGCACGCATTGATGCGTACAGAGCTGTGGATTTGCTGTCCATGATCTAGCATGCCCATTCCCCTTTCTGCTGGTGAGAACCCTTACCCCAGTAACTGCTCACAGTATGTAAAAGACAACCTGCCTGTGTGGCACACTATCGCTGCCACAGTAATGCTGTGTGGTGCTTTAAGAGCCTGTTACCTGGGAAGTTTTCTGTGACAATAGAATTAGGGCATCTTTAGCTGCATGCAAACAAGGGGAAGAAAGGAGGCAATAACTGTATTCTTCTTGACAACCATCCTTTCTCCTGCTGAGATGTTAAAAGTTTAGAAAAGTCAAGAGCTCAAACATGCGTTTAGTATGAATCAGAGAGAGACATTAAATGTTGTTCAAAATTGAATATGCTTTTGGCCAAGAATGCAGATTTGGGCCTTTAAGTTTAGACTCTTGAATCTGTGTTTATCCAGGTAAGTAAACTCAAAAGTGCAGCAGGCCTACTCCTCCATAAGTGGTTACATCATTTGGAGCTTTACATTTCGCTGTCTCCCTAAAAAACATATCTTTGTGTGAAGTATGAACATGTATAGGGAGCTTCAGAATGTCCTGCAACATGAGAGACACTCAAAGTGAAACACACCTTTCCTGATGGAGTTTTGTTAAGGGATCTTCATTGTAAATCAAAATTGCTTTCCTTGGTGGCTTTCTGAGACTTCTTACTGCTGACTGCTGTGCTGCTTGTAGCGTTTCTATCCTTCCTCTACTGTGCAGAGTCTCAGAGCATTTTCTGCAGAAGTCTTGCTACTCCTTAGTCCTGTCCTGTCACACAGACACATGGCTTACTAGATCTGCTGACACTCATTTTCATATTGCCTGTATCAATGCAGGTGAACTCCAGAACTGGTATCAGAGTACAAGAAAACTACTTCTATGTGCCTGAAGTGAAAGAGATTATCAGTTTGTGTTGGTCCATTGATATAAAAAGAGTAAGTAAAAAATCTTACCAGCAGTACAAACCACTTTCTTTTCTTTTTCCTTTTTCTTTTCTTTCTTCCTTTNGTCAATATATATGAAAGTCAACTCTATACTCTAGCCCAGTACCTTTCAAAGACAACGCGTTTTCCCTAGTCCTCTAGCTGTTCTAAATTATGCAAGTCATTTGCCATCCCAATATTTTAGCAGCTGCAATAGTGCCTTTCCAGAGATGACCCCTGGTTCTGAGACCTGGAGCTGTCCTCCAGCATCTTAAGCAGCTGTTTGCTTTGAACTGTTGTTCAGTGTGAAATAGCACCATGAGGGATGGTTGCTATAGTTCTTGTTGCTCTGGATTTCATTATGTTTAAATAACAGAAATATTGTGAGGTGTCTTTAAACTTTTAAGCAGAAACCCTGTTGAGCATTTCAATTTACTTATGTCTAAAACCAAAGCTGTGGTAATAGAAAACAATCTGTGAAGTGGTTCATTTCTTGATGACATGAAGTAGGGAAAATTAGCTACCAAATCCATCAGTGTCACAGGAAGCAGCATGAAATGGAAACGTGATAGTAGGGGCTTCCTTAGGCAAAAAATGCAGTTTTCTGGCAATGTGGCTGGAATTCACAGGGCAACTACCTCTTCCATAACCTTTCATCTGCTAATGTAACGATTTTGTACCAATTAATCAGAGCAGAGGAGGAGGTTTAGAGTATAGAATAGAATAGAGGAGTATAGAATCAAAAGCCAAATAGGACATTACCTGAAGTTGCTGCCTTATCACACTGGAGGTGTAACACCTTGAATTAGATTATTTTGTATACCAATATCTACTTCGGTATTACAGATAATAAACCAAACAGTTTTTAACAACAATGTACCATAGCTTGGGTATCCAGGACATTTTTACTATGTGTTTTGGTTTAGCGGAATTATGGAAGATGCTATTAGAATTGCTACATCTCTGTTTTATTCCTGGGGCACTGTAACAAAAGTGTCTGCCTGCACAACAGTTCGGGTGCCTCTCTGTCAGGGTTTCCCACTCACGGGAGTGTTTAGCAGACAGTGTGCCTTTGTTGGTGTAGTGCTCATGTACACAACAGGGGCATGTTTCAGAGATAAAGGAGTTTGCCAGGATACAGACTGGCAGTCCAGTCTGCACATGTACCCCCAAACTTCTATGATTTTGTAAGAGAAAATCGACACATCTTTTTCCTCCTTCCTCACCATTTCAGACAGCCCTATGGATGCTGATCAGCTATCCATGCATCTTTGACATACAAGGCAAGATCTTGGTTCATATTGCAGAATGCAACACTCGGGCCAGCTATTCGAGTGATGTAAGTATGGGCTTTCTTTTAATTTTTTTCTTTTTTTACAATTTAGAAAAGATAAACACACTTGCTAACGCATTGTTACTTCAATCTTCAGATACCCTTAATACTGGTGATCAGGAAAATGTGGTGTTTTCCAGTCAGAAGACAGTACCTTCTGCAAGACATATGGACACATTTCAATAAGGCATCAACCCACCAGTTTGAGAACCTCTTACTGGTAAGATACCAAATTGTATTATTTGTTAGCTCTACTGCAGTGTTCTTTGGTTTTCAGTGTTACTGAAGTATTGGTAGAAGAGGTTTGGTATTCGTTGAGCAGAAAACAAAACTTCTCATCAAATTATTGTGAAACATGTTCCATGGAGGATGTAGAGTAAATCTGGAGGGTAGTATCTTACATTCTTATTCCCCATAGCCATCAAGCTTTGTTAGCATAAGTTAAATGCAAGTGGCACTGCTTTTTACCATGAAGTTGCTTTTAGGTAATGTAATGGGATTGCTCAGAAAAATGGTAGTTGGTGAAGTCTATTACTGCTAGACTGACTTTAAAGACTCTGGGCTAGTTTGCTGTACGTGGAAAAACCTGGTGGCTGGGGACCCAGCAAGTGACGTAGCCACAAAAGCCGTTTCTCGCATGGAGATGATGCCTGAAGGGACAGGAAGAGTAGTGCCAGCAAGAGAGGTGGAAAGCTGATGATAATACTGCTGTCTCTGTGTGGCCTTAGTCTGTGGTTTCCACACAAACTCAAAGGTTCTCGCAGCTGTATTTTCTTCAGGTGTCGCAATGCTAGCCGTGCCCTGCAAAAGCCATTAGATGGTTGATGTGAAAACAGCACCTGGGCAGAGCGGAGCTCAGCTCGGGGACCACATGCCTTGTCAATCACTGACACAGGGGCTGTCAGAGCCTGGCACCATGCCTGGGCAGAGGGAATGATCGACCTCAGTGCCCTGTTACCAACATCTGGGTCTTTCCAAGTGAACCTTCTTACCAGAGCTGTCAAGAGCTTTTCCTTCCTCTACACTTGGGGGAAGATTCACAATGGCTCCTAGAGCTGCCTTTCCTTCCGCCTTCCTCACTACATCAGCCGAAAAAGGCATTTATTTACAGAGGCAATCAAGCTTGTGCTCTCTACTGTCCTCTATAGCTAGTCTCTCTCTACGGATTGTACAAGCAGCCCTGACAAACACCTGCACTTAGCTACAGTCAGCCTTTGAGTACACCTCTTGCAGGCACTGCCTTTCGTACCATGCATCACAGCACTATTTGCCCAGCAGCAACCCGATCAATTTGACTGGATTATTAGCAGCCGGCCAAGAGACACCGAGGTCTGCAGTATGTACAACTTGGTGCTGCATTTCTGAGTTTTTCCAGGAGGCACAGATGACATTCATGTGTCTGTGGTACACATATAAACCACCCTGTAAGAAAACACAAAAAAATCCCTCTTGTAATAGATTGTGGCATTAACCTGTCCCCTTCATAGCTGTGTCCTGTGAAGACATTTTGTCAGACAGTACCGAGAACTTTGCACGTGACACCCTCATAGTGGTCTGTCACTCCATTTGCTGTTGTTGCTTTAAATGAAAACAGGGAAGGCTGAAATATTTAGCAAAACTATTTTCTGTTCCCTCTACTGAGAAGGATACTGCTAAGACGAAAGATACTCTACACACTTAAACAGCATTTGTAGCTGCCAGCTTAACTACCAAATCCTGGGCACAGTTGGAGCTCTTTTTGCTCTAACCTGTCAGGAGATGCCTCTTTAACGGAGATGATACAGCCTGGCTATCAAACTTGGGCACTCAGACACATTCAACAAATAGTACAGGGACACAGATCTCCTAAGCAGACACTGGAATATGTTGAAGGCCACTCTAACTAAACCCCCAAATGCACAAGTACATTTTTTCTGCAGAACTGTCATTTCCCCATCTTTTTATATTTCTTAAAAAAAAAAAAAAAAGCAAGCAGCTACTGGACATACAGACATGGGTATCATCCAAGTAAATGTATTCATTTAACTCAAGTCTTGTTATTAAACATCTGCCTAATTTATTTTATATTCTTCTGACAGTGAGACATTTCAATAACACACATAAATTCAAAACAAAACCAAACCTCATAATTCAAAGAGAGATTCATATTGCTGCATCTTGTCATTGCTTATTATTTAAGATCAGTTATTTCATTCATAAGTTCTTCGCCATAAAAACACTCACTACCTAAATCTTCATTAGTGCCACTACAAATGCACTTGAATACACGAGAAGGAATTAGTGTTTCTTGTTATTCCTCCTCTTTATCTGCCTTAGCAGTAATTAAGTAATAGGGTGCTGCAGATGACTTAATACAGTTTCAGATACTACTAGGAAAATGATGAGTCAGTGGTGCCACGAACGAACTCTCTCAAATCAACTTCAATACCTGATGAGATTAAATAAACTGCATTGCTTTAGAGAAGCCCAGGGCTTAGCAAACGCCACACACTAGTTGTGCCTAAAAAGCTTAATCCCCATCCAGGTCCACAGGTGGAAGAACACATAAACCGGTATTGTAACAGGGAGCAGGAGGCTGTAGAAACACAAGCTGTTGGTGCTGGTGCAGCCCTGTGGGAAGGTTTCATCGACGCTGGCTGAGTAAAACAAGCCTGCTAGGGACAGGAGGGGAACGAGCACAGTCAGGGTGGGCAGGGAGGGGAGCAGGCCTCCTCCGGCCATCAGTCCCTTCACTGCTCTGGCTCCTTCGAGCCCTCGGCTGGCGGCTTCTTCTGAGTCGTCCTGGCAGCCTCGGGGATCATGTTGGGGATGCCGTCGATGATGGGGTACGCGATGCCCAGCTCCTCATTAATGAGCTCGTTCGTAGCTTCTTCGTACCTGGCCAGGCAAGTCACGGAAACAAAACAAGAGGAGTGAATGACCGGGTTTGCCGCTGGCGGCCCCTCCCGCGCGGCGCGGGGCGGCTGCAGGCCAAGGGCGGGCGGCGAGACCTGCCCTTCGGCCGCGGAGGGCCCGGCCCCGGCCCCAGTCCCAGTCCCTCACCTCAGCGGCCGCTTGGAGAGCGGGCACACCAGGAACCGCAGCAACGACGGCTCCAGCGGCTGCGCTGAGCCCGAGCCCTGGCCGTGCCCGCCGCCGCTCGCCGCCCGCCGCAGCACCGCCGTCCCTCCGCGCAGCATGGCCGCTCCCCTGCCGGTGCGCCCGCCAGCCCGGCCCGGGCTGCGCCGCGGAGCGCGCACGGTGGTTCCGGCCGCCGTTCCCCGCGCGGGTGCCGGTGCCGCTGCCCCCGGCGCTATGGGTGTCTCGGTGCCCGCAGGTGTCGTTCGAGGGCGAGGCAGGAGTGGACGAAGGCGGGCTGGGCCAGGAGCTCTTCAGCGTGGCCGCCAGGGCCCTCTGCCAGCCCGACACCGGGCCGTTCCGCCGCGTCGCCTCCGGCCTGCTGTGGTTCCCCAGCGAGGTAAGGGGGCGGCCCGGGGAGGCGGGGAGCCTGCGCCCGGGAAAAGGCAGTCACGGCTTGTTCTCCGTGTGTTTTTCCTAAGCAGGCCCCGAGCAGCCAGCACACCTTCTTCCGGATCGGGACGCTGTGCGGAATGGCGCTGTACAACGGGTACACGGTGCCCTTCCCCTTCCCCAGGGCTCTCTACAAGAAGCTGCTGGGCCAGGAGCCCGACCTGGGCGACCTGGAGGAGCTGTTGCCAGCCGCAGGCCGGTACGAGCCAGGCGGGCCCCAGATGTTGCTGGGAAGCTGCGGCTGAGGGAGGTCTGCTGGTTTGGGGATGCGCGCAGAGACCCCCAAGGCTGCACTTGGGGTACTCCTGGCAGCTGCGTCTGCCGTTGCAGAGCTGCTAAAAGCCACAGATTATCAAGGTGGCCCTCGTCCAGGGCATGGATGTTGCTCTCAAACAGGGGCTGTCATTGCCAAAATAAAAAGCCAACCCCGTGGCTTACAAGCGTTCAGATTTCTGGCCCGTGTGAGCTTAAATCCACACTAGGAGTATGTAGTTCAAAACCACTTCGAGCTTTGTGGAAGAACTAAGCGCCCAGTTAGTAATGTTGAGGGCTTTTTTTCTGATTTACTAATTATCAGTTTCCACAATGATATTACACACAAGCACAGTGTTGCTATATGCTGCGGTTGTGCCAAATCTGACAACCCATAGTGGGGTTTCTACGCACTGGGAAAGGAAATTTCAGGCAGGTATAGCTGGGAGAGGTGCTGCTGCTACCAACATAAAGCTATGCCCCTGAAGCCCAGCGTTCCACGCAAGTGCTATAAACAGCCGAGAAGATGAGAACCCCTTNGCGGCCGCTTGGAGAGCGGGCACACCAGGAACCGCAGCAACGACGGCTCCAGCGGCTGCGCTGAGCCCGAGCCCTGGCCGTGCCCGCCGCCGCTCGCCGCCCGCCGCAGCACCGCCGTCCCTCCGCGCAGCATGGCCGCTCCCCTGCCGGTGCGCCCGCCAGCCCGGCCCGGGCTGCGCCGCGGAGCGCGCACGGTGGTTCCGGCCGCCGTTCCCCGCGCGGGTGCCGGTGCCGCTGCCCCCGGCGCTATGGGTGTCTCGGTGCCCGCAGGTGTCGTTCGAGGGCGAGGCAGGAGTGGACGAAGGCGGGCTGGGCCAGGAGCTCTTCAGCGTGGCCGCCAGGGCCCTCTGCCAGCCCGACACCGGGCCGTTCCGCCGCGTCGCCTCCGGCCTGCTGTGGTTCCCCAGCGAGGTAAGGGGGCGGCCCGGGGAGGCGGGGAGCCTGCGCCCGGGAAAAGGCAGTCACGGCTTGTTCTCCGTGTGTTTTTCCTAAGCAGGCCCCGAGCAGCCAGCACACCTTCTTCCGGATCGGGACGCTGTGCGGAATGGCGCTGTACAACGGGTACACGGTGCCCTTCCCCTTCCCCAGGGCTCTCTACAAAAAGCTGCTGGGCCAGGAGCCCGACCTGGGCGACCTGGAGGAGCTGTTGCCAGCCGCAGGCCGGTACGAGCCAGGCGGGCCCCAGATGTTGCTGGGAAGCTGCGGCTGAGGGAGGTCTGCTGGTTTGGGGATGCGCACAGAGACCCCCAAGGCTGCACTTGGGGTACTCCTGGCAGCTGCGTCTGCCGTTGCAGAGCTGCTAAAAGCCACAGATTATCAAGGTGGCCCTCGTCCAGGGCATGGATGTTGCTCTCAAACACGGGCTGTCATTGCCAAAATAAAAAGCCAACCCCATGGCTTACAAGCGTTCAGATTTCTGGCCCGTGTGAGCTTAAATCCACACTAGGAATATGTAGTTCAAAACCACTTCGAGCTTTGTGGAAGAACTAAGCGCCCAGTTAGTAATGTTGAGGGCTTTTTTCTGATTTACTAATTATCAGTTTCCACAATGATATTACACACAAGCACAGTGTTGCTATATGCTGCGGTTGTGCCAAATCTGACAACCCATAGTGGGGTTTCTACGCACTGGGAAAGGAAATTTCAGGCAGGTATAGCTGGGAGAGGTGCTGCTGCTACCAACATAAAGCTATGCCCCTGAAGCCCAGCGTTCCACGCAAGTGCTATAAACAGCCGAGAAGATGAGAACCCCTTTCCTGGAGGTAGCGAGTGTGTTGAGGTACAAAAGAGCCCTTAGTGCTGACTGAAATGTCAGGTTGCTTGCAATACTTTGAGAGGTGCCGCACCCTAAAACAGTTTTCCTGGATCATCCCACTGGTCCACAGTTAATTCCTCACTAGATTATATTTGGAAGTACAAGGCTGTGGTCCAAGCTTACCACTGAACTTTGTGTAAAGTTATCCTGACAGGGCATGGGGACAGACTTGCCTGGAACCCTTTGAGGTTAAGGCATTTGTCCTCAGCTCGTGGCAGCAGCAGGACGTAAGTGTACAGATCAGTTTGGGGCCATATATGAAGGTGTGAGTATAGGTGTTCTGTATGTATATGCATTTAAAATCTGCTTGTCAAAGGATGGTTTTCAGTGGAATTTGAAAGTGCTTTGCATGATCGCTTGTCTTCTCTCTTTCACCCTTTGTTTTTCGAAAGGAGCCTTCAGGGAATTTTGGATGAAGAATGTGATCAAGTCCTTGAGACCCTGGACATGGACTTCACGGTAAGACGTTATTGTGCCCTTCAGACATGCCATGTGTGTACTCAGGCAAGAAAATGTCCCACTGCAAATGACACAACTTGTCTGTAAACTCAAACTAATAAAAGTGCTGTGTCAGGCCCTTCAGAAAGAAAGAATGTTAGATGTAGCACACATATATCTGTTGTATATAGATATAGCACCCAATGTTTTAATTTATTTGTATAGATAATGGAAGAAGGAGGTTCCATGGTTCCTGTTGAACTTAAAGAAAATGGTGCCAACATTCCTGTCACTAAGGATAACAGGTTAGTTTTATTTTTCTTATCCTGTTGTCTTGTTATGAGTGTATGAAATAGCATGTCTACACTCATTCCCGTATACTCTTAAAAAACATTGGACATCATCATTGAGCCGTTGGTCTTGGTGCAATAGGTTGTATGTTTTCAGTTCTTGCTGTACATGCTATATATGCTCTAGGCATTGACTGTTTGTGCAAGCAGTCAATAAGAAGGGGATCCTTGGACATCCTGGCATCTGCATATACAGAGATGCTTGGCCTTATCAGGGAAATTCCTAACAAATGAATAAAATACCCCTGAACAATATTTTCAGGGAAATACAACACCTCTGGGAGCTCCAGCAACAGGTACACATCTGTAAGGTGTTTGGGGTTTTTTTTAATGAGCAAAATGTTTCCGGCTTAGTAAATGGAATGTATCTTGTATATAAGAAGAGAAGGAGCAATCTGTCAGTATGTTATTGTGTCAACATTAACCTCAGCACAGAGGAGAGAGAGAAATTCTGCAGCCTGAGTTACACAGATGATCTGAGGACCCACAGAAGTGCGCGAAAAGACTGTTTAGGAAGGTTGAAGTACAGCATTTACATTGAGTTGATTGTACAAGTACAAAGTCACTAAACAAATCGCCATCACAAATAGAAGATTAAAACTGTACTGATTAGCAGCTGTGCCCATATTTATTTTGATTTCAGGTTAATTCTTGAGCACTCAGTGGGAGTTTTGCTGTATTTACCCCATTTAGGTCTGCTAGGTTCCGTTTAATAGTGAAGTGTCTGACAGTATCTCATTGGAGGGTTCGCATGAAGTACAAAGAGTATTATAAAAATGAATCCATGTTGGCCAGCATACTCTTATTTGTGATGATCCTCCCAGCTTATTCAGTGAATAATAATCGCCAGTGATTACTTCTCTCAGTACAGACTGAGTCTTTATAGTAGAGCAGGTCCTTTGGAATAAAGGAATAAAGTTCTCTATATTTCTCCTTTTAAAAAACCACCTATTGCATTGTTTGTCTGATTCAAATTATCTTTGCAGGAAAGAATTTGTTGACTTGTATGTGAAGTATATGTTCAATGAATCGATACAGAAGCCATTTGAGGACTTCATGCGAGGGTTTTTAAGAGGCTGCCCAACTAGGCAGTGGAAGATGTTTCTCCCTGTAGAGCTCCAGATTGTTCTCCAGGGACACACAGAATTTGACTGGAATCTCCTGGAAAAGGTATTGGATACAAGCACATACTTCTGCCATATCTGCTGAGCATACACTTTTTCAGACGTCTTGTTTTGTTGAGTGCATAGGTCATGAACAAGGAAACAGAAGCTCAAGAGACTTTCTTTTCTTAATTTGTGTCATTACTTTGAGCTTGTTTTGAATCTATATCAGGTACAAGAATAAATGGGAGTAAGAATCAATTTGTAGCTCAAGGGTTGTCATATGAATCTTTGAAAAACAAATGAACAAGCACATTCCAGAGTTTAAGAGGATTTTAATATCTATGAACAGGATTATAAAATTTATCAGATAAACTGTTGTGGTTTTAAATAAAAATGGGAATAGTGAGGATTAACTGGCCTGGTTTATTTTTATCTCTTTGACAGAATGTGAAGTACATAAACTATAAAGAGTTAGATCAAACCATCAGGAATTTTTGGGCTGTGTTTCATAAACTCCCAGAAGAAAAAAAGAAGATGTTTCTTGGTAATGTATCAGGCATTTTAAACTTTTCATAACCCTTTTCTCTACCCCACAGCACACGTTTTAGATGCTTGCGCATGAAAAATGTGTTAGTTCTGAAGAGCTTTTTGACATGCCCCACCCCATTTTCTAGCAAAAGCCACGAAGAGTTGCACAGACACAGCTCTGAGCCTCCTCCTGTCCCTTGAGGCTTGCCTGAGCACATCTGACCGCCTTGAGCCTTGCAATTACTTTATCTCTTACTTTTGTGGTTATCAGTTGTTGGTTAGAGGCCTCAACTTGTGTGAGCAGACTATATAAGGAAAAATAAAAGAGGGCTTATAATTATTATGAATCAGCAAGAGACTTTATTATATTCAGGTACAAATTCAACAAAGCAAAATAACTAGCTTACAAAAATAGCCATGTTTTATACTAATTTCCCCTCATGATTTTCGTTCTCTGATAACATCTTGTTTTGTTTTGTTTTCAGTTTGCTAACTCCTTTTTGTTTTTCTTTTTCCCCTGCAGCTTTTTTGACAGGATCTGATCGAATCCCTGGCTGTAAACTGCAACTTTTTAGTTTTGAAATTGTAGATCCTCAAGTAGAAAATCCAGATGAGTGCTATATTTTTGCCAACACTTGCAGCCACATTTTGTTCCTCCCCAGATACAGCAATAAAAGAATACTCAAGAAAAAGTTGCTGAGTACCATAGAGCATAATGAAAGTTTTGGCTTGCGCTAACTCTTGGTAAGAAGCACTTTAAAGCAAAAGTAGGAAAACAAGTCCTTGTTTCACTTGTCGTATTTTTCTCTTAATTACTCCAATGTACTGGTTTCCACCCTGCCTTATTTTTAATGGACTTTATACACTTGAGTGTGTGTGTGTTCACTGAGATTGTGTAAAATTTATAAATTGTATAAAATTTATAAAAATGAGCTTAGAATAGATTGCCCGATTGTTAGATTATAAAGTTAGGAAAGAAGAATCCTATTTAGCATGCTTCAAAGAAGCAAGCTGATAACCAAGTGTATTTACATCTGTGTGCATCTTTGCTGCACTGTGCTGGTCTTGTTTAGTTGGTAAGCTTTCAGCAGTAGGGATTCTGCAATTTGAACATTACTAAACGTATAGCCAGTACATGCTAAGCATTCGTCGTTGCAAGAGGCAGCTAGGGCAAAGTTTTAATCTGTATTAGTTAAAGATTCTTTCAGGGAGTAAGTAACGCTGAGGAGACTTGTTCCTGCAAACTGTGAATTGAAGGAGCAGTTTGTGCTCACCCAAGTATGGCCTTTGACTTACCTGAGAGAAGTTCTTAGGATGAGGATCTGATCATTCTTAGGCTTTATCAAAAGCTACATTTGTAAAACGTTAATGGACTTTTTATTATTTAGTGTGATATCACTGTTATATTTGTAATCCTTCTTTATATCTTCTAAGGAGATGTTGGGCAATTAAATCAAACAAAATTTTAGGCTTGCAGAACAGCTGTGTACATGAGGCTTGCAGGGCTGCTGGAAGCCTGTTGCCAAAACTGCATAGCACTGGCAGGATATTGACCATGTCAGGCAGGACATAAAGGCAGAGTAAGTATTTTTCTGTGTATTTTGCTCTGTGTAAAAACATAGAAAGAAAGAGAGAGAGTGACAACAGTCATGAATTTTCAGCAGCCCTCCTCTTTCCTTTGGTGTGTTAGATGTGTCCGTGGACATACATATGTAAAGAAGACTTTTACTGTATTCAATTAAATGGTGATTGATTAAATTTCCACTCCTGTAGCTGTGTTCTTCCTTCGTTATGTAGCTGCCTATGCATAACAGTGTATCTGTGTTTTCTGTCCTCATTAACATGAGGAAGTTATTCACAAGAGAAGCCAAAGGCTGATGTAAAGGTAGTTCAAATAGATGCATTGCATAGGCTGAACGAGTCAGGGTCTTTCATATTTGGTGCAGAATATGTTTTAGATGAATGTATAAAATTGAAAGCGAGAAGACAGCAGTTTTTACCTTCTGTTCTGTCTTTGTGTTGGGTATCACACGTACACCCTCTTGGATCAGGGAGGCTGCCTCTTTGAAGTGCCAGTATATGATATAAAGCTTTTTTGAAAGTGACTGTTAGGTTAGCAAAAGTTTCCTAGGAAAGATGTAGGCATTATTTATGAATTTCCAGCTCAGTAAAAAGGACGTTTTTACATATTGAGGAAAACAAAGTTTCATTTTAAGTTACAGTATAGTAATTAGTAAAGAAAATCTTCAAGCACTCACCTCAAGAGACAGGGCAGTACAGGAAAGCAGGTGGCGCAGCAGTGGTGACAGGAAGGTGGGACCAGTGCCTCGGAGAATGCCAGCTGCCAGCCAAGGTGGGAGAGGGGACAGTGCAGAGCCAACTCGCAGACCCCTCACCCACCAGTGGCAGACAGGACACCACAGGGGTGCTGGCACCCTCTGGGAAAGGCACCACCCTGCTGCAGGTGTATTTTTATGGAAAGAGGGAAGTGGCAGAAGCCCAAGGTGTTGCCCCGTCAAGCCAGAGGGTCCCCATCCCACCCCTGGCCGATGCTGCCACACCGTCACAGCTGTCGCAGCAGCTCAGCCTGGTGCTCTTCACCAGCCTGCTCCTGGCTGCTTGTTGCCTTTTTTAATGCTTTTCTAAGCCTCTGTTAGGGCTTGGAAATCCGGAGTGATCCGTGCTGTGTGAGTGTACGAAAGATGCGTTCTGTTTGGACTTCAAAATAACCCATTAGAGATTAAGTGATAATAGGGTTATTGAGAGCCTGAAGGAATTTCCTTCTCATCATGTACCATGTAGTGTCACATGGGAGGTTAAAGCCCAGAGTAACTCTATGGGCTATTTTTACTTTGTCTTCAAATAAGCCCTGCTTACATATATATATATATATATATATATATATCTAAAATACCTTTAGAGGGAGCAGGATAGAGTGTTCCTCTCTGATTTTCTAAAATGATTTGAGCACCAAGCTGTGTCTACATTTTCTCAAGAAGCAGTGCTCGTTATAAAATATGCAGAGGAATACAAGAAGAGTGACCCTCGCACTCAGCTATGGGTTTAAAAGGCTTCACATAGGCAGCAAAAGCATATTGAACCTGCAGCAGGAATTTATTTTAGACCGCTCGTCTGATATGAATGTTACCCGTAGAAAAGCGCAGGAGCCTGGCAGAGCAGGTGATGTAACCAGGGTGGATCTGGGGTGACCAGGACACCGTGGCAGCTTGTGAGCCATGAGAAATGAGGGAGGTAGCCTGGTGAAGTGTGTTAGGGGTGAGCTTCATGCTGGATTTGCTGGCAGAGGTCACCACGCAGAAATACCACTTCCATGGGAGGCAGCAGCACTTTGCCTTGGCTGCCTAATCCCCAACTGAGCCCCTCTCCGAAGCTCTTCCCCAACATGGGCAGGACCAAAAAAGAAAAATAAAAAATGGAAGGGTTCATTGCTTCCAGAACAACACAGAGACATCAGAGGCCACATAGAAGGGCTTCTCCTACCCGCAGCAGCTTTCTGGCCTGGATGCCTGGGGCACAGGCCTGTGGCAAATGCGGGTGGTTTCCCTGTGGTGGCACGCTCTGCAGCCGGCTTTACTCCCCTCCTCAGGTTCTGTATTTGTGGAAAGCTCCAACAACAGCCAGGACTGACCAAGCACAAAGCGTCGCTATCTCTGCACAGCCTCAGTAAAAGGTCTGGCCTATGAAGGCAACCAACAGCACCTAGCGAAGGACTCTGGGGGAAAACACCTGCTGCAAAGGTTCACACAGCAGGTGAAATAACTTGTATTACCACAGCATTCAGGAGACCTCACCACATGCTCACCCATGTGGTTCTTGACACTGGACTGTTGTTCAGCTGTTTGGGGGAGGAAAGATGTGCTTTGAAAATCAGGATGAGCTGCAGATTCTGGCATCTCTGAATACCTTTGGACCTGATCTCTGGATGACCTAACCCATCAAAGAAATGGTGAGGTGCATCTTCTAGCACGTCCAGCCTCACCATGGGCCCTGTGTGAGCCAGCACAGGCAGGATGCAGGAACAACCACAAAACCACGGACGAAATGTGAAGAGTAAACTTTATTTCCGTTACTTTGCCATTGAGAGGCTCATACAAAGAAATCAGCCAAGGTGGAGGCCTCCAGAGGGAGCTGCGCACAGTGAAGTGCAGGGACACAAATAGAACGGTGTTATTTTGGTGTCTTAGTTTAAACTTTTATCCATTTATAAAGAAGCAGCCTTGAAAGTTCTCCATGAAGCTGAAATGTAGCCAGTTATAAACTGGTTTAAGCAAGAGAGTCCTGGCTCCCTCAGACAAATTGCAGGCTATGTTCTCTCACAGACTTTTTTTTTGGGGGGTGTGTGTACCTTCCCCTCCTTGGTTACTCAATCAGAAACAAACAGAGGAAACTGATTGTAAAGGGCAACACTGTCTATTTTGCAAAGGGTTCCAGATGATGAAATAAATAAAACAAAAAACAATGGAAATATTTTTTCCTCTGTGCTTTTAGTTATTCTGGAAGCTGTTTCTCACACTGTTTAAGTAAAAACTATTACATCACAGGTGTAATTCTACATTAGAGTAGCTCTTTTTATGCTAAACATGCATGATCCATGCAAATACAGGTGAATTTTTATCCGATACGGGACACATTGCATGCTAAGTACACAAACACTGCAAACTGCCAGAGATGTAGCATAAGGAAGATGAATGCTGCAGGCACTGGACTTGTATTCGGCACCTCTTCCTCCCACCTGGAGCACTTGCAAACATCTCTGTGTGGTTTGCTCAAATATTGACTGTCATTTTGATGGTCCAAGTGGGATCCAGTTTGTGCATTGCTCTTGTGGTGTGCAGAGTCTTTTTCTAATGGATGGCATTAAAATTAGAAAAATGAGTACTCGGGGAATTACATAATCGCTTGCCTATTGGCTTCCCTTCCCTCCCCCTGTTTCTGCCAGCAGAGATTTATACTTTGACCACAAATATTTTCCAAAGGTTGAAACATTGTATAAAATGTATGAGTTCCTAAGCAAACAAGCCTGTCAGGTGCCTAGAGGCCAGGTAAAAAGGTAAAAAGGAGAGAGGAAAGGAACTGGCTAGTGTTATTAGTGACATTTCATGCCTAACAAAACCAAGAGAATAATTTTAAGCAGCGGAAAGCTGGCTTTCCCTTGAGACTTTTATTTAGAATAGCTTATATTCTAGAATATTTGCATATGCTTAACTTTGCCCGTTGATTTCTACGGTCTTTAGGGCAGCCTCTGATCTGCTCAGCCAGTAAGACTCGCTCAATCTCTGCAGCCACAACCCGTGGCTGCGGTTTGCTGGTATCCCCAGCGCTCGGCCCTCGGCAGCAGCCCCAGCCGGGATGGCGTTTCCCATCGGCGGGGACGCGGGCACGCCGGCTGACCGACCGCAGAGAGCCCTGC
This sequence comes from Pampusana beccarii, assembly GCA_013399365.1. Taxonomy (NCBI): domain Eukaryota; kingdom Metazoa; phylum Chordata; class Aves; order Columbiformes; family Columbidae; genus Pampusana; species Pampusana beccarii. The sequence continues at coordinate 166,729 of VWYH01009493.1, forward strand.
CCCCGAGCAGTGCCCTGGCTCCGCGGAAAGGCCGTTCCCCGAACAGCTCGTCCTGGGGGGCGAGGCACAAACGGCAACACAACGTCCCCGGGGGAGCGCCGTCCCCCCTGGCCCAGGAACCAGGCTGCGGGCACCGCCGGATGCCAGCAGGCCCGGGGCCCCGCAGGGCCGGCCGGCTCTCCCCTCACCGCTGCTCCCACCAGGCAAACGCTTCGCACCGGGATGCGGTGCCGGGGCTCCCGGGTCGGCGCGGGCCCGGGGACAGCGCTGGGGCGGCTGAGGGCGGGGCGCTCTGTCAGGCGTTGGGTCCGCCCCGCCTCGCCCAGTCCACCGCCCATTTGTGCTCCGGGGCCGGCCCCGCGCCTCCCATTGGCCATCCCGAGCCGTCACTCCCACCGGCGGCCGCGGTGTCAGGGGCTGGACTTCCTCGTTGCTGTGGCGGTAGCGGCGGGGCCGGTGGCAGGTGAGTGGTGGGGAGCGGGGCGGCGGCCAGAGGACAGGGGGGTCGGGGGCAGCCGCTTGCTTTGGGCGCCCCGTCCCGCTCGGCGCGGTCGGAGCCTCGCTGGGGTGTGTCTGAGCCCAGGCCCGTGGCGCTGGGGTCGGGCCTGGCCTGGCCCGGCGCGGCGAGTACTGGAGAAGGGGAAGCCCAGCTGCCAGGCGGGACCGGCGGTCGGGCTGCTGCCGGTCCCGGCACCGAAGCGACGTGTGGGGGAGAACGGGCCAGAGGCGACAGCGGCAGCGCGACGTGCGCGGAGCAGCGCGGCGGCATGGCGGAGCCCCCCGGCCCCCCCGCTTGTCGCCCTCCCTGACGCAGGACGCGGGTCCCCGGGCGGGGCCTCCCCGGGCCGGTGCGGGAGCTGGGGCGGCAGCGGGGCTGCGGCTGGAGCCGGTCGGCGCCGCTCAGCTGCCGCGGTGGGCAGGGGTTGGTGCCGCGGGGGGCCGGCTCTGAGCGGGGCGGGCAGCGAGTCGCTGTCGCTCCCTGGCCCCGGGGGGTCGATGTCCCCGCGGAGCTCAGCGCCGGTTGGGGTGGGGAACGGGAGCAGCGGTGAAGCACGGAGGCCGAGAAGCCTGTGTCTGGGTTGAAGGCAGGGATTTGTTCTTACTGGGACTGCAAAATGGAGACGATGTGGGTCTTGTTGGACTTTATCTATTTTTAAATGTTTTACATGGGGACATCTCTAGCTGAGGGCGTGTGGTTATACAGTGGAAATGCTGTGTCTGCTTTAACTCACTGCTACATCTTGCCTTCTCTTGCTTTGTAGCCTGGTCTACGTTGAGTTGGAGTAAAATGAAGTCAAAAGGAAGAAGAAAGTGGGCTTTGGAGGCTTAGTGACAGAAAGAAGCAGTGAATTCCTCTATTATTGGGCAATGCTGAAAAGGAGCACAGTTGCTAGCTGAAATCTCAGAAACAATAGGGAAGGAAAAAACTTGTTTATTTATGCCCTGCCAGCTGGCAGATCTCTCCGTTTAGAGAGCATTCAGCCTTGAGTGTTGCTTGTTGCAAGCACAAACTTAACTAACTTTGCAAGAAACACTGTAGTTGTGGTTGCAGCTGTGGCTTTAGAATATGTCTGAAGAGACTGTATGTCATGATAGCTATTAAAAGAATAAAAGGCAAATTAAAACACATCCTGTCATGATCTTACATGCAGCATTATTATTTTACCAAACCACCAGGGTTGTTTTCTCACTGAAGAATATATACTTAGTATGTCAGCTGAGCCTTATTATAGCAGAGAGTAGATGTTCTACCCACAATAGATTTCCTCAGTGTTACTGCCTGCCCACACTAGAAACGTTTTACATAATTGTTTTAGTGTAGGGAGCGTATACAGCTTGTAGAGGTAGTTTGCAGTGTAACATGTATTTTTACTTCCTCCACTGATGTCAAAGAAAAGTAACTGTATTAACCAGATTGGAAACAGAGCATGAAATTGTCCTTTGAAGCCTTGTTCTGTTTCAGGACACAGCTCCTACTTAAACATATGGTGTATTAAAACTTGCAGCAGCTTTTTGTAGGGGGAGAAAAAACCCCAAATATTAAACCAGTTGTGGCTTTAAAAATGTGCTATGTCTTCAAAATAAGTAAATTAAAAACGTGTTTCACTGTGCCACTGGAAAATATTTAGCTCTGCCTCCATGCCCAAATGGAAAGTGGCTACGTTGGTTTTCACCATTCAGTGGAAAGCGCTGCTCTGTCCTCTTGGAATATGACTGCACAGGGATTTATCAACAAAGTGTCTGGAGGATGGGTGTGGGATTCAAGGGAGTTGCTTTAAAAACACTAACCAATAATCTAGCTAAGACCAGATTTTCTGGAGGGTCTGGTATGCCTCATTGTCTGCTGTAGGGATTGTTAAACTTCAGGGTTCTTCAGAAAATCTGATCACTATCATGAATGAGAGTTGAGCTTCTCTGAAACATCACCCTATTGTGCATATGAATTACTGTTAGAACTCTTCCTGTTGTAAATAGTATCATACCCAGAGGAAAAACCATCTCATACCAGTCATGTCACATCCCCCTGCCCACTACAGCAACTTCTTGTGTGGAGAAGCAATACAAGGAAAGTAATTAAAGTATTTTTAGCATTTCAAATGAAATTAGCACTAGGAAAGATGACTGTAGTCTATGGGGAGCAGACTGTTCAGCAACCCTTTTAGAAAGATATCCCAAATTAATATTTAGCTCATGTTGTACAATGTCATTGTAGTTCAAGTCGTACAGAGGTAAAATCTTTTCAGCTCAAAAGCAACATCCGTTTATACCAGCAGGGAATGTGATCTTTGGATCTTCAGGTCTGCTGCTATTGTGCTGCTTATATCTTCATAACAAGGTAATTTCCCAAGCTGAGAGAAATGGCAGTCCCGGATTTCTGCTGTTTCAGGTGTCAGTTTTGGAATGTTTCCCTGCCTTAGTGTTGCCACCTTCAGGGTGTTGCTTATGCTGTGCCTTTTTTTTTTTTTCCAGATAGAACATGAAGTTCAATTTTACTGTGTCCCGTGCAATCCTATTCTTAGTGTAAGAAATAGTGTATCCAGTGTAGAAGGTATCTTCCATCCAGCTTTTGTGCAGAGGGCAACCAAGTACAGAGTGAAATCAACAACCAGTTTAACAGCTGGACAGAGCCTTGAAATATCCTGCTTTTTTTTCTCTGGGTGCTTTGGAGCTGGCCAGTGACAAGTGCTTATGTGTATGTGAATGAATTGAGTTATGCTATAAAGGAGCAAAGGCTGTTAGAGATAAATGGGATTCATGGCATGCTTTAAAGCACCTAATAAGAGATCTTAGTAGAATTTGTGGTAGGAAATTGCACCACTGATGGATTACAACTGGAAAATCCAATCTTCTCTTCCCCTGTCCAGCTCAGCCCTGCCCCAGTGGGAGGGACCACACCTGACTGTGTGACCCCAGCTGACAGGCAAGGGTAGTGGGATAAGAGATGAGCACTCATTGCTTAGGGCTTAGATTAGGAAAGGCTTTATTGCTAATACCTAGAGCTTGAATTAGCACCAGGCTTGGGAAACAAACTGAGTGCACGTGTTTCCTGTCTGCTCAGTGGGAGAAGGAATCTTGTTTCCTTGGGGAAACTTTGAGGCTTCAAGGGTTACCTTTTGCTTTTCAGTCTTGTGCTGAGGTAGTAAATGCTGCTGTAAACTGCCTTAGTTTAAAACTTGGCATGGTGAGTCATAAGACTTTGTCTTGGATCTTTAAATTTCTTCTATTTTTTTTTCCTTCCCTTTACCGAAAAAAGCTTTAATCAGTTTCTGGTTCAAGTAGAGGAGTTCTCAATGTCTTGCTAGTATAGCATGTTAAACAAACAACCCAAACCTACTGATATTAGGAGTAACTATGGAGTGTTACTAAAATCTTTCCCATCGTTCTTCTGGAATGAGAGCCGTTTCCCTCCCCCGAGCTTTTATGCATTAGCATCTTGTTGTCATTACCAAATTCAGGCCGACTAATACCTTGGACCTTTTATATTGCTGTGTGTTTTTTCCTTCCCGTATTAGCCCACTCCAAAATCCCTGACTTTCACTGAGCGCAGCACAGAAGATAACAACTGACTGCTGGCAAGTTGCGTTAATGTTATCTGCCCATTGGTGTTGGGGCCAAGTTGTCAGTGTGCTGCTCCCTGTGAACTGCCATTTCCTGGGAAATTCCTGCTGCAGTTTAGGGGTGTGTGCATGTGTACATGCACATATTTGGGTTTCAATAATGTGTTCAGTTGAACAAAATGCTTCTTAATCTGTATTTATCAGAAATAATATAGTTCCATGTTGGCCAGTACACTGCAAATACCTATGCCTGTCTGGTCAGGATTAGTTTGACCACTGTTGAGATAATTTTTGAAGTTTTCCTTAGGCAGTGGCCCCAAATGTGACACTGTAACTCTAAAAGTTCAGGTTTGGACCCATTAATCTAAAAAGCATTGGAGTTGGTTGATTTTGTTTTTTGAAGCAGGGTGGTTTTGCTGAAATAGAAGCTCAGGTCTGCTGGGTTTCAGCACACTTCTACTGCCTTACAGATGGAGATGGCCAGGGCATGGAGATGCTGACTTGGTTCCTCTTTGTTTGTCTATGTAGTAGTGGAAATCCTTTTTACTAGCAGTCCACAAGCCTGACAGTCATGCAGGAAATACCTTTTTGGTTGTTTCCACCTCCTGCTCTGAGCAGCTTATCTGTATGATCACTTGTTGAGTACTTGCTTCATTCACACTCCTCACCCTGTTTCTCTTGCCTAGGAAGGATACATGACTTGCTGAAACTAAAGAAAATGCTATGCTGGGGTTACTCGTCTTTTGGACAGCCTGGGATAGGTAGCAACCTCCAGGTCATCATTCCTGAACCGCAGGTGTATGGATTCATTCATGACAGAAATGTCAAGGAGGTGGCATGTGGAGGAAACCACTCTGTGTTCCTGTTGGAAGATGGGGAAGTGTATACCTGTGGCTTGAACACCAAAGGCCAACTGGGGCATGACTGTGAAGGAAGCAAGCCAGGTAAGTCTGATTTTTTTTTTTTTTTTTTTTTGATGGGTTTCGAACTGTCATGAGGATGGTGGTTTGAGAATATGAGAGAAGTTGCTTTGTGCTAATTGCTCTGGAGCTGGAGCAGCTGACAGAGCTGAAGATCATGTGGAATAATGCAGTAATGTTGCTGAATAATATTTGCTGGCTCTGAAAAGCTGAAGCTGAGCAGCATGGGTGGGGAGACAGGTCTGCTCAGTTTGTCTGGGAAATGCATCAAAACGGAGTTGAGCGCAGATGGTCTCAGGGCAAATTTTGTTATTTGGCATTATGCTGCCTTTTTATGAAAGGGAAGAGAGGACCATGAGTCACAAGTGTCTTCTGCTTTGTCTTTCCAATTGCACTGCACCCGTATGCCTATGTGGCATTATTTTTTGTGGCAAATTTTGTTGTTTACATCAAAGAGGAGATCCACGAGTATAGTTGTGGAGAATAAACTCGGTTTTGGCCAAGAGGGTTTACAAATTTTGTTTTGGCCTCTTGGAATTCTCTTGTCAACTTGTGCCTTCATGCTTTCTTAGTCTCGAAGGTCATTGTAGCCTTGTGTTCTCCACACTGAAATTGTGTTTTCTTCATTGTGTTCTAATGGGCAGAACCTGTGTGTGCGGAACTACAGGCAGCTAATGCCTCTCCTTCACATGGTAAAGGAGCAGTTTAATTGTGTATTGTTATTTTGAGAAACCCCAAAGCCTTTCTTACGGACCCTCTTTTGAATGTTGGCTTTGCAATTCACCTTCCATTAACTTCTTCATTTTGGCATGTGGTAAAGATACAGGTATTTCTGTTTCCATAATAAAATATACTAAAAATCCCTCCATGGATAATCAGAGCAATAAGATGTCATCTTGCCTCAGACTGTAGGCCACCCTCTATAAGGCTTGGGGCTTCTGAAATGTGCCCTATTATTGCATGATAGAGACATGAGATGTGTACAAAATAGCCACAGTTCCACATGTATTATGTGCAGATCTGACCTGACTGATTCTACTGCTCTTTTTTTTTTCTGTCGGTGTGTCTTTTATTCCTTTCTCTCAAAATTGGATGGTAGGTGTTGGGTGCTGGATGTCTGTGGTGCTGAATTAGAGGAGATGACCTTGAATCTGGCTTCTCTTGCTTTTCCTGCAAGTGGTTTCCAGAGAATTACTAAAAAAGAGTGGGATTATCAGGAGTGCTTAAGTCCTCTCTGTGCGCAACCACTGTTCATCTTCTGAGGATTTGTAAATTTAGGCCCTGGAGTAAGCGTCATGCTTAGTAAAAGGAAGCCAAGCCTAGTGAATTTTCCACTCAACCTGATGAGGATACGTCATCCTGCAAATAGCCTAACTGGCTGCATGACTCTGGTGCAGAGGCCCCAGAAATTCAGTATTTTTCTTAGTGCTATAAAGATGTGTACTTTGAGAAACATTGCTGGGCTAGCCTTCATTTACCCAGAAAATAAAGCGTAAGATGATAATGAAAATGGAGGCTTCACAGTGATTAGAAGATCGAGCTGGAAATGGATCTTGTGAATCTTGACTGCTGAAGTGTAGACTTCTAGCAACTAGGTAATCCTGGCTGCAGAAGAGGGGCAGTCTGAGATTTGGGAATAGAAATAAAAAGTTATTTGGGTTTGATCCCAAGTGCCCTTCAAATTAAGAGACTGTCACTAAGCTGTGACAGCAGCTCCCAGTTACCCTGCAGGTTTAATTTATTCTGCTAAAGGTTGTGCAGTGCTGCCTTCTGAGGAGCCTGTGACCATCCTTGAGAAACTTTCTCTACCAACACAGCACTACTGGCTGTCTTGCATCTGCCTCTCTCCAGCCTCTGCTGGACAGGGCAGCGTGGGCTGAGCCTCTTGTGTTTACTGCCTCATGGCTTGGTTCTGCTGAGCTCCTGAGGGCAGCTCGAAGCAGCTGACGTCTGCCCAGCTTTGGGAATGAGCTGCATCTCCTGCTGTGGGACGCTAGGGCACATCACTGACTGTCCCCTCCAGGCAGCCCCTGGAGAGCCCCCTCTGGACTTCAGAACTGCTTACCATGGGCTGCAGAGCAGCTTGGTTGTGTTTCGGGGTAACATCAAGACATGAAAATATGCAAGGGGGTCTTGAACCTTTTGAAGCCTGTATAAAAATGCTGGATGATTTCAGAGGGGTGGAGTGATCTCCTTGCTCCTGCCCAGGTCCGTGCTCATAAGAGGAAACTCCCTTTTATCTCTCACTTTGTGTGTACGTGAGCCTTATGCTGCCAGCATGCGAAAAGCTTCAGTTAGTGTTTTGAGAATGTATGATCATGTTGTTTAATCAGAGATGGTTATTTCCCAGGATTATGTCTGCTTGTGAATAAAATTCTGGGACCTTACAATGCACTGAACATGGATCTAATCCTATTCTCTTTGCAAGGCTTGCAGGTTTTACCAGTGGGAGAAGAGTTGTTATATTTGCAGGGAATGCTTTGAAGACTTTGCCTCCCTTTCTTCCCTTACGATGCATTGAAAATAATTATTTTTTTCCTCTTCTTCTGCTGCCCACTTACACATATCTGTAGTAGATGGATTCAATTTTTCTTCTCATTCATGCTACTCACAAAAATGTCAAACAGTGGCACAGAATTGTTTCGGCAGTTCCTCTTAGAGGAGTCCTTTAGAGGGCACCTTTTGAAATGAAAGGTGTTAATTACAAAGCAGTGTTTACTGTCACATCAGCTGAGCTCGTGGATTTAGTGCGGAGACATGATAGCATCTGGTGTAGTGATTCTTGTCTCTCTCTGCTTCAGGGAACAGAAGTTACTGAGAGAGTTCATGCCACTGAGAGAGTATGAGTCAACAGAAGTGCCCTTTCCTTGGATTTTACATTGTGGTGGTAATAGTTAAGATGTCTAAGAAGTTCATACTAACAAAAGAATATTCATTTCAACTAAAAGCTAACAGGCTGTGATTGTTTCCAGCTCCCTACCCCTAAGCTATGGTAATACCAGGTGTGCCATTCCTGTGGGCTCCACAGAAGCCGTGTCCCCACAGTGTCACGTTATTTACCATTTCATTCCTTTTTTGAACTGTGGTGGTTAGCAAGCTATTTGAGGAGTCCATCCCTGTCACGAATGGATACCTGGGTTTGTTAATATTGAAATGACTGATTTTGCTCACTACATGATCAAGATCACTTGGATTCTCTGAACTCAGTGGCCTTTTCAAACATAAATCCACTTGTCCTGAGCTTCAGCACAGGGTTACAGAGACCTTGGTGCTCACTGTGGCACACCTGTTAATCATAAACCCTGTAACAGCTGAGAATTCAGATGCACAACTTGCTTGGAAGGACAGTCTGTATGGATTTTCCTCTTTTAGCCTCTTCCTGCTGGGTGGGAAGTCAGCCAGGAGGCCTCGGGTGCTCAGGAGGAGAGGTGGCAGGGCTTGTGTTTGTGGGAAGCAGCCGTGGAAGTGAGCAGGTGGTGGATGAGGAGGTATGGCTGTTGCATTGTATAGGTAAGGCTGAGAGCTGCTCTCAGGTGGGATGACAGTGGCAGGAGAATGGTTAGTTTCCCCTGCCTTACTCCTCTTTGCACAAGATGGGAAGCAAGGAAAAAAAGAGCTTAAACATCAGCAATGCCAGAAGGTTCCACTAAACAGGCTTTTCATGAGTATCTGAGACAGTTTTGTCCCAGTTTGGTCATGGACCTGAGGCTCAGCATGCTGCTATTGCAACACTTGCCAAGTGCTGTGGTCTGGGAGAGTCCTCCTTTACATTCATCACATTTTCTCTGTGCTCCAAAAGCAAATTTGCATGCTCTAAAAGGTGTAGTAGAGTCATGGCAGCCCTGCTTGTAGGTTCTGGCAGGATGTGCCTGAAAATGAGCATGCTGAGGGACCTGGGAGACAGAGAGACCCTTGCGGAGTCAGACCTTTGGTGCTGGCCTGCAGCAGCTGACTTTAAACCAGAAAAATAATAAAGGAAGGATTCAGACACAAGTTATGTTTCAGCACCTATTGTAGATGTTATTTGTGAAAAGAGTTAGATTATTAAACTGTCTGCCCCTTGGAGAGTCAGGTATGTTTATCTGTGCTCATCCCTCTCCCTCTGATTGCTCACAGGATCTGACCAAGCTGTTTGAGGTTATTACGCCTTCGCTAGTGACTGCAGCAACATCCAGCAATCTGGACTTGTATTGTGGCTTGTCCATCTCAGCTCAATTGGTGCTATTTGGGCTTCAGGATGACTTTTACATTTCAAAATTAGAAGGCTGGATTTAAAAATTGCTTTCCTTTTGATATCTTAAATATGCAGATGTTGCATTGAACTGGTTGACTGGGGGCTCTGAATATGCTAGATATTTATAGTAGGCTGTTTTAAAATTTGTGTGATTTGGATCATGAGAACTGACTTCTACCAGTACTCTCTGAGACTGAAGAATTAGGAGAGCCTAACCTGAAGAGAGATAAGGCTCTTTAGGAGAGCCTAAACCAGTAGAAATCTGGCTTCTTGTCAGTAAAGAAACTCATAGTTTGAGTCTAAAATGGTTGTAACATGTTCTCAGATGTAACTCCAAAGTGCTGTCTCTAAAAATGCATGTATTGTTACAACCACCAGATTTCTCTCTTGATTTCACTTTGCTGAGGTGTGAAAACAACATTGAGCCCAGGGAAGCAAGGTACTGTTGGTAGTGGTGGTTGTTTGATTGTTTTTTTAAGAATCAGTGAAGCCTATTTTACTGGGGATATAAGGGACCATTTTCATATCTTGTGTCTCAAAAGGCAGAATTGCAGTAGGAATGACCAGCTTTTTGCCTTTTGATGGGGAATTTGTGGAGTGGTTTATCACCCTAAACTTCCATTCTTCCATTTATCTTGGTTGTATCATTTCTGTATTATGTAGTGAAGAGGCTTTCTGAAGGTGCGACAGAAATAAAGGCTGTATGCATGCCTGGCTTGGAAGGAGCGTGAACCCTGGCATTGGCATGGTGTGTGGCACTAGTGACTGTACCCTCCTGCAATCGCGCTGAATCTGGAACATGGGCTCAGAATAAAATGAATGGGTAATTGTGTGTGTGGTGAGGTAAAGGGAGAGGGCAGGAGAGAAGCTGGAAGCCACAGACGTAGGTTTTCTAAATGCCCCAACCTTTCTGTACTCAGAATAGTTGTCTGTGCTAGACAAAAGTGATGACTTGATTAAGCTAAACGCACAAGTATGGCTGAGAGTCCCAGCTTTTAGGAGAGATTTCAGTAGCTTGGTGACTGTTGATGCTGGAAGTTCGTTCTTCTTATCTTCAAGATGTGACACAGCCACAGATGATCTGCCATTATTGGGCAGCTTCTGCATAGGTGGGGATCTGTGAATAGACATCTGAAATAAAAAATTTCTTCCCACCAATTCCAAAAATTCCATTCTCATCCCAGTAAAGCAGCCCAAGGGCTTTTTGTCAGTACGGATAGCTTTTTCTTTGCCTTAAGTTCTATGTTTTCTTTGCATTAAAACATGTAGGCATGTGTTTTGCAGTAACAAAGCCTGAGTTTTGTAAAGGTAAATGTAAAGCATTTTCTATTATTTGATCTTGGAGGCTTACAAATGTGTGGGTGTCTTTAAGATGCATGTCCCTTTTTCTTAATGGAAAAGAGATTTACTTGTTTTTCAGTGTGTAACTATTATATAGAAAGACTGTTTTGATTCTGGCTCCTGGTATATGCTTGCTCTCTTGTCTGTAGACATGAAATTTGCCAGAAGATGCGTAACTATGTCTGTGATGATTTTTAAGTTTGACTCAGTCAACATTAACCAGCCTGATACTCCTCTTCAAGCTGTATTGGAAAGGAGAATTTATCTCAAAGATCTTTGTGAAGCTTCTTTTTCTTCTCAGAAGTCAAATATTTTTGACACCTAAGGCTGCTAGCAGTAAACAGCTGTTCCTACAGCAGAGCTGTGAAGAAATGCTCATTCTCTTTACACCTGACTTGCCTTTGAAACAGCTGCCTGCCTATATAAACTTGCCAAAAAGGAATATGCAGAGGCTCATATCTCCTTTTCTCAGAATGTCTTCCAATCTTACAGTAGAGAAAATTAATAAATTTCTGTAAATGTTAATTAGGACTACATTAATGACCTCCCGTTCCCAGTCACCCTGCTTCTTTGCAGTAACATATTTCAAGCAGTATTTGTGAACCTCATGGGGATGTCATTGAAAACAAGGGCAAGGGTGCTGGACTGAGTCTGCACTGTGCAGGTGTGGCTTTTCAGGAATGTGGCGTTGTCCTGCTCCCATGCAGATCGCCAAGCCAGTTTTAAATAAATGGGAACAGAGTGAGGAGCACACTGAGTGCTTTTGAACATCACACGGTACTTTGTCACAGCCTGGGGCTGCCACAAGTGAGACTCTGCCAAGTGCAGCTACCTAGGAAATGTAGCCTCCCTTCTAGAAGAAAATATAAAATGCCCATGTGAAGGCTAAATGCTTCCTGTTGTGCAAAGCTGCTCCCATAATGTGAAAAGATGGCAAACCAGCACCTGTCCAGAGGCAAAAAGTGGAACAAAGCCTTTGCGGCTTGTTTGCAGTGTGCATGGAATACAGCAATGCCGTCTGAGTTGTGGGAGCGCAGAGGTGCTTCACTTTGAGCCCTCTGCTCAGATATCAGCTGCTGTGGAAGGACACTGGTACAGGAGTGATTTGCAGGATTGAGCATAGCAGATGGATAATAGTCAACTCCTGCCTCCTGGGGCAGTGATTTGCTGCCTGGTGCAATTGAGGCCCAAGGGCAGGCTGTAGATGTTCCTGCGTCTTTGAGCTTTAAATCTGTTGTGGTTCTCCAGTATGTGTGCTGGAAGTGGCTGTGTTAAGGCTGCTGGGAAGGGAGCAGTGCTGTGGTTTGGGGAGCACTGCAGGGAGGAAACAAATAGATCTCTCTTTCTTGCAGTGCTAGGAGGTGAAAGTGCTGGGTTTTTTTGAGCAGAGCTGTTGATTTTACACTGGTTGCCTTTTCTTTTGTGTTTATAGGGTTGGCTCAATAGTTGCCACAGGACTATATTAGCTCCTCCATGTGTCTATTATGGCCTGCAGTGAAGGGCTTATTCTTCCTTTTCCCTGGTCTGCTGTTCTTGCTTACTGCCATTGACACCTGTCACTGCTCCCAAGATTGCTGTGCCTTTGCTTGGGATTTCTCTGGCAGAAATGCAGCTTTGCCCTGTCTAGTACCAGCACATGAAATCCAGCATCTATGCACCAATCTCCCCAGTTCCTCTTTTCACTTCCAACATCCATCCTCAGCACATCACCCTGAGGTCCAGTGCATCCTGCCCGTGCTGGAGTTGCTGCCCTGGAGCTGTGGCATTTGCTGGAGTGTGTATGATGGACCTTGGGGGTTTCACAGCAGCCACGGCTCAGCCGTGGCTTCTGTGCTGCCTGTGGCTGGCACACCTGGCCAAGTGACCACTCTCTGCAGGAGAGGAAAATGGGCTCTCTCTGGGTTTTCTGTGTTTCTTTCGCAAGTCTTGGTGCCTTCCCTCTTTGAAAGAGCTGCCCTTACTTGTTTACCTCCAGGGTCTGAAGGTGGATTCTTCCCGCTGGCAGCTGATGCTTGCCAGACTGAAGCCTTCTCTGCCCAGCCCTTTCCAAGAGCCTTCTCTGGCTGGCTGCCGGTCTGCCATGTCCCCTTCAGAAAAGGCAGTGATGTGGGGAAGTAAAAGGCTTTCTATGGCTGTGTCTTGAGGAATAAGTTTGCTTTCTCAGAGTATGTGTCTGCTTTCACAGCCATGAGCTGGCAAAGTGTATGCGAAGTGACACCCTGGGGTGTCGCAGTGGCCTCTCACTTCTTGCTCCTATGTTCCTGCCTTGAGGTGACCACAAGCAGCTTTGTAGAGTGAAGGCAGTGCTAATAACTAAGCCAGTCTTTCTCTGATTTAAGGCTGTAAGTAGCCATGCTAAGTAAATTAATGAGCAGTACTGTACATGTTGTGCAGGGAAGCAGACATTTCTGTAAGTGTCATTAGTGTCTGTGAAGCAAAGGGGACTGCAGACTCGTCTCTGTTACGTGGAGCTTCTCAGCTTTGACCTACGGACAGTGTTTCTGGGAATGTCACCTGCTTTGGTTGGTCTTCTGTCCTTTACTGTCTTCCCCCCGCTCTGTTTTTTTCTTCAGCAAGTCTACTATATGTTTGCATTTCCTCCTTTGCAACCAAATTATCAGAGCCTTATCAGCTTCAGTGCTGCTGCTGTCAGTCTCTCTAAGCAGGCTGCCCTTGGTTGTACTTTGCTTTCTACTGCAAGCCTGGCAGTGATTTACAAATCTCATGAAAGGAAGACCTCAAGATCTGCAAGTTGAACTTGTAAAACCCAGCCTCCTTGATGGATATAGTAAACTTCAGTTGTCCAAAGTTGGAGGAGGTTGCATGCTGATGTAAAATTTGCTTGTTCCATACTTCAAAGCTTTTGTCTGATACTAAGAGAAGTTTTAGAAGAAGGTGAGCTGCCGTACGTGGATGAGAACAGCTGGCGGAAAGCGAGGGTAGCTGTCATACAGCAGAGATGTGGTCTCCCCATGGGGTTTGCTCTGGTAGTGTTTTGCCCTGCAGGTGCAGAGCATGGTGTTGCCCACACCCTTGTACAGTCTCACGTAGTCTGAACACAAGACAGAACAAGCATGTAATGCCTTTTCAGAGGGGCTTGGCAAGGAGGAGGAAGGAAGGTAGTGGCAGCAAAATTGTGAGGCTGGTGTTGGGCAGGGTGGTTCCAGCTGCCGCCTACGTGTTGTACGTGTCCTACGCGTGGTTGTGCCAGAGAGAGCCTATCTGCAGGCAGGAAGACGTGTTCTGTCCTTCAGCCCTCGCCTCCTCCCTGTGAGCCTTCCTCTGGTGTCATTGCTGGCAAACCACAGCCTGCAGAGCTGGTATGAGTGAAGGCGCAAGAGCGGTTTTAGCTGACTGGGTTAGATTATATTTTTCAGAAGCACCTGATAGCTTTGGGTAGTCCGCATTTTGCATAAGTGGTCTACAGAGACTGATTTCTTCCTCTTAGTCCCAGACTCCATATGTTGTCTGTGACAGCTGTGAGCACGAGATGTCTGAGTGTTCAGAGTTGAAAGTGTGCAGAGGGAAATCAGAGGCTCATTCTTGGGGCTTTAAAGGAGAGAGGAAGGGGTCCAAAGGTCCTGACAAACAGCATGCGTTTCCCCCTCCCCATTTACCAGCTTCCAAGTGGCAGAACCACACTTCCACTGGGGATGATGTTTCCTGGAAAAGTTGTTGAGTGTACTTGTGCTGCTAAAACTGGTGAAAGCACTGAATAGCCAAAACATTTGCTTGAAGTTCTGTTGACAAAATAAGGAGAAACCTTCATAAGAGGAGGGAGAAATCTTGGGTATACTTCTTTAATGCACTTTGGATACCAAGCATTTGAGTTGCTATGTTTTATTTTCCTCTTTTCCTCTTTCCAGATTCATTAAAACATTCTGACATGTTTTAATCATCGGTTGACTTTGTTAGGACTGAAATAATGAAGCTCATCACAGCCTAGAAATACAGCCAGGATGTCTGTATGCAGAAGTATCTGTGGATGTACTGATGGAGGCTGGAGAAGTCATCAGTCAGCTGAAGTTTCATACTTAACATATAAAAATCTTGTCAGGGAGTTTGGTGGTTCACTGTTGTTTAGTTTTTGTACAGTGGTTTAATGAAATGCTGGTGACTGATAAGTTTGGGCCATAGTGTTTTTCTCATTTTTCTTGTTCTAACTGTTGAAGGCAATAGCAGGTTTTTCCATGGTTTTTGGCTGTTGGATCAGGCTTCCATAAGTGCTAATGCTGTTAGTGACACCTTGCTAGATGGTTTAATATGTTGGTGTAATTCACCTCCAGAAGGAGAGAATTTAGTTCCTTTCCTGTAAGAAATAAGGCTTTTCAATATTCAGAGAACAGAAAGAACATACAGGTGAAGTTTAGGTTGCTGTTGGTGTCTCATTAAACATTCAGCTGCCTTGTGCATTAAAATGCTGTTTCTCACACTTCTAACTTTTAGATCTTGGTCACATAGTGCTCAGGCATCCTCAATGTGGATGTGGCATGGCAATGCAAAGAAGTTGGCCCATCTGTGCACAGACTTTCCAGCTGCTAGCATTTAACCCAGAGGAACTTGTGCCAACAGTTGTTTCTCCCTTCCCTGTGTTCTTACCACCATCTCTTTCTTTTCTGATCAAGCTAGTAAGACATTTATCTTAAAGACTCTGTGAATACTTTCCTAGCAGACAGCAACAACCAAGGAAAGCAAATGCTCAGAGTTGCTTACTGGCAAGTTGGGGAGGCAACGAGGAGTTTCAGCCAGGTGTCCAAGCAGACTGCAATCACTTGAAGTTCTTCCAAGCCACAGCTTGTTCTCACCAGGGAAGAAATCCAGGTTTTGCCACTGAAGGTGTGACCTCAGGGCTCATAGTTTCTCTACATCATTTTCAGGCAGTAGAAGCCATCTGGTGCTGGCCGTGTACCTCCCAGTCCACATATGTCTGAGGGATTCTGCCATGTCCCCTAGAAAAAGCCTGTCTTGTGAGCAGCTGGAAGCTGTGTGTAGAAAGGATATACTGACTCTCTGATAAACTTAGTAGGAGTGGGAAAACTAATTAATCATGCATTGGCTGTGCATCCTAATCAGTGCAATGTAGCTGGATGCTTTGTGCTTCCAGCAGACATTGAAGACCTTGTATAGCTTTCGAACACTGTGGAGACAAAGTATAAGCCTGTTTTTATAAAGAGTGAAGCTGTGGTCTGAAGGTGGGCTTTTCGGGGGTCTTCATGCTTGGCTGAGCTTTACTGCTGCTTCCAAACCTTCAATCTGAATGTGCTGGTTGTTGGAAAGCTGAGTTGCAGAAACACGTAGCCCCTGTCTTCAGCTTTTGCGAAAGTGTCCCTGCAACCACAAACAAGCAAGAAAACACAAGAGCGGTCTTGGCAACCAGGCCTGTCACACCTTTGAGAAACGTTGTCCTGAAGCTGTTTTGCCTGGACTTCATTCTTTGGTCCCATGTGTGTTTTATGAAAAGACCTAACAAGGCTAAAACCAAAGTCAAACCTTGATATGTCTGTTTATGTTGAGATGCATGAGTTAAAGTGGACAGAAGAGTGAAAATTTGAATTCTGCCAGATATGAAGAACTGATAAATGACTTCCAGGCATTGTTGCTGTTTTGGGACAGCTGATGGCTTCAGAAATAAAAGATTGGGTCAGTGTGTACTTCTTGGAACTTACGTTTTGTTTTTTGAAAGTTTTATGATATGTTGAAACACTGTATTGCATAACTCCTTCAGCCCTTCCCTGTTGCTTTCAGGGTTTTGTTCTGCTTAGCTTTACATGTAATTGTGCCTGTTAAGCTCCGTTTGACTGGTTTTATTTGTCACTTACTGAAGACATAACACTAAGAATAAACTTCACCCTTTGCACCCTTCTACTCAGTGCAGTGATACATCATTTTCTAACAAATGAATAATGGGGTTGTGATGCTCTGGAAATTAAAACAAATGTTTACCAACTACTAAAATGCCTCAAATTTTGATGTGAGGAAGGGGTGAGAGGTCAACAAAGAAGAAATTATTGGATGTTTTTGATAATGCTGCCCGTGTCAGCAGGGAGATGGTACATTGGGTGGCTTGGCAAGCCTGACAGTGAACTGGGACCCTTGTTGGACTGCCTGGGCAGTCTGTGCCCCCAAGGGAAGGCTGGCGTTTTTCCATCTCTGGAAAGAGATGTCTGTGTGTAAAACTGTTTCATGTTTACATTTCTTTGACTTTGTATGAGAGCTGCAATTGACAGTGTCAGGAATGTACTGTGGTGGGATGGGCCATACGTGCACACTTGCAAAGGCAAGTATCTTCAGCTCCAAGACAGGCATATTTTTTTCTGTCTGTGGTTGTCCAGTGGGTCCAGGTGAGGCTGTACTGTGCTTCTCGGGTGAGCAGTGCAGTCACTGAAGACCTTCAGTGACACAGGGCAGCCTTTCAAAACAAGTCAGTATCTATTCGTCACCTGGGGTGCCACATAAAGCAAGGTCAAGTTTGTGTTGCCAAATTAAGCTGGAGTCTGTGGGGACTGAAGCAACCACTCTGGATTTCTAAACCCGCTGGATGTCCTCTCCATGTTCCACTGTGTGAAGCCCTCTCTGTGGAGTCCTTGCCTCCCAGTAACTCAGGGCACTTTTTCTCCAGTTGCAGTACTGCTCTGGTCAGAGTCCTGCCTCCTCGAGCTCCTGATGCTGGTCTTTGGTTGCTCAAATCTTCTGTCACCTCCCTAAGGTGCTCTGATGCTTAGGGGCAGCTCATAGTGGTACTTTCACAGCAAATGAGATATGTTTACTTATCATGACAAGTAACTGCTTTCTCAAGGAAAAGATGAGCTCAGTCATGCCTGCAGGTAGCAAAACACATTCTCCATTATGGGTGCCATAGCCTCCTATATTGTTGATGTTTCCCCTTCTGTCACACTTGGGTTATCCTCTGGAGTGTTTGGCAATGTGAAGGGATCAGCTCTGGAAGAAGGGCAGGCTGGTGAGTTTATGACCAGTTTTAAGAGCCTGGACACTCTGGATAATGGTTGGTCTTGGTGTATCCTGGCAAGAAAGCTTATAGCAAAGTGGTGGGTTCATAGAATAGTTTGGTTTGGAAGGAACTTTTAAGGCCATCTAGTCCAAACCACTTGCAATGCAAAGGGACGTTTTCAATAGATCAGGTTGCTCAGAGCCCCATCCAGCCTGGCCTTGAATGTTTCCAGGACTGGGACATCTACTACCTCTCTGGGCAACATGTTCTGGTATTTCACCACCGTAATTGTTTAAAAAAAAAAAAAAAAAAATTCCTCCTTATATCTTAAACTAAAAGAGGGGAGATTCAGGTTAAAACCATTACCCTTCGTCCTATCACAACACACCCTGCTAAAAAGTTTGTCCCCACCTTTAAAAGCCCCCTTTAAGTATTGAAAGGCTGCAATAAGTTCTCTCCAGAGCCTTCTCCAGGCTGAACAACCCCAGCTCTCACAGAAGAGGAGTTCCAGCCTTCTGATCATGAATCAAAGGGACTTCCTGTGGAGATGAGGATGGCTTAATCCCTCTCTTCTTTTGATGGTGGGATCCTCTCCAGCAGGAGCTTTAGTTTTGAACCTCCAGGTCCAGTACAGAAGCATACACTTGGCTGAACTTAGGTGATGTGACAGCACATTGCAGTGGGTATTTTTTTTAATCTTGCTGAGAAGAATAGACCATAACCATGTGTGCTGTTGAGACACCTTGTCTGTTGTTTTTGATTGACCTTGGCTGGCCTGTACAGCTGCTGCTTGTTTAGAGCTCACAGATAAAAATAGGCTCCCTCAATTACATATGCAAATGAACATAATAAAGCAGACTGCCAAGAAATGCTACAGTTGGACACTTATAGGCCCAAGTGTGGAAACTGCATGTGAAAATTGAGTTACCGCCCTTGAAACCTCCCTGTGTCTTTGCAGAGGGTTGACAGTGGGACTGGGTGGAATTAGTCCTGCTGGAAGGAGCTGCAGGGCAAAGGGTGTTATTAAGCTGAAGGATGGTCGGATGGCAGGCAAGCCCAGTCTTCAAGCCTTCCTAGATGTTTGCATGCTTATTACTTGTCAACTGCACCTCCATTACCCTTAATTATCTTGAATGAAAGAAAACACATGTTCAGGCAGCATTTTCCTCTGTTAGGATACATATTTAAATATTTGTCACTTTTCTATAACATCTGTTAAGGATTATTCTCCTTATCATTTTCTGACTCCTAGACTTAAAAGGCAAGCTCTCTCAGGGGGGCCTTCCTTTTAAATTCATTTTAGACATTTAGATTGATCGGTATGCAGTTTTTGGTGCTAAGTATGTTAATGATTACTGGATGTCCTTGATGTGGGGTATTATTTTCGTATAATGACATGTAGCTACCCTTCCCTCTCATGTCACAGGCAAGAGGGACTTTGATAAAACTAATTATTGCCTTGTAGCTTACAGGGTGAAATCTTTCTTAATCTGCCTGAAACATTTGTATATTCAGGGAAGAAAAATCCAGCTTTGCTTCTGTCTGGCTTTTGGAGAGTTTTTCCATCAGATGATCAGTTTTTCTATCTTCCTGAAGGGAAATTGTAGTGAGGTGGGTATTGGTCTCTTTTCCCAGGTAACAAGTGAATGGATGAGGGGAAATGGCCTCAAGTTGCACCGGAGAAGGTTTACATTGGATATTAGGAAAAAATTGTTCACTGAAAGGGTTATCAAGCAGTGGAACGGGCTTCCCAGGCAAGTGGTTGAGTCACTGTCCCTGAAGGTGTTTAAAAGACATGGAGATGTGGCTCTTAGGGGCATTGTTTAGTGGTGGACTTGGTAGTGCTAGGTTAATGGTTCTGAAGGGTCTTTTCCAACCTAAATGATTCTGTGTGGCATTTCCAGTGTTTTATTGCAGAATGACTTTTTAATGTCCATTTTTGCAAACTCTGTGTAACAAATAAGATCTGCTTGTTGATGTTGTAAGAGTAGCTGTCAAACCTATTTCAGTTGCGTGACATGATGTAATGATGAAAAGTCAATTGTGGGTGGTCTTCCAGAGGACTGATTTACATTTTTTTTTTTTCCCCCCCCTGCTCCTTCCCTGCTTTTATTCCTCTGTAAGGCCTTCTTGCATTGCTTCCTTTTTATGGGACTTTTTAATGAGTGTCTAACAGTGGTAGTAATAGGTTGATGTGTTCAAACCTGTTCCAAGCTTAGCATGGTGATGTTGTAACCCACAGACTTTCATGTATCAAGCAATACAGCAAGGGGTGGATGGGTTGATTAGCTTTGTGGATTGACTTGCCTTCATTGGACATGAGAGCTGTGGAAGGTCAAATATATTTCACAGGATCTGCCAACTTCTGGGTCCTTGTTGATCCCCACCTCAAAACTGAGTGAAAAAACATCAAACCTAGGAGGCTTGGTTGTTCCTAAATCACCTGATAAATTCCCCTGTATCTGTGAAGCTGACTGTGTAGACTGTCTTCATGCCTGGGGCCATGTACCTGGCTTTCAGAAGAGCTCAACAGCTCCATGTTTTCAATAAAACCTGGTGCTTTCCTCACATAGCAAGTGTTTTAAAACCAAATTGAGGATCAGTGCACCCATCCGAATGGTTTTTGCAAAGCAGATTTGCCTAGACCTGATGTCTGCATGTCACTGTGAGATGAATCCTGTGACCAGAGAGGATTTTTTTCTGTTTTCCTCAGAGCAAATCGGAGCCCTGGCCGGGCAGCACATCGTGCACGTGGCCTGCGGAGAGTCTCACAGCTTGGCGCTCAGTGACCAGGGACAGCTCTTCTCCTGGGGTGCCGGCAGTGATGGGCAGTTGGGCCTCACCACTATAGAAGACGCAGTGACAGTGCCAAGGTAAATTTTTAACAGGTTTGAGTTTCCTTAAGGCAGCTCCTTGGAGGCGATGTGTGAAGGGTTGCTTGCCTTCCAGCCTGGAGTCAGTTGGGAGCCTTTTGCTCAGAGGGGCTGTAATCAGGCGCTTTATATGTAGGAGTGTAAGGGTGATGCCTCCTCCTTTTCTCAACTGTACTGCTACTCCCTGAGCCCCTCTCTGGGATTCAGACAAGCCCTCAGGAGGTTTGGGCAGGACAGGCCTTCTGCCTGTGGGTGCCTGGGGCATGGAAAAGAAAACCAGAGCAGACTTGGCTTCCTCAATGAAAAATGCCACTGTGTTTTGTACAGGGCAAGGAAGTACATGAGGGACGACACAAAAATAGAAATGCTGTGTGTGATACTCATTTATTGCAGTCCCTAGGAAGTCCTCTGACACAGGAGATGCATTTCAAGAGTCGGGGGGGGAAAAAAAAAAAAGACTGCATGAACCAGCACCTCAGCTCTGAAACTGTTTTGTAGTGTTGCCCATTAGCAGCAAAGCTACTAAGCCAGCCTACTGCAAGTCTGAATAGTGAATGTTGCACTGAAACTTTAGGGTAGTGCTCAATTTTCTTTATTTACTTACTAATTTAATGTATTTTATCTGTGGCAGGGCACTAACAGGGTTAAGTGCAAGGACATGTAGGTGGCGGCAGTGGCTGCTGGCAGACACCAAGACTCCTCCATCCAAATAGTTCCCAGATTATAGGTCTCAGCTTATCACCATAATTAAGATAAATGGTCTCTTTGTACTTAATGGTGTTGTATCATGCTACATTAATAGCAGATGTAGTCTGTCTCTTATGCGGTCTGCCACTGCAGATCCAGTGCAGAGGAGAAGTTTGGGAAGTCTGTCTAGGGTGGCTGTCATCGTTGAAACAGTATTTAAAGGAAAAGAGTTTCAGTCACAAAACATAAATGTTTGAGCTGAAGGGCTCTGTGGGAACACAGTCCTTAACTTACAGGTGGCTCTGATGTAACAGAGGGACAGGGTCACATGTCACTGTGATAGTGCCATTTTAATAATAACATTTTTGTGAAATAGCTTGAACCTTTGACATGCTGTTCTCTGTACAAAGCAGTGAAGAGTTTTAGGTGCTGTAACTCATAGGAACTGCTTGGTCCCTGACAGCATGAAAAATGTTGGTGTCTGAAAAAGAGTAGTGAGAGAGGCACCAAGAAGCAGCTATTTTAACCGTTTTCAGATGGCTGGATTCAGTGTTATAACAGTAAATATAGTTGCAGTTAATAGTCAAGTGTCTGAAGGTCTCAACAGATTTGCATCTGTTATGTATGGATCTGTATTACCTTCAAGACTCCATTCCTCAGCCTCAAAACCATAGGTTACATGTACACATAGAACTAATATCTGAATGGAAATAATAATTTTGACTTAAGGTGATACTGTATTTGTGGATACTTACTCTAACATAGTGTTGTCTTCTTTAGGTTGATAAAGAAATTGAACCAACAGACAATACTGCAGGTTTCCTGTGGAAATTGGCATTGCCTGGCTTTGGCAGCAGGTACTGTAACATGCATAATTTATTACCAATATTTGTGCTGTTACTTTGCACATTATTCAAGATTGCATATTTCTGCATAATAAACCAGGGACCTCCCTGTCCCAACTGATTTCAGGCCAAATGGGAGGCTAAAAATGGATCAGTTACCATGAATATTGAAGAAGAGCCTTGCCAATACTGTCAAGAAAGAAAATGTTACGCACAGGCCACCCATTGTCTCACTAACGAATGATGGCAGGAATACTTAAAACCCTTCTATCTTGATGTGGTTGTGTAATTAGGTTTTTTGTGCTGAAAATATCCTTGGCTACTACTCTTGTGTAACATGTGGAAGGTTCTTTGTTTGAGTTACAGCAGTCTTATGTTGTATTTTGCACTTAGTTGCATGTCTTTTTATTTACCTGGGGCTTCAGACTGTAGTTTTATTTTGGCAAAGAATGTTCTGCTTGATTTTTTCCATCATAAGGCCCAAGTGAGAGCGAAGCCCCCAGTATTGGTTCTTGTTCATTTTGACAAGCTTGCTTTTCTGTTGACCAGCTTTTACTTGCCATTCTCTTTTTTTTTCCTCTTTTCAGATGGCCAGTTCTTCACATGGGGGCAGAACAGCTATGGTCAGCTGGGCTTGGGTAAAGAATGTCCCTCCCAAGCCAGTCCACAACGTGTCAAGTCTCTTGATGGGATCCCTTTGGCTCAGGTTGCTGCAGGCGGAGCCCACAGTTTTGCCCTCTCTCTCTCAGGAGCTGTGTTTGGCTGGGGGAAAAACAGCTCAGGACAGCTGGGACTAAGTGATGAACGAGGTATTAAAATTATGCTCCTAGGTGTAAGAAGGATGGGCTTTTTTGGCCTAGTGTCTCTTTTCACATTGGCAGTATATTTTTTCTGAGCAGATATGTAACCCACAGCAGCTGCTCTTGGGATGAGAGGGCAGAGGAACAGTCTCTGATGAGACAGGATTTTCATACTTAGTAAGAACAGAAACACTTTTTTTTGGATATTAGTAGAAGTGAGGAAGGTCAGAAAGAAAGATCTTGCAAACCTGAGTGTTAATATGCAGGCATTGAAGGAAGTACTCATATTCTTTCTTCCTCTTCTCAAAAATGCTTTGCCTGTATTTTGTTTGAAGTTGATGTGGAGCAAAGGCCCTCCCTGCAGAGCAGCAGGCTGAACCCATCCCCTTGCTTGCCAGCATGTTTATGACTGGTGAGCAACTGTATGCTACAAAATGATGGCAACACAGAGTATCTCAGTATTGTAAAATGTTGTTTAGTTTATTGGCCCCACAGTTTTCCAGACACAGAGGGCCAATGGTAGGGTTTTTTTTGGGTGGCCATGTTCAGTGAAGCCTAGCCATCAACAGGCTTGAAGATAGGTTTCTAAAAAGGTCTTTTCCAACCTAAATGATTCTATGGTTCTATGAGGCCGAAGAGTGAGTATGGCATTACCACTGGTCTGAAAAGCCCAGATCTCCCCTGCTTATTATTAACCTTTTGCAAAAACAAGTGAGTGAAAGATTTTCTTTGGAGCTTCAAATCAATGTCTTCACCATTTTCTTCGTAGTTGCTGAGTAGCTTTAAATATCTAGGCAAGTTACTAAGTGTGGATGTGAATGTATTTAAAGCAATTACTCAAAAACAACCTGTAGTTTTGCAAAGGAGGCTCGAATGTTGTATGCATCATTTCACCTTGCTTTATGCTTTTTAGGATATGAAACATATCTTGTGTTCTCTCAAAAATGCTCCACGTCTATTCTCTTGTACTGTATGTAAGCTAGAATTGATCTAATATAAGAGCAGCCATGTTTTTTCCACGTACAATGGCAAATAAAGCTTGTAGTTTTGAGAGTCACAGTCTATATATGAGAGGCTTGCTTTGGCATGGAGCTAATGTTAAATGAACATTTAAGGGACATCTGCTTGTGGGGCTGCGTTGGACAGAGATCATATTCTGCTTACCTCTCAATACATGGCACCGTAGTAAATAGGTGATATTTCTGGTAAATGAATCATGGTAAGACAGTGTGAATTATACCTAGTGAACATGAACAGCAAAGTGTACAAACACAAGTAGTCTGCAGCGCTGTTATTTAAAAAATTATGCTGTAGAGATAAGAAGTGTCATTGCTGTCAAAATAAGGATCAGAGTGCTAAAATATAGAACAAAGTAAATGAAAAAATCTGCTCTCATTTCTAAATCTAGGAAAATGTGGCTATTTTTCTTTAACTACTCAGAAGAAAACCACCTGTCAAATCCTTGGGTGAGAATCTTAAAAAATTGACAACTTCTATAGGTAGGAACCTGATTTTTGTTGGTATGAAGTAAGCAGATGCTTCTCTTAATATCTAACTGTTTCAAGGTGCCTACAGCTCCTTGAAACACTTAGCTTTTACTTTATTTTTATGTCAGTAAAACATGTAACCTCACTGTGTGAGCTAGCACAGGTGGGATGCAGGAACAACCGCAAACCCACAGATGAAGTGCAAAGAGTAAATTTATCTCATCAGCCGGGGAATTCCCTGAAGCAGCACCTGAGCAGAGGCACACCGGCACCATGGAACTGGGTCCTTGCTAAAGGATCACTGAACCTGCTGTTTTTGCCTGTTTTTCAGGGATTCGCGCAGGTGTAGTTTACCCCTGTGCTTTGATCTTGCCCACAGCAGGGGGAGAATGTCAGGCATGTTTGATAAGGTGCCTCTGAGCCTCTCACAGGCCTGTGTTGTCTGAACACAGGTGTTCTGCTTGTCCGACGTACAAGACTAAACAACAATTAGTATAGAATCATAGAATCGTTTTGAATGGAAGAGACCCTTAAGATCATCAAATCCGATCATAACCTAACTCTGGCACCGAACCATGTCCTTAAGAACTTTGTCTATGCGCCTTTTAAACATCTCCAGGGATGCTGACTTCACCACTGCCCTGGGCAGCCTGTTCCAATGCCTGACAGCCCTTTCCATGAAGAATTTTTTTCTAATATCCATTTTTGAATTTCCTCATATCTATTTCTTAATATGATATATGTGTTTTTCTACACCTCAGCTGCAGGTAAATTGAGTGTGTTTATAATCCTCCTTGCCTTTCCCTACACTTGCTTAGCCTATTCATTCTCGAGATACCCGCTTCTAATAGTGAGAATGTCAGAGCAAAGGAGAAAAGCCGTCGTTTGACGGTTGGCAGAGATTAGCCTTTGCAAGTAGGAGGATCTTCTTAAAGGATGACAACAGAAAGAAGGATAGGCATTTAAATACACCTTGGGATTCAGCTTGTCGTGTGTTGTGCTGGTGTCTGCCATGTGTCAGGATTGTTCTGTATGGAAAAGGTCCAAGCAAGATTTTGGAAACAAATGTTTGCAGTCATCAGTGAGGAGTCTGGAACGGAGCATGAGGCTGAAGGTGGGTGTAGCTAGGCTGCACTCTCTCATACCTCCCAAACTGCAAGTGCATATTGAGTTGATACAAGATTCTCAATATTTGCATTCTTGCTCTGGACGATTTTTTTGAGTCAGGACAAAGTTTTTAAGAATTGGAGGGGCAAAGCAGCAATGAAGTACTCAAAAATGTGGGTTTTTTTTCCCCCAGTTGTTGAAGCTTCCATTGCACACATAGAACACATCTGAAAATCAGACTGTCAGTGGTTTTCTCAGATATTTAGGTTTGTGTTAATGAAATAGCTCCTTTATTTTGTCTTCAATGCAGACCGAGAATCCCCTTGTCATGTGAAGCTGTTGCGGTCTCAGAAAGTTGTTTACATCAGCTGTGGAGAGGAACACACAGCTGTTCTGACAAAGGTAAAGATGCTGATCTGGGAACCCTGGCTGCTGTTTGCCTGCCTGATGGTTTCGCGTTTGTTTCCTGAGTAATGGTAGAAAAGAACAGATTGACTCACATATTCCTTCTGACCCCAGTAAAAGAAACTAAGTAGAAAGTGTAGTCATCTTATAATTTATTCTGAGATTCATTGCCAGCATGATCCATTGCTGGTTTTGACAATAAAACTCAGGTGAATTGCTCAAAGAAATTAGCTTTGAGCAAAAAAATGCATAAACATACATCCAAAGGGGTGAAAATAGTATTTTGTTGGAAGATGAAAAGAGAGTGATACCATACATCAGAATAAAATGCAAGTCAAAATGGGTGTTTAACTGAAACATTAGCAGTCACTCACAAAATTTACGAGAGGTTTTCAGTTCCAAACCTTCTGTTTCCTAGTGGAGTATAGTTTAGTGGACAGAGGACAGGGCTAGGATTTGGAAGAGCACTACTCAGTTCTTGCCTCGCCTCTGCCACTTCCTATGTGTTACTTCCTTTTCTGGTGGCTCAGTGTACACCACTGTAAAATGAATTAAACAGCTGGCTTTGGGACTCCTGTAGGAAAAACACTGTTGCAGAAGATTAGTTCTGTAGCAGCTTTTATTCAAAGAAAAAGGTCGCAGTCTTTCTGATCAGCAGCTGACAGAGATGGGTGTAAAATATTGTGGAAATGGGTGCTATTCAGCCATATTTAAATCTGCAGGGATCTCAGACTTATCTGGTGATGGTGGGGAGAAGCTTGCCTGATGTAGACATGCCTAAAGACAATTTTGTTTGTCTCTGATGGGTGGCAAAGTAGCTAGTTGGAAGCTGCATTGGCAGAGTCCCAGTTTCTTTTCTGAATTTTTTTGAAATCCCCAGCAATCTCTGCCTAAGCTTGGGCTTATACTGAAACTGGATTCAGAGAGATGCTGCTGGGTTATGGGTCCCTAAATGGAGAATGTGCTGTTTGGTTTGCTAACAGAGTGGAGGGGTGTTCACGTTCGGTGCAGGTTCCTGTGGGCAACTGGGACATGACTCCATGAATGATGAAGTGAACCCCCGAAGAGTTCTTGAGCTGATGGGCAGTGAAGTATCCCAGATTGCTTGTGGCAGGTGAGTCTTGTGTGTGGTCAGAAATTTTCTTTGGTGGAGGTGAATGCTGACACTGAGTCTTGCAAATAGGGAGAATAGTCTTGCTTCTGTATCCTATGTGTTAGAATTATGTTGATTTGAATTTTGCTCCCTGTGAGAATTTTCAGGCCCTCTAAAGATGGTTGGTTTTTAATTGGGATTGTTCCTTGTACTGTAGCCTGGTAAAAGATGTCTCGCCATCTTAATATTAATAATTCAACAAGACTTTAAAGCAGCAGCCCCTTTAGTTGCAAGTTTCCAGCCTTTTTCATGACAAGAGGGTTAGTAACACTGGTGCTGTGTTGTTGCCTTTTGATGTGTACAGGCTTAGCAAATGACTAAGCTAATTCCATCTGTGAGCCTGATACCAGCTGCATGCTGGCACACGTTTCTCTTTGTCACTTCCACCTAAAGAGCTCCATCCCATAAACTGGTGCCATCAGGTGGCAAAAATGGAGCATTGGTGCTAAGTTAAAGATGCTGCTTTGCACCAGCTTCTGGCCTAGGGGAATGGAGAATGAATTTTAGGCTGCTTTTTTTTTGTGTGTGTGTGTGGGTGGGTTTTTTTGGTGTTTTTTTTTTTTCTCTCTTAATTGTTAAATAAGGCGCAAATTTTGTACCCATCTCTGTTACAGACATCACACTTTAGCCTTTGTGCCTTCTTCAGGAATGATCTATGCATTTGGCTGTGGAACAAGAGGCCAGCTGGGAACGGGGCACACATGCAATGTTAAGTGTCCCTCTCCTGTCAAGGGTCACTGGGCAGCTCACAATGGGCAACTCTCAGGGAAACCTGGTAAGTACTGTGCACAATTTGGAGTCACAAATGGACATAAATAATTTCATTTCACCTGTGGCTCTCTGAAGACATCTTGACATTGTTCTGCGGAACTTCTTGTAATAGCAAAAGAAACCCATGCTCCTGTCCTGTGGAAATGACTGGGTGACCTCATGCTCCCTCTGTTAATGTGTGCCCTCTCCCTTTTGCTTTTCACGGCAGAGCTCAACACTGGGCAGTCTTGAGCCTTCATGAAATTGTACCAATGCTGATTTCTGAGGGCTTTGGTTTCCCTTTAAAACTCCTGTTGCAGTTTAAAAATTACAACTTTTTCCTCCTGCCAGGCCTGGTGTATCTCTCAAGAAGATGCTACAGTGCTTGAGTTCCAACTGATTTCAGCCTGCGCTTCAAGGAACTTGGGTGCTCCTTGTAGTGTAAAGCCTGAGACAGAGGCAGTGCAACTATGGGGAAAAGGCACAGTAGGAACTTGCATTCATCAGCGTCTAACACAACTGTGTCTCTTTCTTCAACAGACGCCTGTAAATATCACATTGTTAAACATATCTTCTCTGGAGGAGACCAAACATTTGTGCTTTGCTCCAAATATGAGGTAAAACAAATGAAGTATCTTCTCGAGCCTGCTCCCCTGTCCTAGCCTTCACAATGCATCATTTGGGTTTGGTCATATCTCCCAAAACTGAAGTGTTGCTTTGGAGTCCGTTCTGCCTTAAAAACTTTACCAACGATTGCAAATGTTCCAGGGTTTTACTTTTTAGGGGTGGCTGAAAGTTGCCTTCCATTAGAGGCACGTCAGAGAGCCATTGGGAAGACACTGATTTCAGTTTGATCAGCAGGGAGGCGAGTCCAGTCTCCCTTGCAGACTGGAAGTAAGAGGCTGCTTTCCTCCTGAGACACAGGTCCATGTGATTAGAGTGTAGGGCTGTGGACTGCAAACACTGGTGTTCTGTCAAGACATGCTGGATGGAGGGCTGAATGCTGAATTGGTTTTTCTGCTTCTGTCTTCTCATTCCTTTGACATACACTTTTGAGACCTGGAAATAGGTCTAGAATAAATGTGCTAAGCCTGTAGTTATATATTTATGGCTGTATTTAATAGGGCTTTGGTACATTTAAGGAATTTTTTTTCCCTCTTTTTAAAAGGTATTTGATAATGATCTTGTTTCTCTTCCGTACCTTTCCATGCCTTTCCTTTTGGACTTATTAGTAATGCCACAGCTTAACCAAACCTGTTCAGAGGCTACATTAAGGAAGCTATCAGTTATATATAGAAAACAGAAATTATGAATTAGAAGAAATTGTTTTACAAGCCTTGTCTTTGCTGAAATCTGTATCTTCTCACAGAATTCCTTGCCTGCTGATGATTTCCGGACCATAAATGAAACACGTTACACCTCTTTAATAAATGATGAAACTATAGATGTCTGGAGGCAAAAGCTTTTAGAAAAGAACAGTTCTAATTCTGTCAAGTAGGTATTGTGGCACTGGACAAGCCTTTTGTTGAAAGTTTTATTTAAATAATTTTGTTGGCTTCCGTGCCATGCTTTCACTTGAAATTTAGCAGCCTTTTCAAGTGTGGTTCTTGGTTTTATACAAGGGGAGGACAGTTGTCAGTTACAAGGCTTCCAGGTTAGAGCTTCCAAGCAAAACCAGAAGAATTTAAAGCTGCCTCAGAACATTGCAAATGGTGGGTGGGAAATAAATTTTAAAGTTGTCCTTCATTGTGTGCTTAGAGTTCATGAAAAGCAGTAAGAACTTGTGAACAGACTGATTAAGTTCCTTGTCTTGTATGCCATGAGAAGGGCAGAATAGGCGGAAAGGAGTCACTTCTAACAACCCTCCTTTCAAAGAGAGACGTTATGTGATCCTGAATTGAACCACTTACCCTGTGCTCCTCTGAAGGGGTGATCCTGACATTTTCCCATAGAAGGAAGTTAAGAGAGCTGAAGGGATTTGCTGGGGCATCTGTTCATTACCTCTCTCTCTGTTTTCTTTTGTCTTCCTGCTGCAAACAGTAATGTTGTTCAGATCCTGTCCTCAGCTGCTTGCTGGAATGGGAGCTTCTTGGAGAAGAAGTAAGTGGCAAACTTACAGAAGTGTGGCTTTCCCTTGAGGCAGGCTGGAATCCCTTTACTTCACTCACTGCTGCAGTGGGATTTGATTTTTCTGATCAGGCAGGAGACAGGGCCAGAGAGTGTCCACTAAAGAGATGGGTGGTCAGAGCTGGGTAAAGAGGGTGAATGGTCTAAGAAAGTGCATGGTGAGTGTACTGTAAATGGCGCATATTCCTCGGAGTTGTCACAAGTGTTATTTTTTC
This sequence comes from Pampusana beccarii, assembly GCA_013399365.1. Taxonomy (NCBI): domain Eukaryota; kingdom Metazoa; phylum Chordata; class Aves; order Columbiformes; family Columbidae; genus Pampusana; species Pampusana beccarii. Next base: position 196,680 of record VWYH01009493.1, read on the forward strand.
CTTATGAAATGAATATCAACATCTTTAGAAGAGAAGGACAGGAATACAACATTAAGGTAAATGAGTGATGCCAGGTACCTGAATAGTCTCTTACCCAGCTGAGCTGGCTGATAGGGGCTGGTGCGTGTGGAGGTGTACTTCAACACAGGCTGCTCTTGAAAAATACACCTGGGGTAGCATGGGAGCACTTTCCTTTTAGGTGATGTCAGTTGTGGAAAGTTTTGTGCTCCTGCTTAGAAAAGCAGGAATTTCAAATAGGTGTAACTAACAATAGGTGGTGACAAGGATGTAATATGCATAGCTGAGTCAAAGGCTGTGGGTTGGGAAGGATTGAGTTGGCTGTGTCTGTGAATGTTGGGGAGGTAACAGCATAAGGTGAGGAGGAGGAGAAATTTTTTATGATGATATAATGAGTAAATGACCTGTAACCAGGTGAAGAAAAGCTTAGTTACTGTGAGTAATCTTTGAGTAATACTTTCCAAGAGCAACTTGAGAAAGAAAACAATTTAATCATTATTATTGTGTTTTTCTGCCCGTCCAATGGTTTCTTCTCTAGTAGAGTTATGACAAGGCAGCGTGTTACTGCATCAGGAGAGCTGTGTCACGTTGGCTTAAAACACTTGTTGAGGTATCCAAATTGTTGAGTCACTGTGAATAGTCCCACTTCTCCTTCGAGTGTGGAATTGAGTGGAATTTATGACTTCATCACCCCAGTGCAGTTCTCCTTCCACTTTAGTGATGTTTTGTCTAGTGCAGGACTTAACTTTTACAGATCTTTGAACAAATGAATGATGAAATTTGAAGCCACTGTACACTGATGTGAGGGTGTATTTGACCATGTACCTTTATACTTGAAGCCTTGCATCATGGTGCACTTGGTAGAAATATCCCTCCAGTATCCTGATGCCATATGGTCATGTTTACAATACAGCATTGTGGTACACAAGCTTAGATGGAAAAGCAGTTTTTCCATGGCTGTGTGACTGGGCACACTCCAGTACTGGTTCTGCACATCACAGCCTGAAGCGCTCTGTAACGCAGCGTGACTCTGAGGAGCTATTTCCAGCTCAGTGCCTGTGCTGTGATGGAAATAGCCATTCTGCTACAGCAGGCTGTGTTTAGCTTCTCATTTTGTTGTAGCCGCTCCAGCAAACTGACAAATGCCATCCCACCTTTAATAGCTGCCTTTTCCTTCAGAGTGTCTAGTACAGCACAGTCTTGGGTGAGTAGTGACAGACTTGGTAAATCCTTGGGGTGGATGGAATGATGTCAATGACCTTTTTTTACTAGCAACTGCAAGGTTTTATGTGCGGCTCTGCTGCAGGTAATCGTGGTGAGAGCCTCTGCCAGAGATGCTGATCATGCTCTAGACACCGAGCTGGGTGACTTGCCTGCTGGACTGGACATTGAGCGTTGCTAGGTCTGGCTGTTATGCTGTTGTCCTCCTCAGGCTTGCTTTCGTTATCTCCCTTACGCAGGTAGCCTGAGTAAATTACAGCTTTTCAAGCACAGCAGAAAGGACAGCACATCTTTGTTACAACTAAAGACATGTGAAGCCTGATCTCAGCTGTACGGGGTTTTGATTGTGGTCATTGTTTAGTTTTAGAAAATTTGAGAGTGCAATTGCCAAAAAGCTACTCTGAATATCTTCCCCTGTTTTCTTTCAAAAACTTATCTGATGTTCACTTGTATAGCAGTTGATGTCTTCTTAAGCATCACCCTTCCCTTTCTTACTGAGTGTGATTAAACAGATTTTTGCTGTAAAAAGCAGTGAACATGAAGACAACACAGAGCATCCTAATACATATGATAGATATGTATTTTATAGTTTTTTATGCAGTTTGGCCTACCTAGGCAGGCTTTTAGGTCAGTGAAGGGGTCTTGGGGAAAACAAAGACTTCGATAAAGTGTTTCTCTGCAAGAATCCCAACCCTAACCAAGGCCCAGAGGAGTTCAGAAAGGAGAGTTGCCCATCTTGTCTTTAGCAAGAAGATTCTAAGTTCTGCTTAGTCTGATTAATTCCTCAGAGGTTGTTTCTCCATTGCTTACTCTCAGGCCAGGCCAATATGCAGGTAATGCTGTCTCTTCCTTAAACTTATGCCTGTCTGTCTGGGATTTTTTTAAAGAATCGATGAACATTTTAAAACCAGTCCGAAGATCCCAGGGATTGATCTGAACTCCACCAGAGTGCTGTTTGAGAAGCTGATGAACTCTCAGCACTCCATTCTCCTAGACCAGGTATTGCGCTTCTGGGGTTTTGGGTATTCAGAAGGGAAATAAAGGCTTTGTCCCTCTGTAGCAGGCAAGTAACAGCAGCTTTTTTGGGGAAAGGTTGTATTGCAGGTATGCAGGCCAGGTCCTTTATGATATCAATGGATACTTCTCCATTGACCTGGGTTCAATTTTACCTTCTCAAAATGTGTCTCTAAGACTTGTTTTTTTTTAAAAAAAACCAATCTCATGGCATTTAATACTTGAAATAGCTTCCAAATTTAATTCTCTGTGTGTTATACTTGTAAATAATGACTATGTGCTTTTTTATTGCCTGTTAGGAATTGAGCACTTTATGGTTGTATAATGCATTTTAACTCAAAGGATTTCTTTCATGAGTGCAGAGTTGTGGGATAAAATTGTGTATGTTCCCCATGCAATTTTTTTAGCCATAGTTTTTACACTTTTTTTTTTCTCTCTCTTTTTTTCTCTGGGTTTGACTTTTGAACCAAGGGTATGACCTTAACGACAGGGGTTAACTAACCTTTAGCCAGCCCTGGAAAAACCTATTCACATGTTTGTGCATTTTGGAAAGATTGGAATTTAGTTCTGTCCTATGGAGTGTTTTTAAGAGATCATGAGCAAAAGCCGTTAAGTCCACCCATTCTGAGTGTGTTCCATTTCATCAGTTCTTCACATCATCTCCATTGCAGGTGCTCTATCGCCTGGGATAAGTTGCCTTCTTTTGCCTTGTTTTTCCCTAGATACTGAAGAGCTTTGAAAGTTTTTTGATTCCTCAGCTGTCCAGCTCACCACCAGATGTTGAGGCGATGAGGATCTACCTGATTCTCCCTGAATTCCCGCCCTTCCAAGACTCCAAGTATTATATCACGTTAACGCTCCCTCTAGCGATGGCTATTCTTCGCCTAGATACCAACCCCAGCAAAGTTCTTGGTAAGATGCTGCGATTTAAGATGTGCATTGCTCTCAGTATCTGTCTGGGACATAAAGTGGTGCCTTTAGGTTTTTCAGTCATGTTTTTGTGTTTAGTTCTTCTGTTCTGTTACAATGGCTGCAATGATAATTGGGTATTATTTGTGATATAGTGTTGTTATGAAGCAGTCACCTCTAAAAAGCATCTGGGAACCAAGCTGACTCAAGGAATCCTCCCCTCAAAAGCCTAAATAATTATAAATATAACATTTGAATTTTAAACATGAACTGTAAGGAAATTAAGAATGTGCTGTGTAGGTGAGATATGGGAAGTTAGTTACAATAATATAAAACGTAAAACATTTATGGTGGTGTGGATAATATATGAGAGAGAAAATTCAGGTTAAGGATTGTTTTAAGTTAAAACTAAAATATTTCAAAGACGACTTACTAGGGAGGTTAATCTAATTTGCCTTATCCAGTTTACCTACATTCAGAGAGTAATTTCTAGATAAATTTGCATGTCTCTATGTGAACATAGATTTTGTATATAGTGAAGATTAAACTGTCTTATACTCTTAAATTTAATCAGATATTGTGCACATTAGAATATCCTTTCTGTATAAGATAAATAAAATAATATACTAAATATAATGTAAAGTTACTTTGTCCTGTATAAGGTGCAGAAAAACCTATTGGCTGGTCTGTGACCAAGATAGACACCTCAGCTTTTTTCCCACTTCTGAATATTCTCATTTCTGCTAGTATTATTTCCTGTGAGCTTATTTGAAGCTAAGCAGAACATACACTGCTTAATAATTGTTACTATTGTTGTTGTTATTATNACAATAATATAAAACGTAAAACATTTATGGTGGTGTGGATAATATATGAGAGAGAAAATTCAGGTTAAGGATTGTTTTAAGTTAAAACTAAAATATTTCAAAGACGACTTACTAGGGAGGTTAATCTAATTTGCCTTATCCAGTTTACCTACATTCAGAGAGTAATTTCTAGATAAATTTGCATGTCTCTATGTGAACATAGATTTTGTATATAGTGAAGATTAAACTGTCTTATACTCTTAAATTTAATCAGATATTGTGCACATTAGAATATCCTTTCTGTATAAGATAAATAAAATAATATACTAAATATAATGTAAAGTTACTTTGTCCTGTATAAGGTGCAGAAAAACCTATTGGCTGGTCTGTGACCAAGATAGACACCTCAGCTTTTTTCCCACTTCTGAATATTCTCATTTCTGCTAGTATTATTTCCTGTGAGCTTATTTGAAGCTAAGCAGAACATACACTGCTTAATAATTGTTACTATTGTTGTTGTTATTATTACTTGTTATCTTACTCTGTTTCTTAAGATTATCTTATACTAAATCTTATATTACTGTGTAAAATATATGTAATGCATTCAGACCTCCAGGAGCGTTGCTCTGGTGCAATTTATTTTGAGGTTTAGTGATTTACTTTTTCTATTCAAAGAGGCTTTGGAACAAAGTTTCCTCCTCTACTCAGAGTACGTAGTCCGCTGTGGTTGGTAGCGTACAGAAATGTAAAGGATTCTTATACTTTTGCCTGCCAGAATCTATTGTTGTGCTGACTCCTGAGAGGATAAATTGTCAGCTGTTAGAAACAAATACCATGATGGTTTCCCAGGCTCCACCTTCTGCTTTGCAGGTGGCTTGGTTCTAAAAAATAAGCTAATAATCAGGGTCCCTTCAGAGGAGAGGTAAGGGTTACCTGTCTTTGGCAACGAGTCAGCCTTTCTAAAGAGAGAGAGAGAGTTCAGACCTTTTGTGCAGATCTGCCAGGTAATGAGCTGTGATACCTGCTAGAAAAGTATCTGGTACTACAGAGAATTGCCCAGGCAACTGCTCTTTTGTCACTCGTGAGAGACGATGGTTTACCTGCAAGATCATGGCATCTTGAATACAAGTTACTTGAAACAGTATCTTGAATTCAAGGTTGAAAAACCTTGAATTGGGGCTCTCACACTGATCCGGGATTGGGGCTGGGTAATGACTGGGGTGGTTGTATGAGTGGAAAGGGAAGAGCTTTAAGTTTTCTGTTATCTAGCTTACTCATTGCTACACTGATACTGTTGCTACAGTTAGGAGAGAAGTAAGAAAGTTTTTTGAAAGAGTCTTTAAGCATGTTCCCCTGTTTTCAGCTGTAACCCCTTATTTAGGGATTACTCTGGCATTTAATTCAGGATTTATATTGGTGTTCCTCTGCTTTCCAGATAACTGGTGGTCTCAAGTGTGCCCAAGATATTTCCTCAGGCTAGTGGACCTCTACAAAGGTGCAGTGGTTTACCTCCTCAGTGGAAGAAAGACGCTGTTGATCCCAGTCCTGTTCAGTAGCTACATTACGGCTGCTCTCAAACTTCTGGAGAAGCTCCACAAGGTAAGAGGGAAGCCTGGGTGTGTGTTGGCTCAAGATGATTCAGTCTTGGCTGCCTTTTGCCAAGTGACAGTAGCAATCACAGCCCTTACTTGTGAGCTGTGTCATTGTCCACCAAGACACCATGTGGGAAAGATATTAGTGGTTTTCCCGAATTCAAGGTGCTTGGAGGTTGTTTAGTCCCATCTCAAACACTAGGAAAAATTTACCCTAAAGAATGCTGCTGAACCACCAGGCCGTGTGCACTGTGGCATCACAAATACCTGTCTCGTGTTTTCTGTTCCCACTGTGCTGGTTAGTCTGGGTGAAGAGGAGGGGGAGCTAAAATAAGTCAGAAAGAAGTTTATCTTGGTTCTTCTTGGTTCGTACTAAAATATAAGTGACAGTGTGTTTTTTGCAAGACTTTCTGGGGCCTGTTTTTGGAAGCTATAACTGATTTTATGAAAACAAACCTGCCTGTTCTAAGAAAAATGTTGAATATATCCATATTTTAAAAAAATCTGTTTACTTCACTAGGTAAATCAGAAGGTTAAACATGTAGAATATGATAAGTTTTATATCCCTGAGATTTCCAGCTTGGTGGACATTCAGGAAGATTATCTCATGTGGTTCTTACATCAGGCTGGAATGGTAAGAGGTTTTATGTATATTCATGAAATAGCTGTCCATGTTTGTCTCTCTGGTTGTAGAGATCTGTATTTTTAATATCCTTAATGACACTGTAATGTATTCTGTATAGGAGCATCTACATGTTCAGTCTCTCAGATTTGGGTGCACAGTGACTTGATAAATTTGACTTAAAATAAGGCTGTCAGAAGAGCTGGATCTGACAGTATTTAACGCTTGCAGCCATCTCTGTGATTATTCACATGAATCTCATTCAATCCTTGCACAAGGGATTAATTCATGCACTGGATCCTTTTAATGTAATTGAGACCTCAGGAGCAAAATCCTGTATTCTAAAATTATAATTTTTACCCTTTACTTCTGCTGTTTAGGCAGGTATTGTGAATAATGTAGCCAGTGATCTTAAAAGGTTGCTCTGTAAGAGAAGGCCGTGTGGTGTTCTGGCTAGGGGACTGAACCAAGACTGGAGATGTGGGTTCTGTTCCTGGCTCTTCCAGTAACCTGCTGGGTGATCTTGGGTAAGACCCTTCACCTCTTTTATGCCTCACTTTCTGATCTGTAAGAAAGGAGAACTAAAATGAGGGCTGGAAGATGCTGTTTAGGAAACCAGTGAGATTGTTTAATTATAGCAAGGAAAGGAATCCCAAGTGTGAGAAAACACACACACACACACACACACACACACACAAATCTGCCAAGGGGTGCTGCAAGCACAAAACCTGACTGTAGCTAGAATTTTTGTGTGTGGTTTTTATGGACTTTCTAAATATCGTGTGTGCTGTATCCCCCGCCCCCCACTTTCCATCATTTAAATAGTGCTGCTTTGTGCTTACTTTTAGTGAGCAGGACAACAAAATACTGGCTCAAATTTATGTAACTGTGATAGTTAAATGTATTGATATGTCTAATGAGCTGAATAATTTGCATTGCAGGAGTGGTCTTATTTTGTCATGTTGTCGCCTTACATTCTCTCCTGTTGTTTCATACGGTCCCTGCCTTGGGGGTAGTTTTTTTTGGTTTTCTTCATAAGAGTAACCTTCAGCTATGGCAGACTAACATAGGCTTCTGTGCCAGTTAGTCCTCACAGTAATGTTTGATGTGCAAGTTTTGAATTAGACTTGTGCATTTTCTTGAGAAGGAAGTTCCCGTGCTTTTCTTTAAGAGGAAAAAAAAAAGGGTTGTTGGTCCCAAAGGAGAAAAAATTTATTTGGGTCACCTTTTAACTAGTCCATTAAAAGAAATACAAGACACAAAATCAAAAGAGTAGAAGATATTAGTATTTCTCTTTTTCCTTCACAGAAAGTAAGACCATCTATCATGCAGGTAAGAAAATAGTTTTTCATTGCTCTAATTTAAATAAGGGCTATGGAAGCTGTAAACAGGGACCAATTTGCCTGCTTTTTTTTGCAGGATGCTGTGACGCTCTGTTCTTATCCTTTCATCTTTGATGCTCAGGCTAAAACCAAGATGTTACAGACAGATGCAGAACTACAGATGCAGGTAATCCTTCTCTCTCCCAATTTTCCCACCCCATTTCTTTTTTCCTGCCTTTTGCATTGGTGCCTGCAAGGAGAGGAGTTCACTGGGAGTTAGTGTGTGCAGCATTTCATTATTTCCATGATATGGGAGAGCAGAGCAGCTGGAGAACCTCTTTGTCCTGGGTATTGCAGAGGCAGTGCTTGATGTTTGGTATTGGGTATATATCAGAACTGCCAGACGTGCATGCTGTAGAAATTTAAACTATATAGGGAAGGAGTGATTGTGTATTTGTGATAGTGCAAGGATAAGAAGTCAGGCCCTTGAGTGTCAGGTTCCTTCAGAGTGGAAAACTGTCACCAGTTACTTGTGGCCATGGTGCTGGTTCCATGTAATATCCATCTCTTAGCTTTTTTATGGCTGCTTGAACATACAGCCTGCAGCAAGGCAGAGAAGGCTTAGCCTGCCCTCAGAAGCTACAGCCACCTTCTCCTGCTTTCATTTTGTCATCCTCTTGTGTGTATTTTTGGCGGCCCATTTTGTGAGCAGTGCACTGCTGTAGGGAGTGTATCTGCCTTATCTTGGCAGGAGAGCAGGCTAGTAAAGGCTTTGTGGCCTTGAGAGATAGAACCTTTATGAACACAATCAGTTAGAGGCCAAAGGAACCAGTACTTCTATGGGTACTGGAAGGTTTCCAGTGGATTTCTGTTTTAGGGTCAACTGACTTGTAAACTGAATTTACAAATGTGTATTTGCTATGAACGATGCATGAGAGTATAAATACTATGTGTGGTCAAAGCTTTGACTGGACTTTGTACCTTACCCAATGCCAGAAAATCCATATAGATGGGAGCTTTGAATTGTATGCGATGGGTTCCTTGGTGCCTTGCAAGGTGTGGTTGTCAATTGGCTTTTTGTTCAGTATGTTAGTAACTCTCTGACTCTTATGAGGGTTGTGTTCACACTGAGTTTCTTGACTCAGTAAGAGCATGAATAAAGTGTCCACCCACCTGCCTAATCTCAAAAAGTGTTCAGGAATGTGGTGTCTCTGCTCAAACTTGGTGAATTGATCAGTGAACTCAAAAGGTGTTGGTGTGGGAAATGGGGAAGGGGGCAAGTAGGCAACACATGCACGCACACTTGTACAGAGTGAGCACGTAATCCTTGTACTTGGGGGAGCTAAACTAAAAGAGTAAGGAAAAAAGGAACACCAGGCTCGTAGTTTTTAACTATTTACCTTGAATAGGAAGAAGGGAGCTGAGCAGCAGCTGGTTTTCACCTCTCTCTTATTTATAGGTTGCAATAAATGGTGCAAATTTGCAGAATGTCTTCATGCTTCTCACCTTGGAGCCTCTGCTGGCCAGAAGCCCTTTCCTGGTACTTCATGTTCGCAGGAGCAACTTAGTCGGTGATGCTTTAAGGGAGCTGAGCATCCATTCAGACATTGATTTGAAAAAGCCTCTTAAAGTAAGTTTTCCTCACGCCTTTAGCACCCTCTCATCCAGCTGACGTTTCTGCAGCCTTTTAGCCCTTCACGATTACACCTCACCAGTGTACTGTACAGTGGCTTCTCCAAAGGTGTGGCACACAGGGACTCTTGATCTAATCAATGCTGGGGTTGAGTCTTTCTCCTCTCTGACTACCGGAATGTTTTGGCAGGGAACAGTTTACAAGAAGGCAAGGAGGGGGTTTGCTCTCTTTCCCTGGTGTGTCTGCTGTGTAAGGGGTGAGGGAGGAAACATAAGATATTATGCAGACTCTGCTTTGCTCTTCTGCGGGAACAGGCCACTTACAATAGGACATGTTTTAACTCTGAGAGGTTGCTACAAAATTCAGTAGCTGCTGTCATGTTGCTGCTTCTGTTGTTGCGTAGTTATTTAGGTGGTTATTTATGATTTGCATAACATTTTCAGAATACCTGATTTGCTATCCCCTGTTCTCTTTCCCTTCCTGTAAGCAGAGCACTGAACCAGGCTTGTGGATTGTAATGGGTTTGGGTATGTTAGACAAATTGCTTTTTGTGGCTCCCTATTAGAAGGATGTCTGATTCACTCAGTCTCAGGTTGGCATCCCTGTTACTGACCTGCTTTTTCTACAGGTCATCTTTGATGGTGAGGAAGCTGTTGATGCTGGAGGAGTGACGAAGGAGTTTTTCCTCCTGTTGTTAAAAGAACTCCTTAACCCCATCTATGGCATGTTCACTTATTACCCAGAGTCAAACCTCCTGTGGTTTTCAGACACGGTAAGCCCTTGCCATTTATACACACAGGTTGAAATAATGTACTGCATTTAAATGGCAAGAAATTTAGTGGCAAACTATGGGAAAGAAATAATCTTCCCCTCATTTTCCACCCACAATAGAAAGTGAGCTCTGTTTTCAGTCAGTGAAAATTAGTATAGGTCCATTAGCTTTAGTAGAACTGTGATGATTGTCTCTGTTAAAGAGCTGGCGCTCTCTCTTTATTCTTATCCCATAATAAAATTCATATTAAGTGTCAGATGACAGTTAATAGAACTCTGTTTATCATGAATATGATAATAATGTGCTTTCGGAAGTAGAGGTTTAGGTCATAATGGCTTCTGTAATTCCCTTGCTGTTCATGTAATTGCAATCAATCCACTTAGTTGTGCATTACTATCACCTTCAGAGTCTAAACTTGTTAATGCCTTACATGAGGAAGCCCTTAAATTGCAAGAAACATGGTTTGTAGTGAAAACTAGTTGGTTTTAGAAGGGTGTGGAGTCCAAGTTCTGTACCTGTCAGATAACATGATGCTGCAGGTGGTAGTTTATGTCCTATTTTCTTCACCTGCTTAGCTAGCAAAATGGAAAATGATGTTGTCAGTCTTCCCTTAAGGTGTCACTACCCTGGTGGGTGTTCTTTTAATTTATTAATTACATTTTACAAGGAAGTAAATTACATGGCACCTTTTGCAACTTGGTAAACAGTATTACGGAGCAGTCACTGCTCATGTTAATGCTATAAAAACAAGCCTTTTGACACTAAGAATAATGACAGTGTGAGTACTGAAAATACAATAGTCACATATTTACAACATTTAACAAATACAGGCAGGCAGGCTGTGACTGACATACCAACATGAGAGTAAATATGTGAAGGAATGAAGGCCAGTGTACCAACACCTCTGTTGATATGTTTGCCTGGGTGGTTATGCATAAGCTTTTAATAGCAAATAAGATGGGTTGCAGGGAGACAATTGTTAGAACATCTGCTTGCAGTACATAGATAGCAAACACCAAAGCTTTATTAGTGTCTAGATGCAGAGGTGTGTAAAAAGGAAGTAAAAGCCAGATAAGGTGGAAAGCAGCTGTTGCTGTTTCCACAGCTAATAATGGCTTACGAAAGTAATAGTCCTTGGTTTCTGAATCATCATTTCTGTCCCACACTCCAGCAAGGAATTTACAACCAAACTGGGACCTCCTGGGAGCTCTCTGATTTTTGTCACCGTTGGAAAAGCCTGGACTGGCTGCTTAGTGCATAGGGGAAAGCACCGTTGACAGTGTGTCTCACCAGGATTTCTCTGTGTGGTTTTTGCAGTGTTTTGTAGAACACAACTGGTTTCACTTGATTGGCATCATATGTGGTCTTGCAATATACAACTTCACAGTGGTAGACCTTCACTTTCCCTTGGCTCTGTACAAAAAACTCTTGAATGTGAAGCCCTGCCTAGAGGATTTGAAGGAGCTATCACCTACGGAAGGAAGGTATGAAAAAAAAGATTTGCAGCCTTTTTGGGAAGGGAGACCATCCATCTGAGAACAAGAAATGCCAAACTGGGTAAAAGCCGTTCAAAAAAACCCATCTTCTGATCCTTTTGAGTGACTGATTAATTTTGGGGGCTGTGATCCTAGGAAAATACATAAACTGGTGGTGAATGACATGTAAGGCTTCTCCTCTCCCACAGGCTATCAAATCCATCTGCTTAGGCTCTAACCTCTGTACCCACAGAAACTGAATATCCACACGGCAAAAGGATACCTACCACGCTTCTTTGAAAACAGGGCTGGGGAGCCTGTTCTTCCACTGTGTGATTGTGTGCATGATCCCAGATCCTAGCCTCAGCCTTTCCCCCAAGCCAGGCTTAGCAGGCAGATGTGCTGCGTGTCTCATGATGTAGTGCAGGATGGGAACTGCCTGTAGGATCTGAAGTACCCCATCCCTGAACCAGAGTAACTCTGACCTGTTCCCGTGCCAGAAAGAAGGGAGTTGAATAGGGCAAAAGAAGGACTTTTTCTAAATGGTATATTGAATCTTATCTGCCAAACTGCATGGGGATATTGGCTCCCTCAGACACTGAGATGTTAAGATCCCACTGTCTGACTGCTGTCTTCTTTTTTCTTTGGTGGTGCAATCTGATTTATCTGCACAGAGGTACAGTTGTATTTAACAATAATGAGGTAAAATTGAAGGGGATCCATATACTAGCTAGGCATGTATGATATTTACAATTTGTGCTTCTAAGAAAGCATCTCTTTATTTGGGGTGTGTTTCTTTCTTACCCCTTCAGGTGACTCAGAGATTCTCTCTTGCAGTGCTACTATCCAGATGTATGATTCTGTTTACTTTTGCTAATTTTATTTTCCACTTTAGATGTATGGCTTTTTGAATCTTTTTTTTTTTTTTTTTTTTTTAAATCTTTTTCTCTTTTCCTACCTGTTATGTAGGAGTCTACAGCAACTTTTGGATTACCCTGGGGAAGATGTAGAAGAGACATTCTGCTTGAATTTTACAGTAAGACACCTTTAACGTATAATCTCTGTGCTTGTTATGGTGCAATTGAAGCCCCTCTACTTATTCATATGTATCGTGGTTTATTCCAAGCTATGCCTATAGCACATATCCCATGTTAATGTTAAACGCTAAAATGTTAAAATTCTTTGCTGTCAAATCTGTTCTTTTGTACGTGGTCATGAAAACTGAGCAAGTAAGTAGGTGAAGCAGAGTGGTTTTCAAAATAGCCTTGTTGTCACTGTGGCATGTGACTTATATGCTAATGGCCAACTTTTCACACTAGACAATGAGAAGGAAATTCCTAAATCCTCCTTGAAAATGGAAGTTAGGCTTTGACATCTGTAGGTCAATTCTTGAAATGCTAACACAATTTAGAATTTTCCTTACTGTCACAATATGAATAACTTTAAATTAAAAATGTTTAGTGAGTGTGCTTGGTCAGACTTTCTTAGAAAATGTTTAGACCCTCGCAAAGAGATACGGCATTGTTATTCTCCAAGCTGTGTTTTTCTCTGACTCAGGCAGAGTAAGGGCTTCCATATTCCAGTGTCTTTGCTATAAAGACCTGGTGTTCTGAGAGGTTGTGAGTGATGGGTTCATCTTGTGCTTGATCCTGCTTCTTGACTCTCTGTCCAGAGCCTGCCTGGGGTAAAACCAAGGTACCAGGAAACACTGCTACACACTGTCAAGAAAATCCTTGCTGAGCTAGGAGAGGTTTGTCCATTTCCTAGGTCCATAAATAAGAGCACTTAAAGTCTCTTAGATCAAACCCCTGGAGTGAGTAAGATCTGGATCTGACTGTCTCATGCAGGTCAGAGATGCAGTTTGGCATGAGGTAGTGAGGTGATAATGATGGTAATGCAGATTGTGTCAAAAATAATCCTTTGAAGTGACATGAGAGATTTTTCTCCAAATTCTCTTTTCACACAAAAGAACATTCTTACTCTTTCTTGCACTATGTACTGCATAATATATAAAGATGTACAGATACATCTGCTAAAACTTTGAAATGGAAAAATAACTGATATCCCAAACCTTGGAATTAATAACTTGTTTTGCATGTCAAAATCTGAGCCTGTTTTTTGCAGGGCAACTTGAAAATTGACCCTTTTGCATTTTCCCCACATGACCAATTTTGTATGTTTGTACTGGTGCCATCTAGGCTGTGCAAAAGCATGAAGCTGTCTGTGGTTGTGCCATTTTGCAGTGTGACTAGATGAATTTAACCTACTGAGCTTCTGTTATAAAAAACAAGGAGTCCTTTTTATTGCCGGAACATGTGGGCTTAGTTAAATACAGTTTTTTAGTTATCAATCTCTTGCTTTTTCCACAGGAATTTTACTGAAAAGAAATACTTTTTTCCTTTCTGAGTCTGCGTTTAAACTTAATAGCTATCCTACAGCAAATGTAAATGATGGAAGGTGGTGAAGCATGTAGGGCATTTGGAGCAGAGAAAAAATGTTCTGTGTATACCCTTTTCTCTGGCCCACCCTTCACATGCCAGTCATCAGCTGTGAAGCAGAACCCTATATCTTTCTGCAGGCATGTGGCCTGAAAAGTGCTTCTGGTAAAATTAATTTTCTCGTTTTGTATAGATCTGCAGGGAAAGCTATGGTGTGACAGAGCAGAAGAACCTGATTGAAGATGGAGATAAAATTCTAGTGCATAAGGACAATAGGTAAGTGGAGTGTATTGGGGATGGACTCGTGGTGAAGTTGGGTGCGATGCCACAGGAAATTTAGCTGAGGGGAAATGTGAGAGAAAATTAGAAGTCACTGACCAAATTCCAAGACCAGTTGTTCAAAAGTTACTGAATGCTAGTGGCACTTGAAGGAAAAATGAGTTTTTATCATCTTTTCACTAATGCTTGAAAATGTCCCACACCCTTTTGGATTGACATCTTCCCTATAAAAGGACTTCATGTAGACCCCTGGAAGTTTTCTCATGGTAAATAGAGATTGCAACATGATTTTGGTCCTTGAATGTTAATCTTCCTGATGGTTTAGAGAGGAACTGTACGTGACCAACAAAACTGAGCCTGGCAAACTTGTTTATACCATTAATTCTGGAGCCGTACTGCACATAGATTCCTTTCTGTTTGACTGAACACCTGAGAGTTATTAGCAGCACAGCTACCATTTCCCCCCTTTTTTTTCCAACTGCTAAGCTATTTTCTTCTCATAATCCTGTAATTGGATTTCTACAAATGCCTTTGTTACTTGAAGCAGCATTCGAATTCTTTCTCTGCTGGCAAAACAGTGTGATCCAGTGACTAGTCAGCAGCATGGTGAGGGGCTTGTGCTGGGATTGCTGAGGACTTTACTGGCAAGCTTGGAGATGAAGTCATTTCCTATTAATCTGATTATTTTAAGGGGTTCTGACTGTGTCTAGAACCATTGCTGTAACAAAAGCTTTGTCTGTATTACCTTCTTATTCTACTTTACTGCTGCCCAAAAGGGTGCAGCTTTACAGCGAAGTAGCTGCTTCCATGCAAAACCTATGTGGAGATGGAGCAGTGTGGGTCTGTCTCCCTGCAAAGAGAAGATGGGGTTCACGTAAATAGAGGAGTGTTTAATCTACGCTTGTGACAGCGAAATAAAGATGGAAACGCCACCTTTAGGTTTTTAGGCTGGGCATATACACTGAAAAGAAAAACAGCCATTTTTCTACTCTGTGCCATACTGGCCTAGGGGGAGGAAAAGGTTTTAGCTGAGCAGATGTTTGCGAAGAGCACCCAAGTTAGCTTCTGCAACTGTTTATTAGGTCAGGATAGGCAACAAGAGAAGAAAATCCTTAAGGAGAAAGGCTAGTGTGTGCCTCCACTGGATTAATACATTCCAGAATGCGATTGCTTCACCTTGACCGGAGTTTTGAACTTGAGCTAACCTCTAAATCCGAGTCTAGACGTGGCTGTCAATTTGTCCACCTTACAGTGCTTAATGACTTCCTCCACCCCTACGTTTAGAGGCCAGAGACCAATTTGCTGCACCCCTGGCCCTGAATAGTTTGCTGTGTGCATGTCTTGGGGCACTGCCCTTCCTGCTTGAGGAAAGTTCACCAGGAACTGAAGAATGCACAGGCTTCCTTTGACTGAAAAATTCCAAGTAGGAAAAGCCTGCCCTTTCTCCTTTGGAGTTCATATTGGGTGTCACAACATGACATGTTCCTGATAAAGGGTTCATGACCGTAACAGCCAGAGATGTATTAAGCAACAGTTAAGTGCTTAATCAGCTTGGATTTCCCTAATGCTCAGGTGACTATCAGGAAAAAGACAATAAAACAAATGTACTGGAAAATAACTCCCCCTTTGCTGTATGATTTCTTATTCCAAGTTTTCATATTTGTCAGTCTGCTTCCTTATTTTTCTTTTTTATTTTCTCACCCATCCCTCACTGCTCTTACATAGCATATGCATTGAGAATTCCTCCACCAAAAGGTCAGAATACTTCTTTTAGTTCTGACCTCCTCAGCTACAGATTGAGATACGGATTCTGTGGTGTTCTCTGATCTGCTTATCCTCTGAGTACAGGTGTGAGCTGCTCTCCAGTGTCAGGCAAAAGTAACACCTCCACCCACAGAGAATAGTTTCGTGTTCCAGTTTGCCACACTGGCATCATTGGGTGTTTAAAAAAAAATTCAAAAAGTCATGGGAAATATTTCAAGTCACTGCACAAATAAAATTCTGGTGTTGCACTCAGATTATGGTGCTTTGAGAATAGGAAAGAGAGAGTAGAATAAAGGTGTTTAGCCTCCTCACAAAATCCAGAGATGGGGTTTGGCCAGGGCCTGCCACAAGTTTCTTGCCAATGACTACAGAATGGTGTTTTTATTTTCATGCTGTTCTTGGGAACCCTTGAACTAAACAGGGTTGTCATTCTGAGAGGAGTCATTCTCTTTGCACCGTACTTCAAATGCACAAGTCCTACATTTTTTTAACCAGAGTGTGAAGGCTGAAGAGGAGGTTTCCTACGACTGTTTTCTTTCTCTGTAGTGAAGACTGTTTCTTGATTTCTTTTGGTTGCTTTCTCTTTGGGGCCAGAAGGGAGGGAACTGGCCATGCAGTTTCAGATCAGGAGCTCTCAGAGCAGGATTTTCTCAGTCTGCCTCTAGGCTGCAGCTTTGGCTTTGGAGGTGCTGAACCCCTGGCAAGACTCATTGGGTACTGAGTCAGCAGCAACCTCTGAAAATTCCCAGGGTACCCGACTGGGGCTCCGTGAGGCTCTGGTTTTGGAAGCGGTAGTTTTCAGGGCACGGTCTGATTTGGTTCCCTTAGCACCAAGCGGGCTGAGAAGAGCCATAGGTTATTTCCTGGGCTTCCCAAACATAGGGTTGTAGGAGCTGGGCCAGGGACTGGATGTGTTCCTCTGGTGCCGGAATCCCGATATTTGCTTAACACAACCTCTGTGCAGGCCACAGGTTCCACAGGGAAGAGGGCTCTGTTCCTGGTACCTCCCCAGCACCTGGTGTCCCCCTGGCTCCCTCCTGGCCCTGTGGGCGACTGGATGCAAGGCCACTGGGTGGGTTTCTGGGTAGTGTAGAGCCTGGGCTGCTGGGGGACCTCCCGTGCTGCCACTGCTGGGGAGTGAGCAGAGACATGGTGATACTTGCTGCCTAACACTTTGTCCGTGTTGCAGTGACTCAGCTCAGTGAGCAGAGGGCAGTGGGTTGAACCTGTTGGAGACTGATGTTTGCAAGACATTTTGCAGGCAGAAACAGGGAAACTTAGCAGTGCTGCTGCTCAGGCGTTTGATTGAAAGTGCTTTCCTTTGCCTGCTCTCTCTCGATGCACTAGGAAAGAATTTGTTGAAGCCTATGTAAATTACATCTTCAACCTCTCCATCCATGAGTGGTACACAGCCTTTTCCACTGGTTTCCTGAAAGTGTGTGGTGGGAAAGTCCTGGAACTCTTCCAGCCCACAGAACTCAGGGCCATGATAGTTGGAAACAGTAACTACAACTGGGAGGAACTGGAGGAGGTAACACTTCACTTTTGTCGTATTTTTCTTCTTTTTTCCTGAGTACCAGGTTTATGCAGTTGCATGAGGCGGGCATTAGCCTGGGACATGAGATGTTATGAGCCACAGATGTCTTCTTTTTATGCTCCTTGTACACCTTGACATTATTCACATGAAAAGTTTCTTACTGGGCTGTCCTGCTGCTAATAAAGCTCAAGGAGGAAATTCAAGATGAGAAAGGACATGGGAGAAGGACTTCATCTGCTGTTTTTAGGGATGAAACCTAAGACTGAAGGGAAGAGGCAGAGTCAGGGTCTTCACTTACAGTAAAACTCCTCTGCACAAAAGCCAGAAGTACACAGCCAAGGCTTCAAAGAGGGGTCTGGACACACAGTAAGAGTTGCATCCTCTCAAAGTGTGTAGGTCAGCAAGTTCCTTGCTGTCTCAGCCTCAGCAGTAAAGGTATCTTTGCAGTGCAGAATACATGATCCTGTTCAGGAGTCCAGCCTGCGAACAGGTACTCCAGGATTTCTCAAGATATGTCATTAACTGAGTAGTAGAAGCCTAATGCCTGCCTTCCACATATTTCTGGGAGAACCCTTTGCTGGGTCTTTGAGCTGTACTACTGCCCATGACCCATCCTGTGCTCCATTTTGTAACTGTCAGACATTGATCTGATGTCAGATACCAGAAGAGATCAGGTCTGCGTTCTGCTTAGTCTTTGCTTTCTAGTGCCAGATTAAATGATTTGCCTTTTTGGTTTTTAATAGAGCGCTGTGTATAAGGGGGACTACACTGCAACACACCCAACTGTGAGAATGTTTTGGGAAACGTTTCATGCCTTTCCCTTGGAAAAGAAGAAGAAATTTCTCTGTAAGTATCTTGCAGTGGTGCAGTATCTTCTGAAGCCTGAGGTGGGAATGTCTGCAGAGCTCCAGGGCTGTGGCACATTGCATTAAGTGCTAGAAGATGATACAGCATGGATGGCTATCTTCTGAGTTGTCTGCTTGTCAGATCATTTGCTTTCTCCCTCTCTTGTGTGGGTTTGTTGGTTTTTTTTGGTGTTCATTTTTACCTTTATTTGGGGACAAAAGGGGAGATGAGGAAAAATACATGGTTTTAAGGGCCAGTGGTTCCGAGTTTGCTGCTACAGCCAGCAGTGTTTTTTGCCTTGGGAGTCCTGGTGGACACCAGGTTGGCCATGAGTGAACAATGTGCCCCTGCTGCAAAGAAGGGGAATGGTGTCCTGGGCTTCATTACGAGGAGTGTTGCCAGCAGGTGGAGGGGGGTGATCTTTGCCCTCTACCTGGAGTGCTGTGACTGATTCTGGACTCTCCAGTGTACAAGAGAGACATGGACATACTGGAGAGAGACCAGTGAAGGGCTGGTAAGATGAGTGGGGGACTGGAGCATCTCTGCTGTGAGGAAAGGCTGCGAGAGCTGGGGCTGTTCAGCCTGGAGAAGGCAAGGCTCACAGGGGACTTCAAGGTATATAAATACTTAAAGGAAGGGTGCAAAGAGGATGGAGCCAGGATGTTTTCAGTGGTGCCCAGTTACAGGACAGGAGGTGATGGGTGTGCACTGGAGCACAGATGGTTCCTTCTGAACGTCAGGACACGCTTTGTGAGGTTGGTGGAGCACTGGCACAGGCTGCCCAGGGAGGTTGTGGGGTCTCCTTCCTTGGAGATACTCAAAAACCTGACACCATCCTGGGCAGGGAGGGTGGCCCAGGGGACCTCCAGAAGCCCCTTCAGCCTCGACCACTCTGTGATTCTGTGGCTGCTGGAAAGATAAAGGCCAGTGGTTTTATGTGAGATTTTTTTTTTCTTCCCCCAGAGAAACAAGCAGTCTTCTAATTGTCTTGCATGTTTGAGTTGGAAAAATGACATGGCAAAAAACTTGCATACTGAGGTTAGCAGCTGTGTAGAGAGGGTCCTGGGAGTCCTGGTTCACAGCACCGGCTTTTGTGGGTAACGCCACCTCTCCCCAAACTGCTCTGGCAGGGACAGTGCACAAAGGTGACGCTCGGGGGCAGCATGGGTGTGATGGGGAGCAGCAAGGAGGAACCAGCCCTGGTCCTGGCACCGAGGTGCTGTGCCTGGCAGGGGTGGCAGCAGGGAGGGTGGCTGGGACCCCTCTGCCTCTCGCATCAGACAACCTGGCTTTACTGCTTGTTGTTCTGCCCAGGTGTAAGAGGGAGCTTTTAAGGGACAGGGGGGCACAGGGTGCTTTATTTACTCACCTGTATACCCAGCTGTGGCCCTGCTGCCGCCTCTGCTCTCCTGCAGCTCCATACGGCCAGCCGTGCCATGAACTGAGTTCAGTCAGCGTTTCGGCCCCTCTAGGCAGATGGATCCTGCTATGCGGGTGGGGATGGCGTTTTCCTTGAGGTGCCGCAACTGTCCCACCTTCCCTCCCCTCTCCTCGTCTCCAGTGTTTCTGACGGGCAGCGACCGCATCCCCATCTACGGCATGTCCAGCCTGCGCATTGTCATCCAGTCCACCGCCAGCGGGGAGCAGTACCTGCCCGTGGCGCACACCTGCTACAACCTGCTGGACCTGCCCAAGTACAGCAGCAAGGAGATCCTCAGCGCCCGGCTGGTGCAGGCCATCGATCACTACGAGGGCTTCAGCTTAGCTTGACCAGCGCGGGACAGGCACAGACACTTTGGGAATGGAGGAAGGGAAGGATGAGCTTGGCTTTATTTTTGTAAGGGAATGGATCAGAACATTTTTTGGGGAAAATATAATTAATAATAATAATAACAGGTTGAGATGGTGCAGTCTCAGCCTGATGCTGCCAGCATTTTGTGGGGCTTCAGCAGGGAGAGGCTATTGCTTTGAATTTTCTCGTCTACTGAACAGAATCAGTTCAGTGGGCATTTTTGCTGTTTCCCCTTCAACTTGACATCACTGCCCTCCTGGCAATTCTTTGTAGTTTGTTTTTATTGCCCTTACACACACTTACCTCTCCTTTTAATCCATTTTAAATATTTTGATGTTCCTTGCATTTAGGCTATGGTGGAAATCGAGGATCAAATAGTGATCTCCTTTTTGAAAAGCTGTGATTTTCCCCCCACCTTTTTTAAATGCAAGCTGGTTCTTGCTTGCTTCAAATGGAAATATCCCCTCGGCCCTTTGGTCTTTGGGGAATGGTACTGGGCTGGGATGTCATTTGTGACCCCCAGAGTGGTGTATTAGTGGTGGCACAATCTCTTTTTGCACCAGGTTGTCTCATGGAGTATATGATGGTTTGGGGGAGTTGGTTTGTTTTTCCTCATTTGTCTCGAATTCTGTTTCCAAGCAGTGGCTTCTTAAAGAAGCCCCAGACTCCTCTGGAGCGGGGTTTGTATCCAGGCTTGTGGAAGGACAAACCATGCTTATAATAACGGGTTGCTCAAATTCCATCTCTCTCGTGTTTCTATCTTGGCAAGTCTACAAGTTAGATGAATGGGCTTTCCTGAGCGCTGTTTTTCCATCTGAACAGACCTGTTATTCCGATGCAAGGTGAGATGGCTGCTGTTACCACCGCCCGGCGTGTGTGGGTGTATGTGCGAGGGTGTGAGGTGTGTGCGAGCTCTCCAGTCTCATCAGGTCAGAGAAAAGAAATAAGCATGAGATCCACATTTGAGCGATAACCCTCGATTTGGAGATTGCTTTTATTTTTGCAGTTAGGGTTGTGTTATTTTGCTGTTTTAGAGGAGCCCTTTCAACTTGACAGCTGTTTTGTTGGGGGTCCCTAAAGGACCATCTGTATGAATTAGGCTGGAAATGTATGTTAGGACTTGAGCAGGCGAAGTCATTACCTAAATCTGTCCTGTGAGACTGGAGAGTCTTTATCCTCTTTAACCGTCTCACTCCCTCATTGAAAGATGTTTGAATGATTCCCCCCCATTTTTCAGGTCTTGATGTAAATCTCATTTTAAGCCTAGGGTGGTTTTGACATTGACTGGTTCCTATGACATAGTATTTATGCACCATGTTCAATACACAGTATTGAACTTCGCACCTCGTAACAAAAGGTTTTAGGCTGCTGGGTTTTTTTTAAGACAAGCTGTGGGCTACACTGAGAGCCCTCCAGCCTCTTTCTAATGCAGCATTGAAGACAAATATACAGTTATATCAAATGTTTATTTTCGATGTGTGTGTACATAGTACAGTATTATGCAATAAATTTGATGTTTAATTCGGAGCGAGTGGCTGCCTTTGTGTCAGGAAGCCAAGAGGGGCTGGGCTGCTCCAGGCAAGGGAAATCCCCCCCAGAAACAGATCCCTTCTGCCCCCAAACCCCCACAGATCCTGTTTACCAGAATGTCATCAAGTTGAGCATTAATATATCTCATCTGCTCCTAAGCAGGGACCAGAGAGGCAGCACATAAGAGAAGCAGCTACTCTTCCAGGAATGAGACATGGATTTAGGTGATTCAGTCAGAGGTAGGGAGAAATTTTTCTCTATACACGTTAAATTTTGCAGTCGGACAAGTATCACAAAATGCACAGCAAAGGGTTTGGAAGAGCTGAGCCCTGGCAAGTGGTGGCGCTTGTACCAAGTGTGTGCCTCGTGCCAGGGGCTGTCCTGCTGCGGTCAGTAAGGACACGGCTGTTAGCTCCAGCAGCTCTGGCACGGTCCCTGCACGGGAACTGCTGGGCTGTTTCCCAGGGGCAAATGCACAATATCAATTCCCAGTGCATGACTGAGACCCAGCCCAGCTCAGAAGGCACACAACAGGCACACGTCCCAGGTTTTGCTCTGGTTCTGCTGTTGCTCCAGTGCTAATGGCGCTTTCTGTAACATTGCTGGAATCAGTGTCCTCTGCCAAACCAGAAAGCCTTTTGTAAGTGTAACCACTGAGGTAAGAGCCTTTTCATCCTTCAGGAATATGGCAGTAGCCAGAGATTGGAAGCAAATGAGCCACCATTTCCACCAAGTTATCCCACACTAGACAGGCCATGAATGCATCACTTGTTACAGTTTTCAAATGCAAAATTAGCTTCCCCATCTGCACGTGAGCAGGCCAAGTCCCTTCCTAGGCCTTGGGTTGGAGAAACAAGCTTGGACCCAAATTCCCTCCCCAACAGCCTTAAGTCCTTGGATCCCTTCCCCAGGAACTGAGACACCGAAATATTGAAGCTGAAGAACAAGCTGAAGTGCAACTCTGCACCCTGCACACAGACCAAGCCCCAGCTGCTTTCACGTATGACAAAACCCACGCTGGGGGTGCAGGCTCTGGGAGCTGAGCTTCTGCAGCATTGCCACCAGCCAGCAAGGGCCACTGGTGACAAGGACAACACCGTGGCCCCACAAACAGGGTGAGCTTTGCCTCTGGGAGCTGTGGGGACAGTCACAGGCTCCAGCCTGGCTCTGGCCTCAGCAGCTCGTTTCAGACACTGATGAATCACCAATCTGCAAACTGAGGGAAGCACCTCAGGTTGCAGCACTTACCATCTAAAACTTGGACATACCAGGAATAACAATTGATATCCTAGTGAAATGATTAAAAGATGCTTTAATTTCACTGCCTTTAACATCAACATTCATCATTTGACTGTTTACTCAGGAGTAAACAGAATAAAACCAAATGCAACTTGTAAGAATGATGAGTTTGTCTATCTTTAACTCTTGCAGTCTTATTTTGTCCATAACCCATTCATCACCATAATCATTTAAACAAACCCCAATGATTTATATACCACAATGTGGTAACAGAGAGACATGTGTGTCTGAAATGGCAGTGGAGGGGACGCCTGGCAGACCGTACTGCCATCCTCCAGCAGACAGTTTATTCTAGTGACATGGAAACAGGTTCTCTTACACTAACAGCTTATTTATACATAAAGTAGTTCTTTGTACAGGACTTCACACCTTTGAAAAACACAGTCTTGTATTTAACGTTCTCTAGTCAATAGTCATTGATGTTGGCATAGACAAATCATCAAACAAAACGCACAGAAGTTGCTTGGATTGACGTAGAGGAGTGTGGTGGGGCAAACACCATTTCTGGCCATTTGTGGTTAGTGGGAAATCAGATCATCTCTGGGAAACACAAAGACATTTTAGTGCTCAGGCCTTGGCACCCTCTTCTTGTGCAGGCTTGGGAGAGGGGGTTGGTTCACAGCATCTGGACACCCAGGACAGAAAGCTGAGCATTTATATGTGTCCTTCCTGGACCAGAATTTTAAAATTCACCACTTCTCTACAATGATCTTTCCTAGCAGTTCCCTTTGCAACGAGGCAGATGTTTGTGGGGTTTTTGTTTGTTCTTTTTCCCCCCCACCTCCCAAGAAAGACTTGAACAGTTTAAAAAGAGAGATGGCTAGGTGTATTTTTTTTCTCTTTTAATGTACAATCTCAGTTAACAGGTTTTGTTACTTTTAGCTTTCAAAGTTCAAAAATATAAACTCTCTAAAGTGCATAATTGTACTTACATTTCATATAAACTATCTGAAATTCTAGCAATATACCATGTAAACAGCGGTAAACTAAGCATCAGAAAATGCTACAATCTCATCAGTTAAAAATAAAATGGACTGTTCCCTACATATCATTTATCAAGATTTGTCAGGGGCAAAACCCAGCAAAACAGATAATTTGTCAGTACACAGTGCAAACAGGCTTTTCAAAATAAGCAGAGAAAACATACTCCTGGGAAGCCTTGTCCCACTGGAAAAATGTCTGACTACGAAAAAAAGGGCAGAAACTGCTTCTCTTGTCGATTCAACGATGTCCAGGCCCAGATTCAGCGAGATGCCCAAGCTTTAGTGCATTGTAATTCAGCAAAATCCCAAAGGCAGAGCAGCTTGCGGCACATGCTCGCCACACGTGCTTTTGCTTTGCTGAACTGGGCCTAAGCAATACCAAATTGAGCCAGAGCAGCCAGTTTGGCTCAGCTCTTATACCTAATATAGCTGAGGAGGAGCTGACTATGGACTCTGAGAGGCAGAGCCTGTAGGAGCAGGCCCAAGGACAAAGGCACAGCTCTGATTTCCAAGCTGCCCTGTGCTCAGCCAGGGGTTTACCCTGGTCAGGCCTCCCTTCCAGCCAAACTTCTTCAAAAGCAGTTTTTGAGCCCCTTTATTAGCCCAGTCAATAATGCACCCACAGGATCAGTTTTGCAGAGCCCCACATCTCTCAAGCGACTGAAACTCAGCATCTCTGAAAAGACAAGCCCCAGGTCAGCACCCGTGTCCTCTGGACTCTTTGGAAATACGAAATTCAGTCTTCACTGATTTTATATACAACAGGCAATTCTGCAATTGGTAAAAAAAAGCCTTACCCACCCAGACTTGTCATGGACGCATGCAAACCCGCTGGTGGAAGGTCCTGAAGAGACCAGAACACCCTCATTATCAGTTTTTGGCGAGAATTAACACAGCACATACAGCAAGTGGAAGGGGGTAAGTCTAAATACCGCGACCCAAATATATCTGCATTTGTGAGCCCACCTGCCCATATAATGAAGGAAGAGGGAGAAGCTTTTCTGAGCGTCCTCTTGCCTCCTCCACTGTGAGGCCTGCCTGGCTACCACGACTGCTGTTTGACTGCATTTGGTCTCAGCCATTTGGCTTCTGCACGCCAGCTCCCCTCCCAGGGCCCAGCACAAACCCAAAGCATTACAGAGCTGCTCTCCCTGGGACATCGGGGTCCCTGGCTCGGGGCAGAGCGAGGAGGTGCACACCAGCCTCTGGAGCAGGAGAGCGAGCCCCGGTGGCCCAGGACTGCAGAACTGTGGGCCCTCAGCTACTTGGTGCATTCCTGAACTCCCTCAGGCATAAACACATTTGAAAATGTTAAATTGTCAAAACCCGCACCTAAGATGTGGGCCCTTTCCGTAGGCAGAGCACGGCTCTGGGCTTTCTGTTCCCTGCAGCACCCTCTTGTGCTGGTACACCTGCTAGACACACCAGGAAGAAAAGACCACCCTGCGTTATCACCATCACAGTTTCACTGCTGCAGCCCACATAGTCTGATCAACGGTGTACATAAAAGAGCAAAAATTAGGGTATGACACCCATATGGACTGTTCAGCTTGGATTCTTACACTTTTATCAGATGATCAAGTACATGTATTAATAGGGTGGGTCTTCTAGATAACTTCCAGATACTTGACACCAGACATTTAAGTGATCAACTACCAAAATCCCAAGGGATTCTGCCTTAAAGCTTTTAAAACCTCTTTTCTTCCTAGTTGCCCAAACATGGTCAAAATATTACAGTATCATCTTCCAAGCGGAACAAGCTGGCAAGAACCTTGCTGCATGGCTCATTTTCTTTGCTATCCCAAACAGATGTAGGTACTTTTCTTCTACTTCAATCAAATTGGTCAACAAGAAAGTGGGAAGAAAACCCAACTCAAACCGAGGCAAAACTGTAACTCGAACCAGCTCTGGGTGGTGACCAGGAGGTTCTTACAGCACTTATCTAGAGCAACAGACAATGCTGGACTCCAAACAGTCTGAGCAAATCTCTGCTGTAGCTACAAGAGAACAGTCTTGGTGCTATCTGACCTTCGCCTTCACATGAGATCAGCCAGGACACTTGTCTGTCAAACTAAAGTAGAAGCCATCTGATGATGTAATCACTATTCATCCTACTTTGCCTCTTGCTATGATATCCTGGGGAAAAAAAAAAAAAAAAGAATAGCATGACTGGCTTTGATATTCTAGATATTAGAGGATCTGTAAGGAAATCAAAACAGAAGGATCTCTTCAGTGCAGTCACTGAGCGCAGCATCATGTCTCCTACGCTGGCAAACTCCATTTTGGGCATCGTGCCTGGAGAAGGAGCGGGCAACAGCAAGTGCAGAGAGTGATGGAAAGTCACCCTTTCCCCCATCCCGCCTCTAGGAATGGCCCTTCAGTTCCCCGGGAGCTCCTCAGCTCTCCCCAGCCAGGCTCCTGCTGCATCCACTTCATGCATTTGTCCATTTGGTGCTCCCTCCTCTTCGTTTACTGGCAAAAACAATCTCCTCCTTTACATGATCTTGGAGCTCATATCTCTTTTGCTTATCAGGACCTCCAGCAGCCTCAGCTTGGCCTTAATCTGCTTGTATTCATTGTATTCTTCAGCCATAGGAGTGCGGTCTTCTTTCTGCACGTTCCTAGTGGGAGAGAAAGCAGGTCGTGAGGATTTCCATCACAGGACGTCTTCCCTCAGCAGCCTCCCTCCATCCCCCAACAAGACCAATGCTCCCCATCAGGGAACAAAACCAAAACTTTAATCCTTTCAGAGGAAAAAAAAGAGGGGCAAACAAACTGCTCCAACGAAGCGTGGGACGTTTGCGTATTGAGGCTGAACACAACCCCCTGGTTTCAAACGCAAAACCTCCTTTGAAGCACGCCCTACTTATCTGAAATTGCCAGTGTGGCAAAATAAAATATAGCCTGTGAAAAGGAAGATGATACCTGACCAGATATGAGAACTTCTAAGTTCTCAGTGATTTTACAAGAACCTCTAAGGATGATGGCTGGTGACAAGAAACTAAGATAATTTAAGAGCACAAATAGATGAAGACATTCTATCAGCTCATTAACGAGGTTAATATATATATTTAACAAATACTTGTTAAAATAGTGTCTGAATATCTCACAGACAAGCAGGAATAGGACAGAAATCTAAACACACATCTAGGAAAAAAAAACAATTATCCTATCACTGAGAAACTCTTCCATCATTCCTGTGAGTTGTGCTAGAGGCAGGTGGATTTTCACAATCTGTAATTTTGCTTCCCACTGCTTGTCATAAGAAAGTTTTCAATGAGGCTGTGGTCCCTGACATTCTTTGGGGGGTTGGGGTGGAAAATCATTTATTTTAACGGGTGACTGTAATGAATGTGGGTAAACCACTGATGATGATGATGAAGAAATATATAATAGTGAATTCAAGTAACTTTCTGTATTTGGAGGTCTTTGTAGATGCCAAACAGATCAAAAAATCAGCTGAAGGAGAGAGAGCTGAGAAATGATTACCTTCCATTTTGTCGGAAAAAATTATCTTCAAAGTCTCTCAATTTTTTTCTGATTCGCTTTTTCTCTTCCCTCACTTCTTGGAGCTGCTCTAACAGTTCGGGGCTGTGGGGTTTAAATATAAACAAGATTATACATATGTACACAATTATAACAGGAAGGATACAGTAAATCTCCCAAGGTATGTTTGCATGGATGCCAAGCACTGGAGCTGCTCCTGCAAGCATCTCTGGCAACGTGCTGTTACTTGCAACAAAAAGCTCCCTGAATTTAGTTCAGCAGAACAGTCTTACACTTACGCTGAAACCTCTAAGGAGGTCAAGTGTGCATTTCACAACTGACCACTAACTTCTGTGAAATTTACTTGCTGAAGATGGGTCTGCTTTTGGTGACTTTTATAGGATCAAGGAACAATGGTCATGATGTAAGGCTACCACCTGTGTGTGTTTGCATTGGATCCAGGTGCTTAAAATTAGCAAAACTAGTTCAACTTGACCTCTCCAAAACCTGAAAAACCTTGTAGAGTATAAGGCTGTTTTCACGATAAAGCTTGCCACTGGTGAAGTGGAGCTACTATTTAGTGCTAGAATCCAAGGATGCAGAAGTCTAATAGCAGTATCAGGACAAGGTAGTTTCTTCCCAAACTGTTTCATATGAGGGTCTAATACCTTTTTTTTTTAATAAAAATGGCAAAAAATTCTGATGCAGAACACAGATGGAAAAAAAAATCTAGACACTTTCCAACAAATAAAATGTTATCTTAGCAATAAATAACTTTTTGAAGTTGCCTGCAAATTCAACATACATGGATGCTTCATGGAGATTTGAAAGCCCCATATCCTGGTTGCTCCTAGATGGCATCTTATCATCCACCGGGGAAACAAAGCCATCAGCATCATCTTCGAGTTGATCCAAGAAGCTACGCACGTTGAAATCTGTTTTCATGGTAATTGTGAAATCTGGCTTCACATTGCTGTCCTCCTCAGACCCCTCCTCTTCCTCCTAGAGAGGGACAGAGCACCCCCAAAACAGAAGAGGTTACTGCTTCCATTCTCAGCAACGGGCACCTCCTTTCACCACATGCACTGGGGAACAGGTATGAGAAGAAGTGGGCAGGCAGAGCAAGCATTGCAATTGCTAAGCCACACTGGACACCAGAAGACCATCAGTCAGACCCCCAGTACCCGAAGCATGTCAGAGAAACCACGACCATCAACTCCGACTGGTTAATGAGACCTGAAGCCACCGAACTGAGTGAAAAAATACCTGGTTTTCTTAGCAACCTGTTGCTTTATGTATTCTGATGTAAATAAACCCACTTACAGTCATTATGCACACTGTCTAAGGCATGCCAGCCATCCCCTACATTCCCCTACAAACACACCTGGCAGCATACAGATTGCCAGGTTAAAATGGAAAATATTCTCTCAATAGCTGCAGCTCAACAGCTCTCTCCAATGTCCCAATTCAAGAGCTCAAATGCTCATGCAGTGACATCAATGAGCTCAGGTCAGTCTTTCAATGGCCCAGATGTAGAATACGATTGACTGTAAAAGGACTGCTCTTGCCAACCTGTTCCTGACAGCAGCTCTGTACCATTTAGCTGGAATACGCTAAAAATGGGAATGGAAACTTTCTACCCAGTGCCATTTCCCCAAAGTACACTGATGAACTATTGTGTTCAAATTTTTTGCAAAATGTATAGGCACAAGATTTGAAAATCTCTGCTGCGCCCTGGTACTCGCTAATCCATAGTGATCTCAAATGAAGGGCTTTGTCCTGCGACACTGTCCAGAAATCATTCGGAGTATCAGGGAACAGGGCCCAGTTTTCTCTTACTTAGAGACATTTCTAGAAGGTAGTTTTCATCCCTAATATAAGGAATGAGGCATGAGCATTAAAGGAAGGTAATAAATGCCAGCATGGACAGTCCCATAAATATGTATGGATGTGTGTATACATGTATATATATACACACACATATATATATTTTTTTATTTTACAACTATGTAACTCTAGCCAGGAAGGACCTAAGCACCTGCATATCATTAAAACTTTTTGAGGGCTAATATCACAGAAGTCTTCAAGTGTATGCAAAAATATATTGTTGTACTGGAATGAAAAGAACCCACTTTCTTTACTTTTTTTCATGTGATTCCTTATAAATAGTTCAGTTATTCCTAAGAGGCTGCTCTCATATTTCAAGCAAAAAGGGA
Organism: Pampusana beccarii; assembly: GCA_013399365.1. Lineage (NCBI taxonomy): Eukaryota > Metazoa > Chordata > Aves > Columbiformes > Columbidae > Pampusana > Pampusana beccarii. The sequence continues at coordinate 226,234 of VWYH01009493.1, forward strand.
GAAAGTAACAGTAGGACCTGGCACAGTCCATTAAATCCTCAAAGCCAATGATTTTCAAACACATACATTTGCATAAAATTAGTTTGCCCAGAGTTTTCTTTTTATGTTAGAGCTCTAGGTCATGAAAATGCAACGCAAAGCCACAGGCTGAGGGTTACAACCAAGATACGGAGGCTTGAGGATGAAAAAAACATTAGCTGGGGAGAATTTTTGAGGAATAATAACGATAATAAAAGATACAGAGAAGTTTGAAAACGTCTCAGGAAAATCTGCAGGGGACTTGTGAAAGTTAAAGTAATATTTGGCATACGATTAGAGCTGACTCTTTCTCCAGACGTAAATTATATAGTTTAAACAGAAGGCATGAAACAGCAGCCACACACTGTCCTTAAACCCTGCAAACAATTCCGGGCTGGGCTGGGGAGGGGGGACCATTGCCCAGCGTCATTTACTGGTCCCCAGGCATGTTGTGCTGCCCCGCTGTGGAAGGGCAACTGGGACTGAAGCAGGAGAACGCTGTTCCTGCTCTGGCACGGAGGAGGATTTGATAAGTCAATCTAAAGCAGCAAAAACGGCACACTTTGTCTCGGGGGAATCTCTCTGGCACCGAAGGAGGAGCTCCTGTGCCCTTTCCTGGGAGAGCAATTTGCTTCCGGATTCCTCCTCTGGACAGAAAGGAAAGGAACAATTTTCACCGGCAGTGTGACATTTTCACCAGTGTGTGACAAACTGCTCCCCAGGCAAGACAGATGCAAGGATTGACTTGAATCTGTGAATCCGGCAGCCACCTCCTCCCCAGAGACGCCCGTCAGCCCCTCCTGCCTCAGCCCAGGGCACCGGCAGCTGCCCGGCCAGCAAGGATCACTCTGGCCCCGGGCTCAGGAGCGAGCCTCCTGCCAATGGAAGCCCGTGGGAGGAAAACAAAGCGTAGAAATTTCACTTGTTCAGACCTCAGTGCCAAAACGCTACATCTGGCTCTCATGAGACCTCTTAAAGCATTTGCTGTTTTAAACACAGGAGCAAATTAAAAGGATTCGTAGTGAGAGCTTAAATGTCCATTTCCATACAAGGCCTCCACTTTAAACAAGCCTCACATGGGAACCTTATTTTAAACCTGCACTGGCATTTATACCTTGAACCAGAATGATCTTCATTGACTAGATCTATTTGGCATGCACCTGCTTGGACCTCTAGGCAATCATGAGACATTTACATTTTCCAGATTTTCAAATATAAAACCTCCAGAGTACCCCATCACCAGCACTCCCAGCAGCCAAGCTTCCCCATGATTTTTTCAACACAGGCAATATTCAAGATATTTTACCCAAATGTCTGGTAAGGCTTCACCTCAAATCACTTTCAAGCTTTCATCCAACTCTCACAAATACTTAAAAAAAACCCCCAAACCAACACAAAATCAAAAATCCCAACAGTGTCAGGGGCCTGTCAAGAAAGGTAGCGCTCTACCCACAGTGGACCTATGCAGGGGGTGAGTTTTGGGGCCTTTTGGCAATATCCTCTGCTTCATTCTGAGTGTAGTTCAGGGCAAAGCTGCCACGTGCAGCTTCACAGGCCCCATTTAAGTGTTGACAGGCACCTAAGTGTTAACGGGCTTAAGGCCGTCACTCTGCTCGAAACCTCTCAAGGTTTGTGTCTTGTATTCCCTGCAGGACACGGCTGAGCTGGGGAGATGCTGCCCTGGCGCAGCACCAGCCATGCTGGTCATCAGACATCACCGTAACTGACAGCTCTAAGTTAGGTCTCTGGGTGCAAGCATCGGTGACAAACAGGGAACATGCTAAAAGAAAAAAAAAAAAACCAAAAAACCAACAACAACCAAAACCAAACAAAAACACCCCTCACCCCACTATTGCAGACTCGATCCAGCAGTTATCTAGAAAATAGTGAGAGCTCAGAGATGATTAACCAGCCTCCAAATGGAAGCTTAACATCCTCAGTCTTTAATCTAGTCTTAATGAATATGTGCCTCGAATAGTCCATTAATACACAATCTACTTTAACTGCTTGATAATCAAATCACCTTGGATGTCTAGGTCTGTAGTATTTACACCATAAACCAAACTCTGCTTGGATAAGAGATAAGTGACCCAAATGTGCAAAAGCATTTCTCCCCTGTTACGTTGCAGGGGTAACAAAAGCAAGCCAGGGCCCAGCTCCACGCTGCGGGTCCTGGTCCACAGCTGGATTTCCCTTCTGCTCGGGGGAAGAAGGCCCAGTATTGCAGTAAGCTCCATCACCAAGAACTGCTGTCCCACAGCAGCACGAGAAAGAAACACAGTAATCCTGCCATCCAAATCTGACCAAGGGTTAACTATCAGACTCGAGTTGTTCTTACTTCCAGCCTCATGTGACTTGGTGAGAAATACCATTCACAAGGTGGTGACAAAGAGCCCTGGATAAAATTAGCTTGTGAAGGGGAGCAGGTATGGATCCCATAAGTGCCCCAGCTGGCTCCGTGTGCCAGTGTTAGTTTTGTGAGAGCTCATTCCTGCCACGATGTTGTGTGCAAGCCACAGAGCTTCGGAATGAGAGAAACAACTGCAAAACAAGTTAGTGTCATTAAAAAGAAAAGAGGAAAGCAGGGAAAAAAAGCAATGTACAAAAGTAATTGCGATTATTTTTTTAAAGCAAAATAAAATATATTATGTGCAGGTGGAGGGGGAAGGAGAAGGATGGGAAAAAAATGCAAAGCCAAGGAAATACCAGGAAGAATACAAGGAAAGAATTTGATCAGAACTGGTGAGGCTTAAAGCCGCTACTGATTTTTCAGGAGGACACTGCAAAAAAATCAACACTGATGGAAAAAAATATCAATCAATCAGTCAATCATTCTCCTTCATTGGTATAAGGGGACAATTGATGCAAACTGAGCAATTAGTTAGCAGCTGGAGGTCTTCACCTTTATTTCCTTGAAGAAGGAAGCTGTTTCGCCCTCGATAATTGGCTGCAGCAAAGGGCTTCTCCGCTTGCTGGAGGGGGAACCCTGTGACAGGTGTTAACAAGCACGTTACATTATGAACCCCTTTCTTCACCACCTGCTCTCAGCTCATTCTCACCCACACATTCACTCAGCTCACCGCTGGACTATCAGAAGAAACCTATTTCTTAAAGAAGAAAAACATGCCTGGCAAACCCCTTAAACTTTGTTTCTCTCAAGATGTTGCTTAGCAAGGAACACCACTGCCAAACACTTCTAAGAAATAAAGCTTGGATGCTGGAAAACTAGCTGGGCAGGAACTACAAAGTAAAGGCTGAAAGAAAATAATCCCCAGCCCAAAGCCCAGACACACACACAACATTTGGTTTGCTCTACAGAGCTACAGTGTAAGCCCAGCCAGACTCCCCAGGCTTGCTTTCCAGGAGCCTGATTTCCCACTAAAGTACCTAATGATGTAGAGATGGATTTTCAAAGGCATCCTGCCTCTGCACGAGCCTCTCGCTGTTCTCACTAGAGGATGGAAGACCTACAGCTCAGAGTGGATTGCTAAGGAAAGGGAAGTGAGGCTGCAGCCAAACACAAGATGATGAAATAACAGCAGCAGCCCAATGGAAAGAGGAGAAACAACACAAAGTGAGATGTGCCCCGTGGCTCACGGGTGGGCACTAGTGTCCCTTGACCAGCTCTGCCTGACCTCAGTATACGGTGTGCCATTGATTCACTCATTTGCTTGGTCTTTGAGAGATAATGGAGGTCAGGACTCGGCCTTAGTGATTGTGTTGTAGGCAGAAGTGTGGTGCTTCCTGTTACCTGAGCTCAAAACCAAAGAAACAGCCCCCAAAGGAATGTTTTACTCACAATGATAGGAATGGAGTTGGCTCTGGAGAGGATCTGCTTGACCAAGCGATACCTGTCATACAATGGCTTCATCACCTGTCGTTCATTTTTGGTAACCTGGAAAGGAAAAAGAAGTGAGATCCATGAAGCCCGCAGTGGATGCTCTACTCTATAACGCATGTGTCTGTGATGGCTGTTAGTCAGAGGACACTTGATGGGGATTCCATGAGGGTGGCAGCTGAGCAGCATTAGCCCTGAAACTGGTAACGCAAGTGCTTATGTAGGTCATTGCATCTCATGCCCCACGTGCCAGATGAAGCGGCACCCAAGATGTGGGGTGTCTTGTACTGTGGCTGTATCAGCCAGGCGGTTTAAATAACCAACTTAGGTATCGTGTGTCCACAGCACAAGGTGACCCACAGAGGCAGCAGTCCGTGCTCATAATCACGTCTACCATTATAAGGCATAACATGAAGTTTCCCACTCTTGTTCTTGTGGCTGGGATCTCAGAGGCGGAGATTATGACCCAGGAAAAGAGAAAGGAGCTGCCATGATGGGATACTGCAATGAAAGGAGGTTTTCCCAGGGTAGGCCAAACTACAGATTTCACAAAAGCTGACTTTACAGCTTTGCTATTCCTCTTAATTTCCTGTTCAAGCCCGTGGTTCTTCATCTTTTTAATCCCCTAACCTTCTCCCCCAGCCTTCCTCCCAGCAACCTTGGTGGGAGGAATTACCAGAGAGTTGAGAAAGGATGAGGGTGCCAGGGCTGCGTGGACTGGAGAAGACAGAATAATGCTGTGATGCCCATTCCAAGCCCTCCTTTACACTGCTCTGTCCCTAATCCCACTCCTAGCTTCATGTCATGCTCCCACCTCAGTTTGAGAGTACTGCAGTCTACAAGTGTTCATTTTTGTTTTTCTTTCAGATCCAAGCCAAGCCAAAAATCTCAGTAGAACTGACAGTGCCAGGAGAAGGGAAGACCTAACAGACAGTAGCTACTGTGGGAAAGCAAAGGTCTGCCCAACTAAGTACTAGTTGTGAAGAAGTGTGGTTTTATTTCTTAAATGTTTTGTTACAGCAGGGTTAGAAAACAAACAAACAAAATACTCAGCAGAACCAACGTGATCATCATCTTTCTTTACATCCAGCACTGTCTGACCCACATCCTGTGACTGTCCTTCCATTGTATTGTTTTTCTAACTTCAGATTATAAAGCTCCTCAGAGGGGCAGCTCTAGCTGATTCTGATGGCATGCCTATGTTCCTGAAGGCCTTTTACTGCTGCTAATCACCAGAGCATCTGAACAGCTGCCATGTAAAAATCAACATCGACAGTGTAACTGTACAGTCTCCCTTTCTACAACAGAAAAAGGAGGAAAGGGAATACAGCTTGAGACAGCGAGGAAATTTTAAAATGAACTTTTACTTTGTCTGCAGTTGGCTTTCACTGGAGTGATCTTTCTAAAGCTTTTACATCCTCCTTCCAGAGCAGGAGAAGCTGTTGGTTTGCAAGGGGCAGAAGAGCTGTAAGTATTGCCAGGAGTGGGACTGGCAGCGATGAACTCTAAGCGTCTGGAGGTAACATCTTCCTCCTGATAACCAAGCCTATTTTCTATGTTGGTACAGATGAACAGGTGGGAAGAAGGAGGAAGACCTTTTTATTCCATTCTGGGTTCAATGCAAATATCCCCAGCTTGATGAGGGGCAAACAGATGGGTGGTCTGAGCTATCGGGTCTGCATGTCCCACAGCCCCGGAGCACCACTGGGCTCCAACACCCGCCAGCCTCACACTGGCTGTTTGCTGGGTAAGCGGCTCGTGTGGATTAGAGGGATGTGAGCAGCATCAAACAATTCACTCAGCCCTCTCTCTGCCCAGTTTCATGTTGACGTGTCTGCATTCAATTGCACCGGCTAGCAAGTTGCCTCCAACTTTGGACGCTTCTCTGCAATCAATCAAACATACAGCTAGACAAATTGGCTAGCCTACATATACATTCTATATTATCCCTAGCTTTACTAGGTTAGCAGTTAGTAGAACAGGAGGCACAGCAGTACTGTTGGTTCAGACAGTCACTGTTACTTAAAAATCCCACAACACTACGCTGTGGCTAAGAACCAAGCTTTCAATTAATGACATTTCAAAGTTGATAAATAGTACTGTTCTGTACAGAAAAAAATAAACATAAGCCTTGGAATAGGCAAAAAATCCTCAGGTATGTTGAAGAATGGAAAAAATAAACAACATGCTTCCATGTCTGAATATCAGTATGGAAGAAGTACACAGAGAATTAATTTAGGCATTGGAAGTTAAGTGTACGGGGCCTGAGTCAGCCCTGCAGACTTATACCAGCACACTTAACCAAAAGCAGATTCTGAAAGAAAACATTTAGCATATGGGCAAACTGTCCCACTAGGTAAACATAAGTAGCACCAGCAAAACCTGAGTATATTTTGGGAGAACACCAAAATGTAAAAAGACTGTTGGAATAATGGAGCCTTTGACACAACTCCAGGGAATGCTCCACATGGCAAAAGAGCAGCAGCCGAGGAACAGACCATTGCTTGCATTATTAGAGCAGCTCAAGAATTTCTGCAGAGATGGACTTTTTGGCTTAATGAAAACAGCTCAGCTCCACCTTTGCAGGTTCATCTATCACTGGTGCAGAAATACCCAGTTGCACAATAAATCTGAGCTCCATTGTTTTTCTTGTTTAGTTAAACATCTTTAAGAAGAAAAAAAGCCCAAAAACTTGGCTGAACTATCCCCATTCTCCTCAAGCTCTCAGTACTTTTCCACTGCTGCTGTGCCAGGAGCTGGGAACAGCAAAAGCTGATCAGCTGCAGTCTTCCTTGCCATGCAGTTCTGTGTTGCTAGGTATAGACTGCTTACTTAAAAACAAACAAATTAAAAAGCAGTTGTATAAATAAAGCATCAGAAAGGGGAGAGTGAAAAAAAAAAAAGGTATGCTGACATCTAGGCTTTGGGCTTGTTCCCTTCTTAAACAGATTTAAGTGAGTCCACTTAACGAGATGCCACCTGTTGATTTATATCATCGTAAAAGCAGCAAAAGCTGACTCAGTCTCATGGAGAAGACAAAGAAGGTTAAGTGGATGCCCTTGTGCTGGCCTTTTGTTATTTTACAAAATAATAAAACTGCATGTCCTCTCATACAACTACACTGGTATCAGCTGCTGGTGTATGTGACTGTACAATATCAGCACTTAATGAAAGCATTTAAATAAATTAGTGAGACTTTTAAAAAACAACAGACAAATGAGGAAATAATTCAGGAGCAAAATGAAGGACGAGATCAGGACTCCCATGCAGCAGCAGAATGACAGACTTATTAGCTGCACTAATCAAGTACTTCTTATAAGCAGTAATTTGCTGCTCCTAAACCACTCCTCCAGGGATTAGCAGCACTCTGAAATTAAGTTACTTTACCTATCCAGCTGGTAGCAAAGATTATTATGTCAACAGTGAAAGAGGAGAAGGGATTCATAAAAAGCCAGCTTGGTGGCCTGGAAGACACTGTGTTTCTGCCATGGCAGGGATCAGCAGTACACAATAATTGATTCACTGTCTTCATAAAAAATTTTCCTTTGTTAAGACCAAATGTGCAAGAAACCTCATGCCCTTCCCTTCCATGGGCACATGGAAAACAAAATTGGCCATTTCTCAGGGGAAGAATGAAATCTCAACTTATGCTGTGATGGTCAGGAGGCAAACTGTTTCACAAACCCTTTGGCACAAGAGGATTGTGCAAATACCAAGGTGCAGGTGCAAACAGCACAGTGCCAGGAGAAATACGCTGTAGCTCCCCTGAGAAGCAGCAATCTATGCACTCCTCTCTTCCCAGTTCACCATGAATACTAGCAAAAGGCAGAATTCCTGGCTGCGTGGGGGACCACACACAACTATTCCTGTGCAGACTGTATCCCCGGCAAAGGTGGCGAGTCAGCTGGGCCATAAACTGGATGTCTGTGGATCCTGGTGAGTGTGACATCAAAATAATGCATGTTCAGCCTCATCCAGCCTGTAGGCTTGGTCCTACAGGTACCTGCCAAACCCAGCGCTGTCTGCAGACATCACCTGGCTGACAAGAGTCTCCTCAGTAGCGGCGGCAGCGAAGGATCTGAGAACTGTGTTAGGGGACATGTGTGTGGTTTGAACAGCAAGAAGTTCTAGTGACTGTGACATCAGAGAAGTGTTAGGGGGATCATTTACATTTATATTTACAGGTAAAGACGTAATTTGAAAAAAATACTGCTGTACATACCGGTCTACCATGAATGCTTTCATAATACAGCAAAGCTTTTTGAAGAGCCACTTTTTCAGCTGCTATCTGATCTCTTGTCATGTCCTGTGAAATGTGGCAGAGAGAGAGAAGAAGAAGAAAAAAAAATAAGTCAGATTCCTGGACTCAAACAATACTGATCTGTGGCCTAACCAAAGTCATGTCATTTTGTCATTAATGTTTTGAAGACTCATCTCTGTTTCTTTTCCCGGCTATATTGCCAAAGAGATTGTTAACACGAGTGGCACCTTAGGCACAATGCAGGCAGATTAAAACCATATAAACTTTGCATATAAAGGTATTTTATGTACATAAGAGGGATTTATTTACCATCAGTGAGCTTTGAAAAAACAATGGTATGCAACTTTTAATGACGGTGGCTCTTTTTCAGTTAGTATCTGAAGTGTAAACTCTACAACAAAACACATGTTCTTTCTTTTTCTCCAAATCTGAGACAAGCTCCAGTACCTTTTGCAATGCTTGCCATCTTTGCTTTGACTGCCACAAACGCACTTTACCAAGAACATTAAGTGCAGTCAGACTGCCTCTTTCTGCCAATTCCGCTATTGAGTGAAAAGCTCTGGCACGGACTGAGGAGAACAAGCCCAAAAAAGGGCAGGCAGTTAGAGAAGTCTTCCTTAAGTTTGCCAGAGTTCCTCTACTGAAATTGCTTGACACCGAGCCTTCTCTCTCTATCACAGCACCAAATACTATCACAGGCCCTCTGTAAAAGGCCAGGCTGCGGATCCTCACTACCGTCAGAAAACAGCCAAACACACACACACACACTGTGTGTATCTTCTTCTTCTGCAGATCTAGTAAACAAAGATAATGCTGTCTGCCCCTCTCTTACAAAAGCACTACACAATTTACATGTCAGCAGACTCAAGGACTTCACTTACAAGGCTGCCCAAACCTCAGGAACTAGCAACATCAGGCACAAAGACGTGCCTGCTGATAACCCTCAGAGATTACAGCAGCTAACAGAGCTCAGTGTGGAACTCTGAAGAACAGTGATAAAATGCCCTGAGAGATGAACATTCAGCTTTGGAGTGAACTAGAAGAAAACAGATGACCCAATGTCCAGAATCACTGCAAGGCTCCAAATTTGCCAAAAGCCTTTGGACATAACAACAGAAATAGCCAAACACAGGGCAGGAAATATTGCAATAATTCAGAAATGTTACTTGGATTATACAAGGATGAGAAAAAGACTGCACAACATTCAATAGAAACCAAGCTCTGGAAAAAAAAAGGATACTAAAGGGAGAGAGAAAGAAACTAAAGCAAGTGAGCCAGGAGTAAAGGTTGTAGACTTTGTGACCAAACCTAGAAGACCACAGGGCTTTCACAAGTGACTGTGCAGCTGTGAGTTACATACTTGTACTAAAAGGCCTATATCTGATCTGTCTATATTGTACCTTAATATCCTCAGGTCGGTTTGTCTCTGTTCGTTTTTCTTGAAGTTTCTTCTGGATAGAATCAAGGGTCGCTTCCACAGCAGGCTTGGCAGATTTATCTGACAGGTCTTGCTTCTTGTCATCGTCCTTTTCAAGCTGAGAACCAAAGCTCTTGGGGAGTGTGTTGCTCCGCTGACGCACAACAGGGCCAAGGTCTTCCTCTGATATCTTCAGTTTTGACTCTAAACAGGGACATTTGGGGGAACATGAATAATTTTTACCTTTTTTTAAAAATTGTGGCAGTGACAAGATCGCTGCCTAACATCAAATTTAAATAAGGCAGCGTCCAGCCACCCCAAAAAAAGTGCACCAGTGGTGGCTGCTCACCTTTAAGTTGCTTTCGGAATTTGGCCAAATCATTTGTCCATTTGAGAACTTCAGGGTTGGCTGCTTTGTCACTGTGGGAAGGCTGGGAGGAAAGAACAGTCATGCTGAATCTGTGTTAAACTGACAGCAGAGACTCACTGAAACAAGCATGTGTCACAAAAAAGGTACAGTAGAACTTGGGCCCAGTATGGAGCATGGGCACTGGCTTCTGACTGTCACCTGCACACCTCTGACCAGCTCATTTCAGACCTTGCTTTAATTGTCTCTGCCTGTCACAACATTGTCTCTTAGGGGGCATCATGTAGAAAACATACAACTTTTGATAGCAAACATTAAGTTGTAGGAGTGTGTCAGAGGGCCAGATGCACATTGGAATCCTTGTGCCTACTGTTGCCTAACAAGATGGCACCTCCAAAGTAGAGGAAGCCTAGTGTGAACAGTTTGAGAAGTGTTAGGATGCATGTATGCACACCAAAGGCTGCCTTACATCCAAAGACACGAAAATAACCCAAGTGCTAGGCTACAGCAAGCTCTGCGCACTTCTTCCAGCCTTTTCTACTGCAGACAAGATCCCTTGAGTTCAATCCTTTGTGGTTTAGATCACCCAAGATGCACACATGCAAAGCTTTCATTCCTTAAAAAGCCTTCTGTGCATTAGAAGGGCATGTCAGGAATAATCAGGGTACAGTACACTGCTACTGCTCAGCACCACTTGACTGTGGTTTCTAGCTCAGGAGAAAGGCGGCTGCTCTCTCTCTGCAACTCACTGGTGTCCTGGGATTACCATCATGCAAATGAGATGTGTAATTGTGCTTCCCATAAGATGAACTTGAATAAATAAACAAACAGAGGTTTAACATAGCTATTCGTATACACTGAGTGTGTGCTTTTGGCACACTGTCTTAAGCAGTGATCAAAATTCTATGAGTTTATTAGGCTTTCTCTTGTGCTGCACTGATAGTGCGTAATTCCTGGAAAGATAATTTACTTGGTATGGATGCACATTTTCCTTTTTCGGGCAGCAGCTTTCCCTGCCCCTCCCTTTCTTGTCAAAGCTTTCAAGCCCTCTGTATGTTTGTCAGACTGCCCTGATGTCCCCTCCCTTTGCTGCTAATGCACACTTCTCCATACAAATGCTTAACTTCTACAAACTCACTCTGTATTTCCTCTCCTCTTCGAATTTTTCCTCGAATCTCCTGATCTTTTTCTTCAGTCCCTGAATCCTCCGGGTGAGTTGCGCAGGGGTAAGGTCCTCTCTGTCATCTTCATAAGATCCCAAAGATGAACTCCGCCTCCTACAAAGAGCAGAGATTGCAGGAAGAGCTTATCCAAACAGCCACAGTACATCTTCATGCAGAGATGGACACTTAAACTTTATATAAACAAAAGCAAATCCCACCAAAGTGAGAAAGCTGTGTTGCTGCTCTGTAATGTCAGATAGCAAAAGATGCTGTAACAGCCTCTTTCAGCAACAGCAGCTCCCTAGATATTAATTCACAAACCCAGAAATGATTAGTTACCAAGAACTTTTCTAAAAATATCAGTTTCCTGTCAGTAGGAACTGAAACCCAACATGGCATAGCTACACAGTGTATATGATCCAACGAGATGTTGCTTGATGCAACCGTGTCAACCCTTTACACCTGGGTGTGAGAGTCAGCACAGGCAAATCACAACCCACCTCATGAAGGAATGAGAATTGGGAGGGGAAGGAGGCACTTCTGGATCATCCAGGTACTGCTGGCTCTGTCCATAGGCATAGAAGCGAGGGGACAGCATAGGATCGCTGTCCTCATCCAGAAGCTGGCGAATTAAGCGACCGGCCTGCGGGGAAAGGCGAGCCTCATCTGAGTCTAAGCCGTCTCGCTGCCATGAGGAAAGAGCAGGGATGGGCTCTGGGAACAGTAAGACAAAGGCTGGTTTTATCGCTTTTGCTTTACACATACGACAGACTCCAGGCAACTTTTCTAATGAACCCTGACCCATTTGTCCTGGACCAGGATTCCTCATCATCAGGCACACTCTGGATCATCACTCGCATCTGCCTGGTTTGCAAAGCAGTGCAAAGCATTGCCTGGCCACAGCGGGTACTCTACACAAACATAAATAATTTCCTAGGTGAAACTGAAAACTGTACTTAAAAGCTGGCCAGTAATTACCATGGACTGACACCAAATGAGGCTATCACCAGCCAGCACCTTTGAGGAGAAAGTTATGCTGGACAAGAGAGAATTACTGGCACACGGCAGTATAAAGGAGGCGACTGGATTACAGGAGGATTTTTTCCCAGTCTCAGGATATACGTATGATGTAAACTAACAGCATAGGAGTTGTCCTCCCATGGCCTCCAACACTCCAATACAACCCTGTCACCCACTGTTGGAAATTCAAAGACTAGGAGTAAGAATAGGTTCTTATAGTTGGCCACAAAAAGGCGTCTAACATTACTACTGGTTCTGCAGGGTGCCTAGCCTGTAAATTAGCAACAATGGCATTATGGTCTGAGTTTCCTCCTTTTCTCTTTCACGTGCAATCCTGCTGCTTAACAGCATGGTAGAAAAGCGAGGAAATCTTCAGTCCCTTGGACGATCTAACCAGCTGGCAGCAGAAGTAATGCTCTACAGGGAGATGGTGGAGGGGGAAAGAAAGGGAAACCCAACCTAGCATTGCTGACTAGCATAGTGGAGCCCACAGAAAGCAATCACCTCAATCTCGTGATCAGTCCCTCCAGATGCCATAAGGAGTCTAATGTTTTGTGTTCAGATAGTTTACTAAGCTGATTTGCATGCTCCTACTTAGCACCACAGGATTAGACAGTTTAAGAGCCAAGCTTTGAACTTAAAAATCTAACAAATAGTTCTAGAGTCAAGTAACTAAACAAAAACCTTATACAAAGCTCCAAGACGAGTTGCAGAGCTATGGACTCATTATTTCCTGTGCCTAGTGCATGTGTCCTTCTTTCACAAAGAGAAGGGGCTTTTGAAGTAATCAATTTTTGAATAAAAAGCAGTTGTTTCCTTTTGCTGAACAAGGTTAACATTTTCATAGCTCAGAATGGATTGCATGAGGATTCCCTTACAGAACCCCTACACTGTTTAATATTTCCCCCCATGTACAATTCAGACAGTGGAAGATCATCCATAATTCAGTAATGACAGGCTCAGTGATATTTTGCCTGTACCCAGCATCAGACAATGCTCTCCTCCCCTTCCCTTCTTCCTCAGCAAGTGAATATAAATGGCACTCTTCTGCTTCGAGATTGGTGCTGCATGCAAACTGATGCGTTGCTCTGAAAGGGATGGTGGAGGTTTTTGCATAAGAGCCTCTCTCAGGTGCTGTGATACGTGAAGCACACACAAGCCGGGCTCGCAGGGGCGACTGTGACGAGGTGTGCAAGGCCCAGGTGTGCGTAGGCTGTTTTGCTATGGATTGGAAAGCTCACGCAGCCGACACTTCTCTCAGCTAATTTCCGGAACACGAGTTTTTTCTGAGCTGTGTTCAACCTTGGAAGTTCCTAATACTTGAAATACTTTGCTCAAGGGATCTGTTAACAAGGAAGGTGAAACAAAGGGCAAATCCTTCAGCTAAACAGCAACACTTTGGTGCTGCTTGCTTCCCTGAATCTCTCATGATTTCAGGAATGTCTCTCTTGTAGCAAAATAAAGGCAAATAACACAAAAGGAACAAATTTGATACATTGGACTAGCAGGAAGGAGGTTAAGTGATGCACATGATTCTTCCAGACATCTCTCACTTCTCATTCCCAAACAGAATTTGCCCTTGGAAACTGTTAAAACACACCCCCGTGGGATTTACATAGATGGAATAAACTTCGAAGAAATCAGCAGCGTATTTAGCAGTAACCAAATTAAGCTCCTACCACACCAGCTAACAAAGCCATTATTAATCATGCATGATGCATGTGACTTTGTCCCAAGGTGGATTTATATACCAGATAGCATGCAACATTCAGGGAACTGCAGTGGCTCAAAGAGTCTCTTACCAAACCCCAAAAGACTGCAAAGCACTTTACATAAGCTAGCGGAGACCAGGGTGCGTGTACTTTGTTGATTTCAAAATACTGCCCCAAAATAAAGACTCACATTCCAAGGGAGAAAGTGTTAAAAAGGAGAAAGAAAAAAGTCCTAAAATTCAAATTTGAGACCTGGCAGAAGAAATGTCTGTTACAGAAAATCATCTGTTTTTAACCCTTGCTGGAAGGCCTAACTCTATGGGTACCTTTTTCCCCTTGCTGACTCTAAGCATTCAGAAGAAAAAAATCTCATCTGGACATAAAATGGCTAACCCTCCAGAAAGTAACACAGCAATTAATTAACGATCATATTTAGGTATTTGGAAGTGGACTAGCGCTGTAGCCCAACCACGTCTTTCTCACACCGGTCAGGTGCCAGGCACTTCAGCTGGAAGCACTGGAATTGCCGGATTGCACAAATACACGGGAACCTGCTGAGGGCAAACTGCTGCTTTTTCTGACAGTGCACAATCAATCAATTCCTATTCAGCAGAATACATAATATCTTTTGTTATTCATTTATCCCAGATAGCTATTGAAGTGTTGAGCCTTTTCTGAAGGCTGCTGAATTCCTGGACTTAATGGTTCAGGTTTGAAGTACCTGCTGTCAGGATTAATGTTGTCACCCTTTTCCCTTTCTGCTAATTGAAGAAGAAAATCTCAGTAAATAATATAAATGTTTTTACCTTTTCTTTGCCATTGACTTGACAGAGCAGTTACCCTTATTCATCTTCTGTCTTGAACAGATCTCTCTTACTCAGAGAAAACTCACACTTTCCTACTCATCTCCCCATTCTTTTTATTTACTATTTTTTCCTCGTTTTCCATAATGACCACCTTTCATGAAAAAAAATATTTGCGAATATTTAACCACCATGGCTGTGCCAGTGCAAATAAAGGGTGAACAAATTTTCTATTTTCTGGTCAGACTCTCAACACATTTCTTTTAGGTACGCCTTTTCTAAGTTAGCGCAGAAGTGAAATAAGCTGGTATGGAGCCCGCAGCCCTCCAGAAACGCTGCACTCCCTCTCAAAATCCCACAACCAGCTAATCTTTCAACAAAGCTGTCAGCCATCTGCCAGGTGTTGCTCTGCAGAACTCTGTAGGCACATAAACGCCTGTGGCAATACAACCTCTCTGCCAACCTGCTGCACGGAGGGATGGAGATATTAATAAACCTGAATCGTGCAAGAAGGGAGAAAGACGAACTGTATCAAATCGGTGTATTATTGGTGAGCTCCAAGCCATCTTGCTGACAAAAAACTGACTTTTTTTAACCATCACATTGCATATGTGCCACAGGGCTACTGGGGGCTGCAGGGCCAGCAGAGGGGTGCCCACACATGCCCCCCACCTGAGGGGCAGCTGCAAAACGCCGCGGGCATCTCCCGTTCCCCTGTCTGCAGCCACACAGCCGATGGACGCTGCTTGTACACACGCTCATCTGACAAACAAAGGAGGCCAAGTCTTCGCTGCTGTAAACCCAAGCAGGTCTGCAGGGATTAAAAAGCCTGAACTAATTACAATACCTGAGGTCCTGGTATGAAATCTCACTTGAAAGGCTCCAGAAAGACCTCTCATAACGAAGTGAATAAAGCAACTTAGAAGCCCAAACCATTCACTAGCTCAGCAGCAATCTATTTTACTCATCTTATAAATAACTGTTTGAAAACATCCTTGTGTGAATACATCAAGAGGTACTCTTCCTACGTAGGTCATAAGAATGGCCCAAATGAAGTGCTACCATGCGTTTTCAGTTAGCATGATGACACATCTCTCAGCTAACAAGACAACTTTGTATTTTGCTTATAATGTAAAGTCACGATAAACAATGAAAAAATACATTTAAAAAATATTGATGCTATAAAATAAAATCAGTAAACAAAAAATCAGTAAACAAATTATTGTTTTTCTACACATAGTAATAAAAATGCAGTGTGTTTCATCACCTTGTTATTTTTTATGCTAAAGAGTCTGTTACACACAAACACATTTATGCATCTAAGTCCACAGCGCTGAAAAAACAATGGAAAATCCAGCTTCCCTGTCTGTTGCTATACTCTTTGGAGTTTCTTGCATTACTCTGTTGGTGTGGTGGTGTTTTTTCTTTTTCCCTGGTGGGAAAGTATCAATTAAGTCAGTGTCAAAACTATTCGTAGATTAGCTTCACTGTCAGGATCTCAGTACTGCAATACTTGTGTTATCAAGAACTCAAATTGTGTTTTAAACTTCTGCATTTATTATTTTTTTAAGCTCAAAAGTTTGCAGAAAAACGTCTGCTGATTGTTCCATAAGTGCTTGTTACTGCAAACTCTGCCTGAAATCTCATCTACAGAACTTTTTTTCAAAACGCCAGTAATCAGGCGACGTAGGCAGCAATGACACGCATCAGATCGATTTACTGAACTGCCTGTTCAGCTCCAAGCTGCTGACGGGGCCAGACGCTGCTACGGAGAGCAACATACTTCTAGATTTTCCTTGAGGGCAGGATAGCAAGTTCTGGGCTTGAATTAGAAACATTTGGTAAGAAATCCACACAATAGCGCTGGACTGTAGGAGAACACTCTGTCCTCCTCGCTCACAGCACTCGATTCAAACATAACCCATGACGATCTGCTGTGGAAGTAGCTCTGAACATGCTTGCTCGCGAGCCATCTGGGCTGGCACCCACTGACCAGTTCAGCAGGCAGGCCCAGCAGTCAGAGATCCCCGTTCGCAGACACAGCTTGGCTCACACCCAGCCCAAGGATAAAACTATTTGTTTTGCCTCCGCCAAATGCACACTAGTAAAATACTTCTCTTGGAGCAGGGGAGATGCACCTAGGTTAAGTGTTCAGCACTTGAATTTGGCCGGGGCACTGCTCACACCCTGCGTACTCCATCAATAGCCTGACGATTACTACACAGATGCTCCAACATGTAGCAGGTGAGGCGGATGCAGAGGGCAGGGACATGGCAGATTATGAGCCCACGCGCTGGAGGAAGTGGGAAGCAAATTTCTCTGTCCGCTCTCTGCTCAGCTTTAGGTGCAGGGAGCACAGCCTGTAGCAGTACAGCAAATCCCTCCTCTTCTGCACAGATTTGACTATGTGGTGAACCTCAAAAAAAGTCTGGTAAAAACTACTTCTGGCAAAAACATAAAAGGCAGAGGTCCCTTCCAGTTCACCTGGCAGCAGTTATCACGGTTCTGTGCTGCAAATGAGGGTTTTAAAGCCAGCTCTTCTCTTAACACGATGGAGAGTCTGCCTGAGTGACAAACAAAAGCTAGGCAATGGACAAGGTTGTCTTGTATAATTTTGTGCCCATTCTTCAAAACCTTTTCCTAACATTTGACCGGAGGCAGTGACAGCTACAACTGAAAGCAGCTCCTCAACCTGCACCTGTTCTCACAAGGTCCAGCAGTTGCCCTGGTCACCCGATGCTCTGTGTCTCCTGCAGTACGATACTGAGGACCCTGCTCCCAAAAGCCAACTATGTCCTGGAGGAGTGCATAATTTCCTGAAGGATGGACCTACTCAATTTGCTAGCAAAGCAATAAATAACTCAGTGCTACTGCATTTGGAGGCACAGGCCTTTCCCTTTTCTCTGGGGATGCAACCAGAGCTGTGGCACAGACCCTGAAGAGACATATGAAGGTTTGAGTGACACAGGTTGCAGGGGAAAGGAGGATGCCCTGGCTGCTAGAGCCATGGGTGGGTGGTACAACCCTGCCTTGCAAAGCCAGTCTCAACGACAGACTCTGTCCTTAGCTGCAGAAGCAGTCTGAGAATTGACATTAACATCTTCCTCTTCCTGCCTGCTGTGAGCTTGCTTTCACATCCACAGCTAGGAAAGACTTAGGCTTTTCTTGCTGAGACACGAACCCCACCATTTTGTTGCTCCTTCATCTGCGCCAACAAAATGGTGATTCTGGAAGGCAAGTATTTTAGATGACATCTCTCTCACCCCATACGGCTGATTCTTTTGCAACTGCCCACCTCCTCCTTTTGTGAAATACATGTGAGTAGAACTGAGCAAGGGAGAATCAGAGGAGCACTCTTCAAGTACAGTCACATGTGCTCATAATCTCATTTCATATTTGCAGGGCAAGAAATCTAGACTCCAAACATAAGAGCATGCCTACGAAGAGGGAATTGTACTAAAGGTACATCTTGTTTCATACGATGGGAAAGCCTCTGGCAGAGAGAAAGGAGCTGTGTTCTCCCCTTCACGCACTCACATGACTCCCATTAGTAACCCAGGAAGGCAAAAAGAGTAATTATTTCCGAAGGCTCACACGGTGGCTGAAGCCACAAGTCACCTCTGAGAACGCGACGTGCTCACCCTGGCTCTAGACCCCGCGGGGCAGCGCTAATTAGCACCTCTGCAAACACATCAGGCGGCCAAGGCCCCCTGGGAGCCCTCCCGTGGCGCTGTGATCAGCCACGCTGCGCGCCTGGTGATACACCCAGGGAATCCCCGCCTGGCCAGTAAGTGGGGAAATGCGCTCCCGTCCATGGTGACTTCTTGTCTGGCTGAATCTAAAGCAGCCACAGCTTTGGGCTTTCTTTACTCATGCCAAAAGTGTCGCAACTACTCCCCTCCTACAGGGAAGGGCAAAATACGCTAGGTCACGTATGCTGTGGAGTCAGGAGCACAGAACTTCTCGGTGTTCATCAGAGATTGTTTTTTCAGGCAATAAATTAGTTATACGTTTTCCCTCCCTTGCTTTATTAAAATTCCATACTCGCATTTTCCTGTTTCTTCCCTGTCAAAGCCCCTCTTTCACTCCTCAAGCACAAACTGATAGAAGAATTCTTGCTTGTACACATAGACATACTCAGTAATTACAAAAAGGTTTGATCTCAGAGGTGCTGGACACCTTCAGCTCATCTCAATTTCAAATGTAATTGAGGTTCGTAGTGTCTCACAGAGTTCGCCTAGATTTCCCACTCTTAAGCAAGTCAGTGCAAACAGCCAACCAAACATACATGCTGGAAATGATGGCTAAGAAATGGTATTAGAAGACTTTAAATCACAAGCAATTTAACATTGCTGTTTGAGCTGGTGATCAGATTGTTTTCATAGCATACATTAAATAAAAGTTGTTTGTAAGAGCCATCAAAAGACAGAGTAGCAGCCAGCCAGCCTTTTTTCCAGCTGTGCTGTTCAGATCCAAATAATTATTCCCAAATAATAACTGAAGTGGAAGAAAAGGTAGAAAGAAGGAAGTTCCTTTTAGACTACGAAATACCCAGTTTTTTTGAAGTGTAGCATAGTCTAGCTTAATACTTGCGTAGCCAGCCACCAAGAAATAAGTTATCCTGAAAACAGTCAGGGACTTAACAGTACTAAACAGCACATGAAAGTAACTTCAAAAATAAAACAATTAATTTTCTTCCTCTAATTGACAATAGGAATTGGTGCCCATCCAGTATTTTGCTTCCAGTTCCTCCAAACTTTCAGTTCCATATTCAGGACAAAAATTGCTTTCCTGTTGTTTCTGGCAAGGGAACACAATCACATAAAGATACACCCAGCCCACTCGGGTTTTCCTCTCTCTTGTTTCACTCATACGAGCTGCCATCACACAATCCTTCCTACCTTCCCAGTTGTTGTCATCACGCAGCGCTGTCAAATCCAGCTGAGGCACTTCTGACACAAAGCTGTTTTCCTGATCATCAGCATCTTGATTTCTTTGCAACTTGTTTTCAGGAATGCTTGGATGCTCTTGAATCTTCATACTTGAAGTCTGCTATATTCCCATATACACACCGAAACGAGAGAGAAAGAAAAAAAAAAAGATGTTTCAGGAGGCAGAGGAGGAAAAAAAGCAGCTGCAGTCACAGCAGCAGTAAGCTCACACCTTTAGCTAAAAAGATCCAGATAAACAGATCCTGACGTTTCCAGCTCCAAATCCCCTGCTTGGTGACCCCTACATACTAATTGCTCACTCACACCAGTAAAAACATTTGTCCATCTGCCTTTCTTAAATTTTTCCTTCTTTAGAAAAGCCACCGCAAGTTCCCAAGACTGCCTGCCCTGACAACTGCATGCAGGAGAAAAAGCCTCTAGTAATCGATTGGGATGCAAAGGAAGGGAGGGAGTAAGGCAGGCATGAAGAGGGAGAGAGGGGGTGGCGGCACACAGTTCCTACAGGAGAGCAGCTCCTCAGAGCAACAACAAAAATGCTGCTGCTGCTGCTGCTGCTGTAAGGCTGTAGCAATATGGTGTCTTCTAAAAAGCAGGCACCGGAGCTCCTGAGGTAGCAGTGGCTGACAGCAAGCTGCACAGGCTACGTACATGAATGCTCTCATGCAGGCTGTGCTGGCTCAGATCAATTAGTGCCAGCTAAGCTGGGCTGGCTGCACATTCCCCGATTTCCTGTGGTTGTTTTCTAGCTGGGCGTGGGGAGAGTAGAACTATTTATGGAGTAGCTCTGGGTATTAAAGCAGTGTTGCGCAAATCCAAACGGCAGTGGGGTTTGGCATCTCAGCTGCGAGCAGTGTGGACTCTGGGAAAAAGCCAAAAAATTCACACAAGCATCCAATGACTTAGGGGAAAGAAAAAAAAAAAAAGGCAGAATGCTGTCAAGTAAATGATTCATCATTTAGCACTACCTAGAAGCAACTGCTGTTTGTCTCACCACTATTCACCCCTGCACATACCGCACGTCCAGTGCACTTACGCAGAAATCGGTCCCATTCCCACAATGCACACACACAGCGCGCGGGTCTGTAATAGTGCCTGATGACACCAGCAGTTTTGTCACTCTAAAATAAATTAGCTGCAATGCCTCCCAGAGGGCAGTAGGGAAAAGGAAGTGTAAAGCATGTACACAAACATGTGGTGCGAGATGTATAAACCCACCAACAAACACAGAGCTATCTGAATAGACAGCATTACATTACTCCATTAACTATTTGATCTTGGTAAGAACAGTTTAGGCATAATTCTTTCAAAAATAGTCTGGCAGGTAGTCAACATGCAGATTTTTTTCCCCTGCAGGTATTTCGATAATTCTAGTACTCAATCTGCATATGCTGATGTGTGAAGAAAACTGGCCTGAAGAAAATAACTGGTACATTTGGACATATTTTACTTGTGAATCCAGGAGCATGGCCAAACTGTACTTAATCAGTATCCTTGGTACATGCCATGCCACTAAGGCACATTTAATTTTTTTCATCTGCATAAAGCTAATAATGTGGTGTGGTTATTTTTATTCTCCCCCCCACGCCCCCACCCATTGGGCAGAGAAAAACAAGTAAGCTTCACGCAGAGAGGGGAAAAAGCTTGCCAAGCAGACAAATCATAGGAATGAATGTTTTCATCTGGATTCAATCCCATCAATCCCTGCAACTGGACAGGGTGCTATATAATCTCATCTAGGCTCCCTTTCCCACAAAATGTTGGACCAGGTGATCTTTCGGGGTCCCTTCCAACCTGGGCTGTTCTGCAGTTTTAAAAAGCTGGGGTATGAACACCCTAGTATTTTTAAAGAGTGTTCTGCGTTGTATTTGTGTAAGGTTTGTATTTCCTTTTCATTTCAATAAATTGCCTTTTTGAAACATTATAACAAAAGGAAACACTAGATGACAGTTTGCCAAGAACTAATAACTTGTACAGCTTGACACTAAATCTGATTACAAATGTGTTTATTGTGAGAGCTGTACATGGAAAAATGCTAATTCACCATTCAATATCTTTTAAGCTGCTTCCAGGTTGGGAGGACTTAAATATTTCTTTACGGTCCAGTAATAAATTTCTTGCCAGGATCTAAATAGACAGTGTACATTACAAACAGGAAGACTGGTCAGTAGCCAGAAACAGCAGTCTTTCACATTTACTAAAGAACAAACTGTACCGGTTGATAAACTGCATTTAAATTGCCAGCATGGTATTTAGAAAGTATTTGAGAAGAAATAAAGCAATAAGTTTCAAAATAGGTACTATTTTAAAAAACATCAAGAAGCATAAGAGAGATTTATCTAGATTTTAACAATTCCAAAGGGAGCAACCTGAAAATACCACCTCATCACTACCACCGATACCACTTACAGAGTTAAATGTACTTCTCCGAATAGTGTAAAATCTCCCGACTTATTAAGACTCTTAAAAGATATCCGTAGCAGATATAAAAGCACCTCCCAGATGCATAAACATTTCCATTACAGATACATTAGAAAGATCATATCGTCTTCTTTCTTCTAAAGTTACTTCAACTGTAGGAAATATTTAAAAGCTGTTTAAAAACAGACCTGTGCTGTGCCTGCAGCCAGTTACTGTCCTGTTCTTGTTCACTGATGTAGCCTCTAACGCAATTAATAAATCATTAGGTGTTCTGAAGAACAATGGTGGTACAAGCCCAGGAGACTCAAGAAAGCAGATGTTTAACCTTCTTTGCATTAATGCTCCAAATCCACAGACTGATCGACAAATCAGTATTCCCACTGCTTATTTTCCTATTTGATTCCCTGATGCCACCAGTTGCCAACCTC
This sequence comes from Pampusana beccarii, assembly GCA_013399365.1. Lineage (NCBI taxonomy): Eukaryota > Metazoa > Chordata > Aves > Columbiformes > Columbidae > Pampusana > Pampusana beccarii. The sequence goes on from VWYH01009493.1 coordinate 248,631, forward strand.
CAGGACAAAAATCAAGTAAGGGAGAACTGCTGTGCTGTAGGTATGGATGTGCCACAATCTCTTACAAACCAAAGGGGCAGCAAGTTGGTATCTCAGTAGCAGCTGGCAGTCACAGTGCACTGCGGATATTACATAAATGACCATAAAAAAAATTCTTCAAATTAGGCACTTGAGTTCTGCTTTTCAGAATCTGCTTCTGCAGCCATGCTTTGCAGGTACCACTAACTACTTGTAACCTCATCTAGGTGTCCTGCTTTGGCAGGGGGATTGGACTAGATGATCTTTTGAGGTCCCTTCCAATCCCTAACATTCTGTGACTCTGTGAACTACAGATCCAAGTAACTTGGGGATAAGTCAGCTGCTTTCATTCTCCTTGCTCCAAACGAGATCCAGCATAAAGAGTAGCTCAAGCAGCTAGAAATAAACAGCAACAGAAAGATCTTTGAATTCTGGTAAGAACGTTGTATTACATACGATTACATGTGGATTCAAGTATATTTTATTTAAAATACTTGCTTCCCCTATGTGTGAGCATCCATTAAAACCACAAGCAGGAAGCATCTGTAAGCACCTCCCAGTAATACGATCTGACGCAAGAACGCAGCTATTCTGCTGCCTTACTCCTGAGTCACGCCAATCCCTCCCTGCACTTGTTGCCATGTTGGGGTGAACCTCAAACACCCTTCCCTTATCAAAACCTAGGTATTAGAAATCTGTGTTTTTCAAATCACAGCCCGCAACCTGGAGCTTAGCTACTTCCAAGGGTGGATTATGAAGGCTGCAAAAGCATGGAAAATTCACTTGGGACGTGTGTTTCAAGGTATTTTTACTGCCTCAGGGAGATCTGAGTCTGCACAACTGGTAGCTATGGCAAATTCCAAACACCTTTCCTAGCAACTTTAGACTGGAGACAGGGTGAGAAAAGAGATGAAAAGTCCCTGTCCCTTCCTCATCCTGAATGAATTGTTTGTTACAGAAGGTATGCGTTTAAGCTGTCCTAAGCAAAAGGCTTATAAGGTACAAGGAATGTAAAACTACCCTGCAGGAATGCAACAATTTCTTGACCTTGTAATTCCTATATAATACAATCTCTGGGTTATGCCTATGTCTTCTCCTGCAATTAAAATTCTAAATTTTAGAACTCTTCCTAAGGAGAAGTTCATTTTAAGATTACGATTTCATATTCAAATATACCTCCCCCAGCCTAATTTAAAAGCTTAATGTGAGGATTGTGTGGCATGGTAGTGATGGTACCTTCTCGACATGCAAGCAGATACGTGAGAAACAAGCTGCTGCAAAATCCACGCTCCAGAAAATACCACAGCTCACGTGTAAGTGCAGGACCATTGAGGATTACTGACCCCCTGGGAGCAAAGCAGGAGATCCATCCATGCCCAGACAGAGAGAGCAGTGACCAAAGGCAGCACTGAGCACTCTCTACACAGGTTACACACTTCAGCATCCCATGAACTTCTCCAACTACAACATAACTGGTCAGAGCCCAGCTGTCAGCAAATAATCTCTTCTACCTTTCCTGCTAGATGGAAATAATACCCACCAGAAATGAAGTCTTTCAAAGGCAACAAATGCATAGTGGCTTTTATTTAAAACAGAACAAAACCAAACCACAAGAGGAGGCTAGTTTAAAAATACTGTTAGCCCTCAGTTAACTCCAGACGGCCAGCGAAACCAGACACTGTTCACAGCTGTCTTACTGTACTCCTCTAAAATGGGTGCACAAGTGAGGGAGAGGTGCCTCAGATAACTCCCGAAGTACTTAAAACACTTGGCTGTCTAAAGGTGCTTGAAGCAAACCCAAAAGAACAGTGACTGCAAAGGTGTTCAACTAACCCAACCCCAGTCTTCGTTTTGCTGACCAGTTAAGACGAAAAACACCATAAAGCGAATGCAGGAGATGGGTGTCGAGCAGAAATGGAAAGTCAGGGAAAAAAGCTGTTGCCAATAGTGTCATATCTCCCCTCCTGACATCCATCCCAACCACCAGCCTTAGAGACAAGCAGATGATCCAGTTTGCTAAGATAAATGATCACAGACACCTATGTTCAAAGGCAACAGGCTGCATTGGGAAATCATAAATAAAAGACCAGAATGATTTTAGAGAAATCAAGAGAGACAAGCTGATCTTACTGCCCTGGGAGATAAGTGGTCACACGCCCTGTTCACAATGATTAATAAGGGAACTTTGCGCTGCTTAAACTAAAGTGCTGACTTCAGTGACACTTCCCTTTTTGGCAAGGAGGGATTGAAGGGACTGAAGCAGATGCTGCCAGACACCTCAGTGGTTGAGAGGCTCCCTAAATCATGTAAATAAAAAGCAGAGGAGAGGGAAAGAAAAAATAAATGCTAACTCAATTACTCTGAAACAAATTTTCACAGAACTATATGCCTATCTACTTGTTTCTACTCAATAAAAAGCCTGTTTAGAGCCCACAAAACTGAAACACAAAACCCGAAAAATACCAACCTGAGAGTGCCTGACAAAAACCTCATCGTTTTCACTTTCTTTGCTACAAAAAAAAAACAAAAACAAACCAACATATTACAAATACAAAACCACACTTTGCTTGTAACAAAAACAAGCAGGAGTTCTGCACACGCAGGTTTGACATTCTTGCTACTGCTGCACACTTGTGAATACATTCAGTAAATGAAGTGGCACTACGGGCTGCAGCACTCCAGGCTGCTAAACTATGTATTTTGTTCCCTCTCAGCAGCTATTTGTGAAAAATATAATGTCATTCAATTCCAGTGCCCTTAATCCAAACGAATACAACTCTCCCAACAAATATAACTGTGGAGAGAAATTCTCATCTCAGGTGAGCAGAGTGGGGCTGTACAACTCTCACAGAAGAGTGAACCACACAGAAAAAAGCTGGATTCCCATCCCAGAGGCCAGGTGAGACAGACCCTGCAGGCCCCTCTGTGGAGTGTGCTGGTTCAGGTGCTTCACAGCTGCCTTCTTTTCAAGCCTGCACCATCAGCATCTTCACTGCCATTACCAACAGACTGGGAGAAGAGTCTTAATGGCGTATGGTGCTAGGCAGAGCCCACAGAACATACGCGGTGCCTCCATACAGTTCTATTTTGAAGTTAACATGGTGAGTGTCACTGTTCTATAGCATAACTAAATGTCACCCTCATAGTCTGTGGTGGAAGGTCTCTTAGGCTGTACTACAACTACAGGGAAAATAAAACATACATGTATTTAAAAAAAAAAAAATCACCTTTCTTCAGATAAAATTTCCATGTCATCAGGTCCTGTTCTGTCTATAGGCCTGGATGAGCTAAAGCTTTCCATACTCTGTAATACAGTAAATATTAAAGCAGTAAGATACACAAGAGAAACAGATTCAAGCTGCAGGCCATTAAACAGATCAAATATAGAAATATCCAACAAGACAACAATCAGACTACTGCCCCCTGCACATTTTTAACAAAACAAAACCCACACTTTATTACCCATAACCAGAAAAAAAAACAACAAACCAAACAGCTCACTGCTTCATCTCTTCCATCAGATGACCTCAAAATGCCTAACAGAATAATGATGCAGGGTATCCCTGCAGTTCCCATTTTACAGACAGACAGGCTGAGCTTAAGAGCAATTCTGTGGTGTGTACAAGTCCTGTAGGAGCAGGTACCAAAACCCACACTGTCTTCCTAGCAGGACTCCTTATGCTCATCTGAGAAAATACTCCCCTTCTCAGCCAAATCCTTCCCTAGTTTCTTCTTAAATGGGCAAAAGAATGCAAAGAGACTGCCATATGCACAGAACTTGAGGAAACATTGCGAAGACACGCCACGTTGCCACTTTGGGCACATGCCCAGGAGGTTTTCTACCTTGTTTTTTCGGCAAGTTCGTCTTAAATAGGAGGGAGTCAGTCAGCAGAGTGCAGTGTGCTTCCTGCCCCAGCCCCAGGAACTGCACCCACAGACTCCTTGGGGCAGTCACAGCCGCTCTCACCTTGCTACACCTCCAGCCCCAAAAGGTGACACAGCTCGGTCATTCCCACCTTGCTTAACGTGATTCTTAAAGTCCTACTGCTACCAGGCTACCACGTCTCTGAAATGCAGTTACAAGCTTTTAATGCTTTGTGGTTGGTTTGCTCGGGAGAGTAAGTGGAACTGACAGGTTTTCCACTGTTGACTTACTCTTCTGAGTCAGATGCAATTAGACAGCTAAGAGGAAAGCTTCCACGCACTGTCCTACATACTCTTTCAGGCTTTGAAAAGCAGGAAGGCTCAGAAACGGTGGCTAAGAAGATACAACATCACAAACTCGTTTACATGACGAAGGCCTACTAGTAAATGTACTAAGGTGCAGGTTATGTCATTTGATACTCCAAGTAGGCAGCCTGGTTTGGGTTATTATTTGAAGTGTAAAGATGTAGCCAAAAGAAAGCTAAACCACCACACATCCTGCTGGCAGTCTCTGAATGCAAGTATGAAATAAGTGCACTCATGAAAACTTAAAAAGCAGCCTTTGCTCTTCAAAAAGAGTAGCACTGTATTTTCTGAAAACTGTTTCATAACAATGCTACTCCCAGTTGACAATTCCACTGCAACACTTCCTCTAACAAAGCAAGCAAGAACCACACTGATGGTCAAAGTGCTTTTCGTGCAAGGTTAGTCCATTTTGTGTTTCTTGCAGCCTTTGGCCATCAAGAGATCCAAGAATGAAGGGCAGGGCAAAGTCCAGTGGACACGGCTAAATTTGAGGACATTTCTTCCAGCCATGTTTTAAGACTTCATGAATGTTTTTCAGGTCCACAGCAAAGTGGACACTTCTGCCAGTCTTTCCCGAATCCTGAGTCAAATTCTCATTTACCTTTGAACTGCTGTACACTCCACAGGTAGGGAGAAGAGGGAAGAGGTGTAGGAAAGAGCGTAAGCGCTTGACCTTTGCCTATCTTAAAGTCCATTGCTACAAGCAAAGACACAAAGTGAGAGTGTGTCTGTCTCACTGTGCTCTTTCATGAAGTATCATGTAAGTCGGTCACTGATACTGAGAACTAAATCTAAGCACAGGCTACAATTTCAAGCATCTTGCCTTCTTTTTGTCACAAAGAGAATACAAATCTGCCCCTCCCTAAAACGTCTGCACAGGGTAAGGGCATCAGATCATTGCTATTTTGTGACCTAAATGAGTCCCAACACAACGTCACATTGAGAAGGACATCACTCACAGCAGGCTCTAAAACTTAACCAAGTACAACTGAAAGGGATGTCCTGTAGCTCAGAAGAACAGTCTTTTCACACAGCTTTCACCATTACGAGTAACCACGTAACACACGTCTGGTGCTGGGAGGCACAGCCCTCCTGTAAGCAAACCCTGTGCTGAAGCACAGAACGGGTTCTCAACTGCTGCCACTATAATCAGTGTCTGGTCTCATTGAGAGGGAAGGAGGGTGCATCAGTTTTATTCTACAGCTTGTACAAGCTGGCAAACTGTCTTCTGCTGTGAAGGTCACACAAGAATATGCTGGACAAATTCTGAAGTATTCCAGATTTTTAGGATGTTACATCAGCGTCTTTTACCTGCTCAGTAAAAGATAGCTAGAGGGATCACCTTTTGGATCAATACACTCCAAAGTGTTTTGCAAACTGCAAACACCACAGTAACATGCAGACTTTAGGGAAAGGATATAAAACACCTTTGTCGTGTCATTATCAAGAAGTCACTCACGATCCACAGTTTCAGAACTTAGCAGGAATATAAAAATAAAGTTGACCTAAATGTGTGAACCTACATCTGAGGTTCCAACCTCCTTGCAAGAGTTTTGAAAGACTGTGAAAAAGACTTTTTCTCTTCCCAAATGCTTTGCTGAACTCAGAAGAAAAAAGCAAAAAGCTGTGGAAAGAGAGAATGACTATGGATGGAGTAAGAGGTTCACAGCAGAAATACAGCTTCTCAGTTGCCTCATTACAAACATTACAAGTGCAGCATCCTGTGTTCTCCACAGTCCAAAACAGCCACTCATGCTTGTACTGTAAGCAAAAATGGCTACCCAAGGAAACCCGATGTGGACTGAAATAAAAGACTTTTTCCCACCTTATTACTGGGCATCAAATAGTACAGCATGCTGGCTTACCACCGGACTGTCCTGGTTGTCATTAAGCTCTGAAAGCTTGGTGCTGGATTTCTGCCGTTTTGGTTTATTCCTTTCACTAAGATATCCAGAGCTGTTGTCTTGTAATTTTTCTACTTCTTGAACAGCTAGAATACAGTCTTCAAGATTGCTGAATCCAGAGGGAATGTTTTCTTTGTTGACAACTTCCCTAAAAAGAAAAGAGACATTACAACAAGAGGTTGTTTAAAACACTCTCCCGCTACATTTATGGTAGCAATAGAGAAATGCATCATGCTGACTGGTGCAGTTCCGGCAACATCTTCTACGCCCTATGAAACCAGTTTCTCTGGTTCTTCCTACTGCAGCAAATACCACACACTGTGCAATGCTAAACCCCACTGAGGATTGTAAGCCAGGTGTATATACCTCAGGTGAGAAAGCTGTGAGGATGAACACTTGGGACTTGGTTCACCTCCCACTAAAGCCAACACAGAGAATCCCATTGACTTCATGTGGAAGCTGGACTAGCTCCTAGCTGCCTGTGGTATTTTTATAGAGAATATGCAGCATACTTTCCTTTGAGACACGTGCTTTTAATTTAGAAAAGTGATTCACAGCTGCGGCCCAAGGTTCTCCTTCGGTGCATGACACCGCATCATCGCCCTCTTACTCATATTCTCAAGTGCAAGAGCAGGACTGTGATGCTTTAGCCAGATGCTTGATTCCTATTTGGAAATTACACAAAACGGAGAAGGGAATGCATCTTTGCAACAGCAACAAAACTGCTAGGACAGAGAACTGTTCTGCTATGTTGGGAAGCGAGCGGGACAGCTAGCTTCAGGTTGCCATGTGATGGGCTAGCTGGGAGCCTGTGGGCTAACGGGGCTTCTGCATGTTTCTCAGAAGCCTGGCGCATGGCTTATCTTGCCCTGCACAATTAGCCCGCTGGGCCTCCAGCATGAGTTTTCCCTTTGCAGCCTGTTAAGCAGTCTTCCCTCTACTTTGTGCAATAGTGAAGATGCGCATACATAATACATCACTACACTATGGGAACAGGAGAAACACATGCAGCTCATTCTTCACCATCCCACCCTGCTGGAGGCTAAAGGCTAAAGGCAGGCTGCTTACACGTGACATTGAAACTGGAATACTTGCTAACTGGTTTACGTGCAGCTGCCTCATACAGTGCTCTGCAACTCCAAAGCCTGCTTTCACGAACAGCAGGAGAATTTCCCTAGACATGCACTAGTGTGACAAGAAACCAGTTACTCTGTAGTATCTGGGCAGTGCCAACCTGATGAAGTATTCATACCAAAAACAAACCTAGGAAGTTTCAGTGATTTTCTAGATTACAAATCTCTAGGTTGTGTTGGTGGAAGAGAGATACAAAGAGGTTTATAAATATATGACTAAACTTCAGGGCCAAGTTGGATGGGGCTTTGAGCAACCTGGTCTAGTGGAAGGTGTCCCTGCCCATGGCAGGGGGGTTGGAATTTGATGATCTTTAAACTCCTTTCCAACCCAAACCATTCTATGATTCTATGGTACACACATTTGCCTTTGTGGAAGTTTTCACAAACACCTGAGCAAACCAATTACATATACATAGCTTGTAGACCATGTAGTCTGCAAAGCCTGGGGGTTCACATTTGTGATTTTGTGATAAACACTCTTCCTAGCTGAAGTCCCATCTTGTGACACTACAAATCCACTTGTGACCCATCACAAGGCAAGGGAGTGACAATGACAATCGAAACAACAACAGAAAGAAGTTTTGACAGGAATTCCCCATTTTGATAAGTCACCCAAAGCAGTTCCAGCAATCTGACCTAAGGGAAGCAGGAAAAACAATTTGAACCCTAGCCAGCATTCAAAACTTGTGCTGTGCTTTAAATCCTTGGCTCCAGTTTTACAGACCGAGCCTGAGCAACTCTGTCAACCCTGTCTAAAGGCAGTTCTGTAACGCAATGTTGAAAAAAAGCCCTGCAGTACTATATGCTTCCAAACACGTACACTAGCCAGTCTCTGACCTACTTACCTGAGAAGCCTGTCAGCGGGGCTACAAAACAAGAAAAACTACTTCAGAGCTGCTGCCAGATACTTGGGTGACTTGCAAGTGCTAATTTCCCAGTCCCTCTTCACAGCATATTTTCATTCGCTATGAAAATGGCTTTTTATTTTGTAACTGTGGATTTTTTTTTTACAACAGTAGCATTGGCACATTTTTGGAAAGAGTGTGGCTGCAATATTAACAAGAGATACTGCTGGTTATGCACCTGCATAAAAGTGGCTTCGTACAGAAAGGTGCAGATCCAATAGGATTTAGGGAATTCAGCACCCAGGAAAAAACAAGACACTAGATATTTATTTAGGAATCTAACTTGAAATCCTAGAAATCCAATGCCATAGTCAAGTATACACATTCTTTACAAGAACTAGTGCTGTGCTAAAAGTAGACACATGTGGAAGCACTGATTAGATCATGGCCTTGCAATGTCTGTAGTTACTGCTCCTCAAAGATAGCTATGCCTTGGGCAAGTATTTGTTAAGGCTGTGGTGGCAATACATTTGTACCACAAATATATACCACAAGTAGAGGAATAAGAAAGGAAAAATAGGTATTATTTGTACCACAAATATATACCACAAGTAGAGGAATAAGAAAGGAAAAATAGGTATTATTTTTACTCTTTGACAGACTTTTAATGAAATTCACCACTGAATTATGCTCAAACTTTGTGTAACAGGGTGAATAAAAGTTCTTAAATTCTGATTAACCAAAATTAAGATTTTTCTACTTTCAGATGAATTCTCAGGGCTCTTCAATAAACCCAAACACAAGCTGTGCCTCCACATACAAAAGGAGAACTTGATTGCATTTTTTAAGACATTCTGAATTCAGAAAAGCATCTAAATCCAATGTTTTTATCTAAAGAAAGTTACAGACAGCAGGGCCAACTACTTGGGGATTTCCAGCAAAGCAATAAGTACTGTAATTAAACAATTCCAAATACTGTAATTAAGAACTCTACTATATTGCATTGAAAAAAATGGATTCTTATAGTGCTTTGCCCCACTCCATGACCTCTAACAAACTCCACACTTCCCAGCTCTAACTCACGCAATGGAGCTCTGCACAGCCACTCCAGTCTGCTCCGCACCTTCAACTCAGGGCAAGGGCCAGCGCATTTCACAACAGAACTAAGCAGTGCCTTGATAAGAGGACGTGACTAGGGTACGCTTAATCAAATATACTTTCCAAAACAAAGAAATCAGGCTCGTACATGTCTCTGTTTCTCCGGGCTTCCTCCTGCTCTTTGTGGTGTCGCCTCCTCTGCCTGGCAGACACATTAGAAGAGGCTGAAGATGTTCCCGATTCAGAGTCCTCTGAACTCTGGCCGCCTGAGCCATGAACATCAAAGAGATGCTGCTCCACGGCTGAGCGGATTGTCTTCTCTAAATACCTGTCAAGCCGAAAAATAAGGTCAATTGAGCTCAAAGACTTTGTGGAGCTCCCTCTCTGCAACGATAAATAAAGCAAGGGTATCCAAGGTTTATGTTTTATTACTATGGCAAGGCAGTATAAACTTTCCTAGGGCTGTGACATCTGCGAAGAGCTAAGCCAAAATCTTCAGATACTCTGATGTTCAAGTCCCTCAGAAGAGCTGAGCCTTCTCAACTCATCTTGCTTTTTTAATTCTAGGGATGTTTGAACCTTCAGTAAAACAGCTAATTTTACTTACTACAACTACAGGCATCAGTGCCCAACTTTCACCCCCCACTTTAATAGTCTTTGCTCTGAAAAAATTGTATTTGATACCCAGCCATGCTGACACTGGTCAAGTCTCTTGTGCAATCCGAGCTCAGTCAGGTAATGGATCATCTGCAAAGGGTGATTCACCGCTGCCTCACAGGGAGACAAAAACACGCAAACAATACCTCACTACAAACTCCTCATTTGCTTAACTGGGTGACCAAGCACTGATTTGGTTCTGAGTTCATGCTGTTTTCACACTGTTATTGTGCCATGAATGCAACCACAGCCACCCTTGACTTACACTGGTGTGAGATCACCATCACGCCCACGAGCAGTACGAGGGCAACCACATGAGCCACAGCAAGGGAGCCGCTGCACTTGCGTCAGTTAAAGATGTGAGACTACCTGAACTTTCAACGCAATCCAACATCCTGGTACTGACATTTTCTTGTAATATTTCCTTCCTTCCTTATTCAAAGGAAGATTTTATAGGAAAGATAGATTTTTTTTTTTTTTTTTGGTGAAAAGATCATTTAGAAACACGTTTTTGTACATCCCTGCCCAACCCCTATTTCTTGTAACGCTTCAAGTAGCCTGCTGAAGAATGAGTTTTTGAAACACACCTGTCCAAAGTCCATATATAGCTTTTAGTGCTTTTTCAATAACTGAAGATATTTGGAGGATTTGCCAGTTAATTTTCAACTGAGTAGCTATGAGTATGGGAACCTGCACCTGGGCTGACTTCTCCAGAGAATTTGCAAAAGTTGTAGCTAAGTTTCTGCAGTTGTAAGTCTGCTGAGACTGCAGGTCCTGAAAAAGTCAAAAGATCTTAGCAACTGCAAAAACCCACATGGTTCAACTTGGCAAGTATGTCTGTGTTTCATGTATTGACAAGAATCAGTTCTGCAAACCCATCAGCCTTTGGGAATTTCCAGCCCGAACTCCTTAGCTCTGCTGCTCCCAGTTACGGTAGTGGGGTCGAGCCCTGTCCTCTGCTGGGATGCAACAGGGCACAAACGAGAGCAACAGAATGACACAGTGCAAACAGCTCCTCTAAATATGCAAGTTCTGCCTAACCAAAACACTGCAGGCACAGTGCAAGGAAAGAACCAAGGGCCTGAGATTTTTTCAGGAGGAATTATCATTGCAGATTCTTTGGTTTGGGATGCAATGTCTTTTTTCTTTGTTTGCGTAAGAACAACCCTTAAAGAGAAAGCAAAGAATAACCAACTCCTTTAAAAAGCTTCAATGTACAAAAAAGGTAGCTACAAAATTGTAAAAGAGACACTTACTCTCCTGTAGCAGGAACGTTACTACTGACTTGTGACATGTGGGCGCTGTATAAAAGAAAAAAAAAAAAAAAAAAAAAAAAGAAAAAAAAAGAAAAAAAAAACAAAAAAAAAAATTAAAAAAAAAAAAAAAAAAAAAAAAAAAAAAAAAAAAAAGAGGAGAAAGTTAGATTTAATTATCACAATAAGGTCTTAAAAACCCTTATTCTTTGCAGCATGAAGATTTAAAGGTCTGAGCTGTCTCAACAACAATTGCATGTGCATGTCACAAGCTTTCCCCTTAAGGAATTTGCTCTCCCATGGTGACGTGGAACATTTTGGCAATGCCAATATCCTCAAGAATTAATTTCCCTGTCATTCCCTTGCAGTAGGCCAAGGTCTAACGGAAAGTATTTCAACTTCAGCACGTTGCAGATTTTTTGCCTTCTTCTGAGCTTTCTGCCGCTGCAGGTCGTTTTAGCCTCATCACAAAATTCCTTGCCTTTGGAGGTTGACTTGAAAACGTATACACTGTGAAAGGGGACTTAATATTCAAAAATATTTAAATATTAACAGAGGGCAAAGGCAAAATACAGGCTTTGCACAGTTATCCTCCTGCCGCTGTCTTTGCTTCCCGTTTTTAAAGATAAAATGCACGCTTTCTTCTTCCCCTTTCCCCTGTCTGTTTTCAGGCTCAGGAAGAGCTGACACGACTGCAGGTGTCACTGCTTGCTGTTTAAAGCCCTTCTGAAGAAGCTGACGTGCCACCTCACACAGCTGTCACTGCTTTCTTCCCTCTGCACAGGGCCAGCTCCAACCTGGTCCTGCTGGGTCCCCTCCTGCTCCCTCTTCCCCCACGGTGACTCGGCTCTGCAGACAGGGTGACACTTTTTGCCTATTCATCACTCCTGTGATCTCCTTTAAGTCAAATAAGTTACAGGCCTAGGGGTTTCATTTGCATTTATCCCCGTATCAGCAGCGGAATTAGCTGTATGACTGGCTGACACATCCCAATAAAATGGCACTGTGTGGTCACAGCACGGGACAGGCTGGACACCAGATGCGCTTCCTGCCAAAACAGCCACTTACCGCTTCCAGTCTTCGACAGTTTCTCCCAAACCGTTTCAACGCACAAGAACCAACGGCAGCTGACTTCCCCTAGCTAACCAAAGGTTTCCCCTCTGCTTCCCTCAAATCTTTCAGGTTTCACTGCACACATCTAGCGCTAGCTAAGAAGGCACAGCACTCCTCGGTGGTAAACACTCAGCGGCCTTGCTGGGTTTGAGTGTCACTTGTGGCAGAAGGCAGGTGACAGAGGACGAGAAGGGTAAATAAGGGGCCACTACAGCCAGTTTTAACAAAACGGCCTAACTCCTATAGTGAAGTACAAACCCCAGAAACACCCAAACTGCAAATCAGACTCGCAGTACGCTTCAGCTTCCTTCGGCTGAGCCAGCGCATCTGCCGTGGTGCGGGTGAAGCAGCGTGCCCAACCACACGGGCATCCCCTCCCGTCCTGGCACCTCTCGGAGCTCATTCCAGCCCAGGCAGGTCCCTGGAGCGGTGGCACAGCAGGAAAGCAGCCACGGATTTGCCCGTATAGCCCATATGTGACCTGCACAGCACCTGAGCAGCTGTGCTGTTCACATGATTTCACGAACAGAGGACACACAAACAAGTATTTATTACGACAAGCATGCTATCTGCATATCAGAAATAAAATTTGCAAGATCCTTCTCTTCTCGCACATAACATCTCGGCTATTAACTACTGGTTACCTTTGCAATTTGAAGCGCACACTTCAAGCATCCTACTTGCTTTCATTTACATGAACCATTTGGTCTCTTCCAAACCCGAAACTATTTTTAAGACACTCATTTCCCATAGGAGATGGATTAGCAAGCAAGATGCCAGTGTGGTAGGCTAAACCACGTTATAACATACAATTCATGGGCTGGTTACCGCTCCTACATGTGTGGGAGTAAGTTAATATTGTATCAACTTTCCGTAGTATTTCCAACACAATCCGTAGTGAGTGGGGGTGTCTTTCATATCACACCTTCTGTTTTCATGTCAGGAAAGTGGCCGTGGAGAAGGAGATGGGATTTTTTTGATTCTAGTTTTTTTTAAAAAAACATCCCTAGGATGTAGGTATATCTACCCGTCAGACAAGACAGAAAATCTCAGGAAACAGCTCTTCCCTGTATTTCCAACAGGATTAATACTGTGCAAAGATACACAATCCAGTTTCACATAAACCTAGCGAAAGGCTACATGCTGGTATGTGAGCAAGACTTCACGCTGTTAACTTCACCTGAGGTGTTCAAGGCCAACAGTCGTGCAAACCACTCCTATCACCACTGAAAACACACCAGCTTCCTCACACAAGAAGTAGTAAACAGAAGAAACAGAAGATCAAGCTGCAAAAGCATCTAAGTAAAATGCCAAAGAAATTTATAACTCCCAATAAATCTCTCAGTTGTCTAATTCTCAGCTGTATGCTTTACTAACACCAATTCCGTTTTTAGTCCATTAACCTTGCTAACTCATGACGATGCACACCTGTGTAACAGTTACTTTGTAGTATCTAGAAAAGCCCTATGCAGACAATACGGATTCTGTCAGAGAGCGAGTAATACAGGGATTTTCAAACTACTGACAAATAACAACAAAATACTTATACAGCTACATGCCAGCTGAGTGGATATAACTACAAAATGAAGCTCCGACATTCTGATTTTATTGTTACCCTTCTAAATACTGCTTTCTTGTACACCGAATATAACTTTATTCTTAGCCCTACTATATTTTAATGCTCTTTTATTAGCCCCTTCTCAATAAGATGGAGAATTCAAATCAGAGTTTTTCCAGATACACTAAATTTCTTTTGATTCCACAAATGGTAGCCCTCCCTGCTATTTAATTTCGAACCTTAATTTAAATGCATTGCTAAATTGCTTGATTTACTCTGCATCAACCTTTTTTACATGGAGGAAGTTCCCATCCAAACCAAACATTGGAGGGGAGAGAGTTACGCTGTGGTTTTAGGGCTGGAGCCTGCCCATGGACAGCGCGGGAGATGCTCGAGCACGTCAGCAAACTCAGGGAAAGGCACAGCCCTGCAAGGATTTCACAGCCCAGAAGAACAACCAGGCAGGCGGGGTGCATCCTGTGGGCTTTTCCAAACTTCTTGGGTGGCAAAAGCTGCTCCCGTGTTGGATTTCAGCTTCACGGAGCAGGCAAGGCGAGCCGTGCCCAGCAGAGCCCTCTTGGCACGCCTGCCTGTGCTGCTGTGCTCAGCAAATCAACTGGACAACGGGAACACATCTTCTGCTTCAGTTAATTATTTTCTCCTCACATCTGTTCCATTTCACTGATACGTACGGTCAATTATCTCAACAGCCAGGTTATCTTTATTAAATTACACAGCTGGTGCAGAGCATGCTGAGGAACAGTGACTTTCGATAGAAATTAAGGTTCTCGTCAGGGACAGGCAGCGGCAGGAGAGTTTCCCAGTGCTCGGGAGTTTGGCTTTCTGAGGGCCAGCCACAAAACCCACATCAAGACACGCAGCTGTTTTAAGTGCTATGACCTTTTGAACTGGCTTCTTAAGACCCTCACGCTTTTCCTTTCGGGAAGTCTGACCTGTAGCACTTCCCAGTGTTGTCTTACTTGTTTACCTCACTTTCAGAGGTTCCTCATTAACTCAGGATAACGTCTTGCTTCACACGTAAGGTAAACTCTTCCTGCACAGCCTCTTCTCCCATTCTGTTTCAACTTATAGAATGGGAGAGTGGCATTTTCCATCAGCTTTAAGCACATTAAATCTCCCTACTTCCTACACCCTGTCAGCTTAAAAGATATGCACTGGAGTGAGAATTCCCCCATGCGATACCTGCACCCTGTTTGCTCTGGATTCAGCATCTTGTGACAGCAGACAGATAATTGAGTTGGACATCAAGCCCCCTCGCCTGCTATTTCATTCAAAGCACCATTGAGAAAAATCTAGTAGCATCCAGGTATTAAAAGAGCAAAGTAAAACATCAAGCAGACAAAACTGACTTACTGGCATAGTATTTTCCCAGATTGGGTTTTCATTTATGAAGTCAATGAATTAATTCCTGATCATACTTAATGGCCTAAATCATAAGCCACATTTGCAATCTGGAACAAAGGCCATTAATTGCTGAGATTTATTTACAATCCATCTGCTTTATTAAGGATGCTTTTTTTTTTTTTTTAAGCCAAGCGCAACAGTAAGGAAGTCTCAATAGATGTAGAAACTTTTTAACATTCTGCCATTCCAGCAAAGTAGAGGATGTTCAAATGGCTTTGATGTTTCAGATAGGAAATTTCTGAAGTCCTCCCAAATACATTATTCCAACCTATGACCTACGCAATTCCTCTTTCATAGGTATTTATATCGTCTAAACACTGCTCACTCTCCACAACGGTTGCACACTGCGACATGCAATACTGCAGACTCGCATGCGATCTGTTCTAAGACAACTACTTCATTTGACACACATTCCCCAAAGAGAAGGATTGTGTCTGCACGTAAAATGTGAAAATAATGAGTTTGAAAATAAAGAGATGTGCTCTTAGTTACTGGGATGTCCCATCACACAGCAGACATACTTTCAATGTTTTCTCAGCACCTTCACAAGCTCAGATCCAATTATCCTTCCTTTAAATGTGGTACATTATCTTTGACACTGCCTTCTTACTACGCAGAAAACCAACCCCCACTAAAAGCAACTGTCTTGTTTTCTTCAGGATTCCTACTGTTTTCCATTTGCACTGGGATCACCCTTTACGACAGGTGCACACTGACACCTACTGCTTGGAGGAAAGTCAATCCTGAAGGGGATTCATACACGCCACCCAATTTAGCCTGGAGAATCTGGATGCTGCATCTGTGCAGCTTCTTCTCTGGGGAAGGGAACTGCTTCTCTTGGGGCCCCAGCCCCACGTGGTAGCAGGGGCACCCACCAGCCCAGAGCCTATTTTTTGCCAGTGCTGATGTGATGCAGGACGTTAACGTGCACCACACAATGTAATCATGAGCTGAGAAAGGACCCAGAGCTCCTGTGGGCCTCAGGAGTTCCCAGGGCTTGTCCCACCAAGGAGAAAGCATCCAGTGGGAATGTGGCCAAGAAAATCTCTGAGCGGGTGTGAAATCTACAAGATTTTTTCAGTTTTTATCAGAAAATTGACCTGAGAACAAATAGAGTAAAACACCTTAGCGAATATACTACAGGCTAGGAATGCTTGACTTGCATTATACAGAAAGGGTTGTCTCAGATCAAACTACTAAAAGTAGAACCAGTGAGCTGTACTGAACACTGCCAACAGGATATTAGTACTTTAAGAGAACAGAAGTACAAAAACAGGCCAAACTGTCCAGTGCCTTGCCTTGCATTCATGGGTATCTAATGCCATTTTTGGCTTTGCTTGCGATGTCAGCTCTCATCCCAGCTGCAGTTTAATGCTCTGCATGTTAACAAGGAAGCTCCACACTACAAAGCTTCTGCTTTTTTCCCCTGTAATATCACTCTGGATTATCTCAGGATGCAATCACCAGGAAACGCCTCTGAAACCATCTACGTGACTTATGTCAAATCTAAAGCATATACGCTAGCATGAAGCACGTATGCAGATTCTCTGTCTTCTAAAAGCTCATTGCACACATTGAGTAGAACTATGCTTACAGGGAATGCTGTTGCTTCATCACCTGAAAATGCACACGGGTTCTTAGTACTGATTACTCAGTACAGCTGGTATTCACCATCTTCTTACAGAATTATACAAGGAGCAGTGCTACAAATTTTTTAACAATCTCAACTCCCTTTACCACAAGGTTTCATTACAAAAGGGTTTGGAACATAAATGCCCTTCAGGCACGACTCCCTAGAACAATCAATCACCCAGAAAGGTTTTCCCCCTCCTTTAATAGTGCAGAAATCTGCTTGCATGGTATTGAGCCCAGCTGAGTCAACAAACTGTCTTACCAAGGAGTATGGAGAGGGAGAGGATAACCCTGCTCAGCAGCAGGTGAATGGAATCAAATCCCACACCTCAAACTGGTCAAACCCACCTCATCCTTGCAATGCCCAAAAAAAGAGGGCTCCAGCTACAAACATTCTGCCCAAATTTATTCATAGCCTGTTTGTACACTTCTTCTCTTGCATCAAGATTGTTACTTAACATAAACAATCCTTCCCCTCTGTCTAAAACCCAGAGGGAACATGTGTACTCTGGTTCACTTCTTAGAGTAAATAAGCCTTTCCTGCACTTTTTTTCCATCTTGTAACAGGGTCTGCCCATTTATTCAATCATCTTCACAAATCCAATGCCATTTGAATGTGAGTTACTGAAACTGTATGAGGCTTTAACTCTTGTACAAGGGCATCCATACTTCTTTTAAGTACACCGAAAATACTTTGCTTTGTATATCCACCATCATGTGATTACTTCAACTTGAATATTTTCATCCCATGTCTCCCTTCCATCCCTCCACGAAGAAGTATGCCCATGTCCTTTTCTTCCCTGGCTTTTCCAAATGTGAGGAACTCCCCTTTCATGTCATGGATTTTCATTATTGGCCCTGAGATATATGAATTTATTACCTATGTTATTATTTTTAGTCCCGTATATTTTGTACTTATCTTTATATATATCTATGTCTATCTCATATCATATCTCACTGTCATACCTTTTCTCCTAGAGGACACCCCCATCCCATTCACCCCATCTAAATTTCTGCTACAAGGACAATTCTTGAACATGATTCTATTTTATTATGCCAGTTGGCTATTAAAGAAAAAAGAAGTCCATGACACTTAAGGAGCTTTACTATCAATCTCCTCCCTCTCCTAGCAGTAATACCTATAGGTTGCAGCCCCTTCCTAACCATTTTAAGCTCTAGTACTAACGCCCTTTTTCTCCATATAGATGTCATGATATAAAGCATTTTGCTGACATCAGACAGATTAGGTATACTCCTTTTCTTCCTCTCTCTGGGAAGTCTTATAAAAAAATAATTCGGTTGTACAAGCATCATGTCTCTTGACAAACCTATGTCACATTTTACCTCATTTATCACTTACTCTTGTACCATTAATGACTGTTTGCTTATTCCCTTACAGAGCAGCAGTAGTGATTAATTCTATACTTGGCCATGACTACTCCCATGTCTAAAAACAAACAAACCAACCACCTAAACAAATCCACAATCCTAACTCAGTGCCATTTTATGAAACAGTGTATTGGTGGCATTCTGACAGATCTGACCTAAAGTTACGACCTCAAGCATTTGCCTTACTGTTCAACGTAACATCCAGGGAAACATCTCCATTGCTAGCTGACATGGTACAGCACTGAAGAATCAAGTCTCTGGTTTGATCCTACCAAAACTGGTTTATAGAGGGACACAATGCTCCTTCTGTTTGCCAAAAGCAACATATTATGCAGTGTTTGGAAGCTAAAGAGCTCTTGCTCCCATGTAATTAACCTGTTGCATAATTATTTATATGCAACAACTGTATAAACGCAGCGGTGACTGCTTGGTACATACACATTCATGATTCACTTGAAGGATTACCTGAACAGTATTTCAAACTATGCAAGTGTGGTTGATAGCAATAAAAATAGATTTGACCATTAGACTGCTAAAGCAGACAGTCTCCCCTTCCTTTTCCATGGTGTGAAACACAACTCCTACATATGTCATGCACGGCTCTGGGGCAACAATTAGAACATTCGAAGTTGCACAGAAAAAACTGGCCACCCACTCGAGTTCTCAGTTGTTGAAGCACCACGAACGGCCCAGCCAGCACCAGCTCTCCTGACAAATTGACTGCACTTGGCAACTGACCTCAGGAGTACACATTTTTGATGTGCGATAAATAGCAGCAAGACTTGCAAGCTGTTAGCTTTATTTACAAGTAATTGTGTCTCAGCAGTGTTACAAAAGATGCAAGCTTGGCATGAAGCCTTAACGTGGCAAGGTGTGCTACTCCCTCTCTGCTCCTGCCAGCCATTTCTTCACTTTCCAGCTATCGTCTTTATTCCTGACTATTCCCTTCCTACTTGCAAGATATATTCCAAGGGAAAGCCATCCATTCATTCCAGTGGACGTGCTCATTCTTTGCTCCCGATCCTAACACATCCACATCTCTATTTAGAATTTTCAAACGTGCTTCCTCTCTCTCAGAAATGTCTTGCTTGGATACCAGTTTACTCAGGTCCACCTCATTTCCCATCTCCTCTGCAGTCCTGACAAGGTCAGCTGAAGACAATCTCCTTCCTGGATCGTTTTTCCATGGCAGTTTTAAGCAGTAAGACAAATGGAAATGCGATGAAAGCCTACAATCATTTGAAGGTCACATCTAGACAGAAAGAAAGAGGGCGACTAATATTTTCAACAGAAGACAGGATGAGAACTTGAACAGGGGAAAACTTGTGACAGGGGAATGTATGCAGCTACACAATAATCTCCCCAAGGAAAAGGCACAACCTCCTTGGACAGTTTGGAGTTTTTGAAGCACACACTAGGCAACATCTGCAGAAATATACTGCAGGGAATGATGGTGAATCAACAAGGCAGACAAGACCATGCAACCAGGCTACACGATGAACAGTTCACTGACCCACATTTCTGTACAGTTTCAATGCAAGTCTCCATATTAAGAACATGCACGAAATGCACGCTTCCTTTGGTTTTTGTTAGAAAAATTCTCGAAGAAAAAGCCCAAGCTACAAAGATAAATAGGAATGTATGCAAGAGAATTAACAAAGTGAAGAGATCGCTGTAAGAATGCCAAGTATCACTGCTCTCACAAAAAGCACCACAGGGATTTCTTTTTATTTGTTTAAACTCCACAGAGATCAAAGAAGCCAATTATAATATGTGGCCCTTCCTCCTCTACAGCCCTTCACTGTTAATTGCCCTGGCTCCTGTTCTTCCACTAAGCGTAAAGGAAAGCACTGGAATTGAGCCTGCTACTGTAAGCAAGCAGAGCAAACTTTCACTGCTGTCAACAGAATTAGGCCCTTTTGCAAGCAGTGACTTTGCCCTCCAGTTGGCAAAACAAGAACCGCAATTCGTTCGAACGCAGGGCAAACGCTGTTTCCTGCTGGCAGGCACGCTGCGGGTCCAGGCACCCTCCTGCTTTTGGGGGCTGCAGCACAAGAGCAGTGGCTGCCTGGGCTGCTCACTCCCCACCTGGTTCCTGGTTCCTTTCTGAGCAGGACACGCTGCTGGTTCCTCAGAGCTTGTGGCAAAAAACTCTCCTGTGCCCACAGATTATATGCGCCTCATGACAAGCATCTAAGCTACCTAACAAACTGAAGAAAAGAGGAAACGAACGTCCACCTTCTAATTAAGAATTTACAAGACTGGCATTAAACCCCAAGCCTCATTTCTAAATATAGAAAAATTTGTCAACAGAGTTTGTATCTCCAAAAACTAATTCATCCCACTAGCTACTTACAAACTTAACATTAATCTTCAGTTTGATTACAGTCTGTTCAGCATTTCTGGCATCAGTCCCCACATTTAATTCCAATAACAAGTCAATCCCACACAGAAAAATAAATTAAAACAATTGAGTAAATACCTCACATAGAAGGGTGACATAGGCCGCTCATCTTCTTGGGAGCTAAAAATAAAACATATTTTTTAAAGTTAGCATGCAGCTCTGTCTTGTATTTGCAGTTTATTACAGCAAGAAACGCTTAAAAAGCAGAGATAACAAATGTGAAACAATACACCTGTTACAGAGGTAACACTTGCATTTGTTTTGTCCTCTGGTTGTACTAATGGAAGAGAGCTCTAAGTTACACTCCTTAAATCCTGAGAATCCAACTCATTTCCAGTGTCCACAAATGTGGCATAACAGATCTCCTGCTATAGGAGACACCCCAGCTCTGCAGTAGTGCAAGGACTATTCCCATAGCAACAATAAGGTATTTTGCCAGCAAAAACACCAGAGCCTTTTGCTCTCTGCTGTTCCGGAATTAAACAACCCGTCTATTAAAGCAAAAGTTGAGGAAAAAACACAAATGACATCTTGAGAGACCAAAGAAATGGCCACGGGTGTATGCATAAGGCTATGCCCCACCCCCCCCCCCCCAGTTTTATCACTCCCATGGAAAACCGAGTTTAGTATGCTGAAACCTCCCTAGGTTTGAGATCAGGGGCTGCCATGGAGCTCCCCTGACAAAATGGTGTTCAGCCGTCAACTGGCCTGGCCCAAACCTAACTACCTATCCGGTGTGTGGCCGGCCAGCTCCCTGATCCAGCTCATCATGCCTGTGCTGGCACAAGGGTAAAACTGAGCTGCTGGGGTGCTGAAGCTTAAAGGTGTGGTGGACTGAGGGTTAAGTCAATTTAAGGGTTAAGTCAATTAACTGAGGGTTAAGTCAATTACAATGCTGTAAAAAGGGGTCCAAATGAACTTCACCAAGTCATTCCAACCAAATAAATAGTCGGCCTTGTCCTGCTCTCCAGAGTAGGGCCCTTGCCTTCCTCCAAGCATGCAGGAAATGCTCCTGAGGTCAATTTGTCCCCAAAGGACTTTTAATTGGGTCTGCTTAGAGCACAGCAAGTTCAGCAGAAGAGATGGGAAGCTGAGTAAATTAAACAAAAGTAGAGAGGGCAACATCCCACAGGTGTTGGAAACCAAGGAGTTTTGATCACTCCAATCAGCTTTCAACAGGGATCTGAAGTAGATTAAGCCTGAAGAACTTCTGAAAACCCAGCCTGAGCCTAAGAATCTAAATCTAAGTCTAAGAATCTAAATCTAAGTCTAAAACTAAGAGTCTAAAATCTCAGAAATTTTAAAGGATTTTATTTATTGGTTTATAAAAGCCTCTCTAAGCACAGAATAAAGGGGAAGGGAACATTTCTGTGGGTCTTGTAGCTAGGAGATCAAATACTCAACAGGTAGCTTTTGCAGCTTCCACTGGAGCCAGTGGAAAACTCCCTCAGCAAGAGGAGCTGCAGCTGGCCCCCAGCCAGCGAAGCACCCTGCTCTCATCCTGGATATACACAGAGGCAGATTCCGCTGTGGCTCATTTGAACCCAGCCAGTGTTATTACAGATCCACAAATATGAATGCCGAATTCATCTGGGGAGCAGGAGCATGAGGGAGTAGGTAGGATGCAAGGGAATCAGAAAGGACAGAGAAGTGGACAGACAGAGAGAGGAGTAAGCCAATGTACCAGAAAAAAAAAAAAATAAATCACAGGGGTTTAATTCTGCATCATTTTAACTCCCCCACTACAGTATGCAGAGATTCACAAAGAGACCACTACAGACATCTACAGAAAAGACTTTCCAGCATGTTGTGCAGGAAGCCCAAAATACTGACTCAAGGGTAACACCAAATACCACGGAGCGGAAGGAAAAGCTGCTTCCGAAATCAGCGCGGTCTGCCAAAACTCACATTGCCTCTGTAGAGCAACAGTGACCGGGCAGTTTTCCGCAGCTCCCCGAGAAGACTGGGAGCACAGCTGCTGCTGGAAACTTTGCTGCCACTTCCACAAAGCCTGTCCTCAGCAGTTCCAGCAAACTGCAGCTGGTCGCTGCTGCGGGAGAACCAAACACCGCTGCTGCCCTCATCCGAGACCTGGCCAGAGCCCCGAGCAGCACAAGGGGGGCTGACAGCCCCTGCCTGCAGCCAGGCAGGTAATGCAGCTGCCTGTGCCCTTGCAAGGGGTCCTTGTGAGAAACTGCTACGGCTTTGAGACAGCCTAGAAAACGTGGAGGGAAACATGGAAGTTCCCATCGTTGCCCCTCCCAGAAGACGACCTGCAACAAAGGTAAGAACCTCTGCCAGATCCAGGCTCCCTCCCCTGACAGCGTGCACAGTCTCTCAGCTTGCATGTATAAGCTGTCTCTCTGTTTAGCACTTAGGGAATATCTATCTATCTATCTGTAAATGTAAAGAAGCTACTTTTTACTCACAAAGCTGCTGGTAAAGCTTTTTGCAATGTTCAGTTCATTACGCGAAGGGCTGTATGTGTAGTCTCAATGCAAACAAGCCCCAGTGGCGCACACAAAACATGAAAAATGTTTTCTCGTGAGAGAAAAGGTCACAGCACGATCAAGATTTCTGTGCGTCCATGCAACTTCAAATGGCAACGCCAAATGCTGCTGTGTATAGAAGAGGCAGCTGTCAAAGCCTCACCACAAATGCTTTCTTTCCCATTACAAAAAACTTTCCTCATCTCAGGGTTTGAAATTAACTTCCAAGTCACAGAAGCACAATAATACCGAAAATGCGCAAATAACTTTCTTATATTCATACTCCTACTAGTTGCTTTGACAGATTGGTTGGAAAAGAAGTATTCAGCCGGGACTACGAAACCTCTTGCATTTCCTTCCTTTTCTTCCACAACAAGCACAACTGCTGCTCCACAAGTTCAAGTTTTATATCTGTACAAAAAACCCATTATCTACTCACTAACTATCCACTAACTAGTATGAAACCTAGACTTCGGAGAAAACCATAAAAAATTTTTAACTTTAAAAAGATCTCCTGCACCTGAGTAAAGCATATTATCAATTTCCCTTCTAATCACTAAAAATGACATATCCCAAAAATCTTTTCCTAACTTCATGCACCTTAGTCAGCTCATCTGTGCGAGCTGGAAGACATGAGCTGTGTGAACCACACACCGATTTAAACCAGCTATTCCACATAATTCACAATCCCTCGAATTAGATGTGAGACCACCAAGTCCTACTGTAATCACTTAGCACACAAAGATTCTGTTTTGATTAAAATGCTTTATGAAACAGTGAATTATTTGTGTTGTGAGGTAATAAACTGATGTGCTTATATTATACACACAAGCACAGATTAGTTTAACAAATAAATGAAAAATGTGCATGAGAGGTTTTAAACCTGTGTATACCTAATCACATGGGTTCAGATATAAAAGAGACAGGCAGGCAAGAAAAATGTGCAAGATATGAATCATAAACGATCAGTTGATATTGCACAATGAACAGGCTAGAAATTGGTTTAAAACCTTGCACGCAGGATTCTTTGAACCTATCACTCACACTATGCTGATCAAAAACCAACTGATTACTTGTTTTTAAAACACCTTGTACTGAAGGGTATATTAGTATTGCTAGGAAGCCCTTTCTATCATGTATCCTTAAGTCATTAAGATATGTGTAACATTTAACTGTATACTGTACTCGGGCTGTGTAGTTCCGCTTTGATTAAAGTGATATATAACTCTTCCAGAAAGAAAAGCTTAATACGTGGCACACCAAGTCAGCCGTCCACAGCACGCAGGGGACAAATCATTCTGATGTGCATCTGTCATACATTCTAAATTTCAAACCTTGCCCCTCAAAGAATTTATCCATTAGACAAGCAGGTTTTGTGGTAAATGAGATGGATTTTTGTTGTTGTTGTTTGTTTTAATATACTCTCAAAGTTTTGTCCAGTTTTACAGCCAGAAGGGACTGAAGGGATGAAATAACGTCACACACACACACAAAATTCAGTTATTTATTCAACCATCACCGATTACCTGGCCAAGCAGGTGAGTGCAAAATACAGTAGTCTCTTTCTTCTCAGACATGTACATAGTTCCCCTAAGAGAAGTGATTAAACAGAAATGAATTGCTCTTTCATGCAATACTTGGGAAAGTAATTTCTCACACTCTTAAAGAACACCTAAGTATATGATCACTTCCTTATTGCTAAAAACCAAAACAAATACCGGCCAAACTGAAAAAACTTGTTCTCTTTTATTTTATGGCTAAAGAAGTAATATTGCTATGTCTGTGACCTTCACCGAGCTAACAAAAAAGTTTGTCAGACTGGAGGGAACACCAGTATTGCCCACATCTCAGGATTTTCAGGCACGCGTATTTTACAGCATTTACACAACACATCCTTTCTGTCTCTAAAGAAGGAAATAGGAAAGCTTAGGTGAAATCTAACTGTTAAAAGATAAATTTCCATTACAGAACCACAGTTACTTTTTTTTTGCCTCCCTCTTTTGCAACACGAATGTTACAGGCAACCGTTCACCCATTGCATTCTCTAATATGCAATGATGGTTTTCCTTTTTTTTTGACATCTCATCTTCCCCTTCAGAAAGAATAAGGGAGCTGCTGAGCCCATTCCAGAGCTGGAGCTCTGGAGCTCCATTTAGATGGAGAGTTCCCAATTTCTTTATATGCATATGGGACAGCCCATAAGGTATATGGACACTACAGGTCAGAGGGTGCCTTGGGGCCCTTCCCCTTTGTTTTATTTGCACTTAATTATAAGCAGTTCTTCCATCCTGGCTTGCTGGCATTGGAATCTCCATTGTAAAGCTACTGCTGCTTCTGCTGCTTTCCTCCTCTGCATCTCTTTTCAAATATTAGATGGGATATTTAGTCAATTAAATTAACAACAACAACAACAAAAAAGTGTTGTTTTGTTTTGTTTTTTACAGTCATGAAAATGTACTTTGACTCAAGTGTCAACATTTTGCACCAGAGATGGAGGGTCTAGACACTGGCAGGGTCATGCTGCTCAGCCAAGGTCATGTTTTCCTAATGCCTTGCCATAGGGTCTATTTGTTCTGACCTCAACAGAGAGATAAAGAAATGGCTTGCTTTCTATTCCACCACAGATATTCCGGACTTCAAAATAAACTAATTATTTTGTAGTAAGAATACTTTTTTCAGGCAATGAGATTGCTGCTTCTAATTTTAATACAGTCAAACTAAAAGGCACTGAAAATTCAGTGGCATCAAATTATTAACAATGCAGCTTTTTTGGGGAGGAGCAGGAAGGCTGAGCTTGGGTGACTTGTTAAGACTTCGAAGTTGTCTCTGTCTTGTTTTCTTCTCACCATTTAGAACCACCATGCCACCCTGGATTAACATACATACCATTTTTGCAATTGCAGGGGATTTTAACAATATTGTTTATTTACTCCTTCTGATAGTCAACATTAAGAACAGTAAAACCAGCTTCAAGAAAGCCTCAATTTTGAGGCCACAGTAGTGCTTTTTGCTGAATATCTTGTCTTATTCAGCACTTCTTTTTTTCTCCCCAAGTCATTTCCCCATAAAAGTTATTTCAAGCTTGCAACAAAAGCAAGATTGAAACAGCTCATGAAAATTTATTGCATACTTATTTTCTCAGCAGAGTGATATACTCATAGTTTGTGCTTTACAGTAGTGGGTAAAAGGTAATGTTTTTGCAAATGAGAAAGAGCAGGCAAGGTAAGCTTCTTCCTCAAATAAAGCAAGACTGTTGAGGTATGTTATGCAAAAGATGAAAGAATAATACCATCCCTGATGCAAGAGTAACCATAAATTTAATCTAACATGATAACACTGTGATGATTAAAAGGTCATCATTAAAAGTCAGCACTTACCATCAATTGTTGAGCAATGCCATCCTTGCTCTATACCCTTAACTGGAGGGGGAGGGAGGAGGAATGCACTATATAGTAACTGTCTAAGAAACAAGTGTTTAACAGCTATTTGTCTGCAAGTTATTTCCATGCAAACATTTGCATTTTTCCCTCAAGAGTAACTTTTATAGTCAAAACCATAACAGGTTGTTTCAAATATTTATCTCCTACCTTCACAGTAATTACACTTATACCTGATCATGCTTATCACTGAAACCAGGTTAAGCTCCTGCTGAAGTTCCCACGTAAGCTACTCACCACATGAACCACATGTCAAAATACCAGGCAGACAACCCAGTTTCTTTATTCTGGACTCATATACTCCACAAAATATCTCCAATAACTTGGGTAGGGGTGGATTGGTATTGGTTTAAATATTAATCTCCAAAGATTCCCGCTGTCTTCCCCAAAGCTGTTTCTGCAGCAGTGTTTTTCCTAAATATCTTTCAAGCAAGTTATGCCTTAAGCCTGTGAGATCACATTGTGCAGCAATGTAACTGCGGGCCTGCAGAAAGGGATGTCTGTGGGGGAGAGTTCCCTCTTTGCCTTATTTGCCTTCCAAAAGTGTGAGCTTCTGTGTCCTGTTTTATCTAGCATTCAAAACACCAATATTACTATTTCATAGAAACAAGCTGAGGTGATTATGAAGGGTCACTCTGTCACACATCTAAGAAGCATGTTCTATTATTTCTTGTTCCATTTTCCACAGCCAAGATTAAGGCATGAGTACCCAAGCCTACAGCAGAAAAAACCTTTTAATTCTAGGAATACTAACATATAGCATAGCCGTGCCACATTGGGAATCTACCATGTTATCCACAGGCATAAATGCACAGGCTGTGCATGAGGGGGCACTGAGATTGAGGCACATTGCCTGAAAGAACAAAAAAAACCCCAAACACTGAAGTCTTTTTGCACACCTCTTCCCACTTTAAAGCAACATCAGGGAAAGTACAGGCTATCCCAGGGCAAACTGAAATGAGCAGAACTTCTTGCTGATTAAATGTCACTGTGAGTAAGAGGCTGATTTTCCATTTTTATTAACACATCTGAATCTACCGGAAGCCTTGATGGCATAATTTTGTATAATTATTTTCTACTCACTACCCTCCTGGGTTGCAAATATGCTTATATTTTACAAAATGACATCAGTGTTAAACAGCTTGCTTTTGTTGTTTTACTTCTTAAGCTAGTTGGGGCTTATTATGAAAGACAGGGCAGCGTCTTCTCTGCTGCCTGTGGTTTGGCAATAGTCTTCACTAGGATAGAACTACAAAATGGGTCAGAAAGAGGCGGAATGAATGTACCAGCCAAAGTCTCATCTCTTCTCAAGTTTAACAGTGTGAAGTTGCATAACGCACACATACCTGTTGCATTATAATTGTGAAGAACTGTTACTAGGTAACCAGCGATTTCAATTTCAAGGTTGTTTGTTAAAAGCTTGCACGCTTCAAATAAAGTTATCTAAGAGCCCAGTTGTTAGGTAAATAATCATGGTTTCTTGTTAATCAGGAGGACATCCCAGAGGCAAACACTGGAAAAAACCTCATCAATTCCCCGTTTTAGTCAGACCCCCATGCACCCAGGAAGAGCTTCCACAGGCCCCTACACCCATCACATCACAGCTGTGACAACACAGGGTAACCCAGCTGTGGGTCAAATGTGAGCCTGGAAGGCCAAAAATTCACATAGCATTTTGCAACAGGCTATGACTATGACTTGACAAAGATGAGAAGAAAGGTTTGAATTTCTCTTCATTCTTCCNTAATTATTAAAAAAAAAAAAAAAAAAAAAACAAAAAACACCACCACAACAACAAAGCAACAACAAAACACAAAAGCAAACCAAACAAATTTAAAAAATCAGATACAAGTTCTCTCCACCCTCAGAGAACATACTTCACATACATATTCCAGAACATACTTCACTAGGGCTTGTCAAGCACTCCCAGTACCTTGGATAGAAAGTGATAACAAAGTCCAAAGGATCAGTCTTATTTACAGTACAACTTGACATTCACTAATGCTCGCTAATATGTTAAAGAGAACACAGTGGCCACTCCGAAAAAAAAAGAAGAAAGTGTGGTGGAATACAAAGGGCGTTCTCAGTCTAAAATACTCAGTATTTGTGAAAGACTCCAAGCAAACAAACCAGTAAGGTAAATCAAACAACCCTGATGATGACAGCAAGCAAGACAGCCCCATGCTGTACAGGTTAGAAACAGACCAGTCCCACTCCCTACCTCTATCAGATGCAATTTCTAAAAATATTTGTGATGGCTTCACTCTTCCTCTGCCTTAATTCATTTCAGCAAAGTGAGGGAGGCCACTGATCACAACCAAGGCCCCAGTGTGTATCTGTCTGTCTTATCTCCTATGGAAACTGGCAGATGTATTTGGCAAAGGCAGCTGTCACAGGTTTCAGCTTTGCACAGCTTTTGTTAAATTTGCAACAGACTGAGCTAGAATAAATTAATTAAATCATAAGTTAACAGCATTAATAATGGTCTAACTAGGAATCTAAGTATTAAAGTAAGTTCATGCTATTCAGAAAACATGTTAGCCTGCTAGCAATAGAAAATTACCGGTGGAACTGTTGTTGGAAAATCAGTAATGCAACCCGTGTGACAGCCACAGGTGCCTATTACAGTGCTCGTGCGATACAGTACCTATTGCAGTGGAGGGTTCAACACATTCAGCTTTCCACCTCTACCCATGCAATGAAACCCAACCCTGATGTCCCCATTGTCACTCCCTCGCAGCAGGCCACCATATCCCATCATGTGCTAATCCACAGACATCTATATATAGAATAAAATGACACTGTATAGTACATACGGCTCTATGCAAGCACATTGAACGATTTTTAGGAAGACAGACTCACAGCTTACAGATACCTCGGTAGACAAAATACTTTGCCACTCTAGCAACAAATTCTAAATGTCACAGCTTCTTAAACAGAGCCACAGGAGGGTTCCCATGGCAGGCGCATCATGGCCAGCTTGCGGCCCACAGAGAGCACAGAGCAGGGCACCTGCAGGAGATGGGCAGGAGGGAGTTCATCTGCCCAGAAAGGGAACCAAGTGTGATCACCACTGGCAGCAGATTCACCTTTTTGGGAGGGGAAGGTGGATGGTCTCAGTTTGGGAAGTGCCCCGAGCCACAGCACCTGGAGGTTTCTGCTAGTCTGCTTTGGACCCAGCAACAGGAACTGTGCAGTAAGAGTTGTCCATGTCCTCAGCTGGAACAGCAGCATCAGCCTGTGCACCTCACAGGAACCACAAGCATATTGCTACCTGCGCTGGTACTAACCATTATCAGGCACCATCCTTCCTGAAGCTGGAAAAAAAATGTCCAAAGCCAGCGAGACCCTCTTCCATGGCAAAACTCCGCACTAAGAAGGGAGGAGACAGCATTCCAAGAGCAAGAGTAGGAAAATAAAGGTGTACTCTAGAGAATGCCCCTGTTATGGGATCTGGGAGTCTGTGCTTGTTTGCTCCTAGGTCCAAAGAAAATTAAGTGCTAAGAGTATAGTATACACATCCTAAAAATAGATCAAGGAGATGGAAAACAAGCCAGAATTTTATGAATATTTTTTTTTAACTGCGAAGCTCAAACAATTCTGTACCATGCTCAAGGTTTAATGGGAGTTTGAAGAAAAATCTTCAGTTTTAAAGTGTAGGGTGCATTTCTGACTGATTGAGAGTGAATCCTTGCAACAACAAAACACAGAGCCTAACTGGAGCCACCCTGTGAAACCTATCTTCCCCTGGGGTAAAGAGCACACTAACAACCACTTGTTCTAACCTCCGCTACAACAGTCACAGACCCTCTGGAACACAAAAAGCTTAAAAATATTTATGTGAGACTGGTCCTTCAAGTAGGAATGATGCACTACGACTACTTCTTTAAGACATTCAAACCACATTTCTGCTGCTCTGCAGTCATCAACATGGAACCCTGCGACTGCATTACTGCAAAAGAGACTTCCTCCGCATCTATCCGCAGAGGACCCCATGCTTTATCAAGACAGTAACAGTTTGGGCAGCGATTTCAGTTACTATTTTATCGTGGCCAAGTAAGCAGCAACTCTGCAGCTTCTGCTGAAATAGCACCACCACAGTGCTGGAATGGCATGCTAAATTACTTATTTACTGTTTTGTAGATTACATAAAGATTGATATTCAGCTCATTTGAATAAGGCTAGAGGAGGTACGGACTACATAATTTTGCGAACTGAAAGAGCGATAAAAAATATTAATGACTCAGTAAAAGTACAGCATACAGCTTGCCCCCCTCACCACCCCAGTGGGTCTGTGCCCTGCCATTTCAAAAGCCTGCCTGCAGCTACGCCTGCCATACTGTGGCAGGAGCACACGCCAGCACAGGTACACACTCACAGCTGGTGCTGAAGGGAGGTGTGTCTCGACACCCTGGAAACAAAACAGCCCTTCACCTCCGAAAACTAAACCTCTCTTCCACGCCAGCGGAGAGGCAGACCACGCTGGGTGTGTGAGCAGACAGCTCTACGGGCGGTGCGCATGGAGGCTCGGCTGGGCTCCCTTACCGCATTACAGCCCCCGCAGCACTAAAGCGGCGGGAGGGAGCGGTTTGCTCGGCCGCAGGGAGCCGTCAGACCCCACCGCTCGCCGGGACAGGGTGGTCGCAGAGCATCTAATTCCCTATAAACCGGTGAGCTGCTCCCACCCCTCGGCAGGCTCCCGCCCCCCCCCAAGGACAACACGGCGCGGGTTTCGGGGTGTTACACCGAGCGTCCCCCGCTCCGCAGGAGGAAGCCAGAGATCTCCCCCACCCCCGGAGCCCCGTTAATACATTGACTTGTTACAGTGCCCCGGCACCAGGCAGCCGGCCCCAGGGGTGCTGCCCCTCCCGGTACGGCCGGAGTCCCGGTTCCCCCCGCGTCGGGCAGCCCGGCACAAGCCGCGCGCCCCGTTTTGGGCCGGGGGCTGCCCCGTCCGGACACGTACCTCTGCAGGGGCATGACTTCGCAAGCCATGCTGGCCATCGGGCCGCCCGCCTCGCCTCTCTTCGCCTCGCCTCTCGCCGCGCCCGCAGCGCCGCCAGCGCCCCGCCGCGGGGAAGCCGACAGCGCGGCCCGGCCCCGGGGAGGGGCCAAGGGGCCGCCAGCCCCGGGTTGGCGGCTGACAGCGACCCGCCCGCCGCCGAGGGCCCCGGCCCGGCCCCTCTCGCTGTCGCCGGGGAGCGAGGGACACCCGGCCCGGCCCAGCCCACCGGCCTGGGCAGACACAGGTTAACCAAAAGAGGTTTACGGTGTGCAGCTGGTCCTGCACCTGGAAGAAATCCCACAAGCCGAGGGCTAATTGCCACAGGATAACTTTTAACAAAAACACCCCACAAGGTCTTTCGTACCCCTTTTAGTAACTATAGCCCCCTCCCTTCTTCCTAAATGTCACCCAGGGTGCAATGTAGTCCCCCACAATCTCCCTCTCCACGCCGCAGTGGTGCTGGAGCTCTCCAGGTGCATGGGCAGGGACTCGGCATCCACCTGTCTGCCCAAAGCTCTGCTGTACCATCGATAGCATCGCCGGGTTACTCCATCTCCAAAAGCTGCAACAGGCCGCGCTGCTACATACAGGCACTGTCCCCATGTACAGGTGTCCACTGGGGCCAGCACAACCGGGCTTTCGAACCTACGATCCCCTTGTGTTGCAGTAAGTTCAGAGGGTTTGTGCAGTAGTTGGCCAACCGATTCGGACACACAGCAAAGAGGAGCACGTGAGAACTCTTCCTTTAACATTTGAAACGAAGAGCTAAGTGTTGCAGAAGCCAAACTAAATTTTACTGATGTTCCCAGTGGGCCGCCCTCAAGCACTCCTGCTTCTACATCTGTGGCTGCTGACCAAATACTGCTCTGAAACAATGAATCACACCGATTTATTTGGTGGAAGTTCGGGTCTGGAAAAAGTGGTAAACAAAAGAACCCCACACAATGGGCGTGCCACTTTTCAGGACATAACAGCCTTGGAAAACAAGCAGTACACATTCTCTCAGAAGGTCTTGCACTGAAAGGCTGGATGGCTGCTGAAGGCGCATACCCGAAGTTTTATTTTTCTACCTTTGCATTTCCTCTGCCCAGAACGCCTAAGGAATCATCTTCAACTTCCCCCAATATTGGAGAGAAACGCTTCTGCTGCAGCCCTACCTGTGAATGACATTACCACACTGCACACTTTATACGATGAAGAAGGGGGCAAACTCAAACTGATTAAGTGGCATAAGAGAATGGATCCTCTCAGCATTTTAGGTGGTAAAATCCTAATGACTAATTCTGGCATCGGCAGACATGTCAGTCTTCAAAAATTCAAGTCAATATTAAAAGCACTGTCACCTTCAACCCCAGTGAGGACTGGCACTGGCCTGGGAGAAAGCTGTGGCAAGAACTTAGTACTTGTACATTTAAGACTTCCATACAGATGTAGGTCATGTGAACTAGACACAAGCCA
Organism: Pampusana beccarii; assembly: GCA_013399365.1. NCBI lineage: Eukaryota > Metazoa > Chordata > Aves > Columbiformes > Columbidae > Pampusana > Pampusana beccarii. The sequence continues at coordinate 281,679 of VWYH01009493.1, forward strand.
CATCAGCTTTCTGGAGAAGACTCACAGGTTAGCAGAAGGGTATCAGACATTTCACAGGGTTGCTTAACAGATCCTGACCTTTCTCAGCAGAAGACAGGGGTGTTTTCTATCTTAAAAACAGCAGGCAGCTGCAGCCTCAGAAAGTGGTGGCACGGAGCAGAGACACAGAGGTCAATTGAGAAGTGGCTCCGCTTCGGTACACTGAACTGTGTAATATTTGCTCCTGTCAGCAGGCTGGCTGGAAGAAGAGCATTAGTGATGCTTCTGCCCGTGGCCTCAGCACAAGCCTATTCTGCTGCACCACAGTCACACCAGGCGCAGCACAGGGCCCCTTTTTAGGAAAGTCAGCAATGCTGATAAAGCACTCTGCCAGCATGGATCTGGGCTGCTCTCATCTCTGGCAATTAAATGAATACCTTGATGACTTCCCGTTAAATTAAATGCGCCATATGTGCTCTTAAGCAACTAAAACCATGAGAGAAAGATTCTACTCTGATACATAAAACTGCTTCAGTGTAAAACGAAGGCACCTTGTATCGTTTCACAATTTGACAATAAATCAAATTGCCTCTTCCTGGACAGCCTTTTTTATACAGACACAATTATTCATAGTTTATCACACTTCTATAAACTGAATGTTACCATCAGGATGCCAATTAAAAAAAAAAAAATCCACATGTAACTAAGGACCCATATACATGGGGAAGGAGTCAGTGTTCTCCAGAGCAGCTTGCTGAATAAACAGAAGTGGAATAACTCAAATAGCTGCTGTACTTTATTTATATCCTAGCTAGTTTGTCTTAACTTCCATGGGATTTGCCCGTATAAATGAGATTAGACATACTAAGATCCTCAACAAAGAATGCACTTACAAAAAGAGATGCTGCAATAACCAGAAAGATTAATTTACGAATTAGCATCAGTGAATAAGGCTAGTTCGTGCCATCCTGCTAAAATCAACCAGATGCCTTGGGAGAACATTAAAGTTGCCCAGGCTGTGAGCCATCAGCACCTTCAGATCCACCTGCTGGTTTTCTTCTTTTGGAGTCCCCTCAGTGGGGTATCAATTTTCTCCTCCCTTGCCTGCCTCTTTAACGTTGCCGAAAACATCATGACTAAGAAGAGGTGCTCACGTTTCCCTGCATGCCCACAAGCATGCAATGTCACCATCCTTTAAAAGAAAGGAGACTAGAGATGAAAAAATTCAGTTGGTGGCCTTTTGCTAGCACTGCTGGTTTCTCAAGGTTTTAGTTATTTCTGGAGCAGTTGCGAATATTGCAATAAAGATTTTAACATGGAGAAATGTCAAAGAGAGTGAAATTAAAAAAAAATACTTCGGGGCACAGTGGCCAGCCGTCAGTAAGGGCAGTAGTACTTGCTACACAAGCAGCAGGAAATCGCCCCACACATTGTCTCAGTGGGCCCTTTGAATCTCCCACCCTGCTAAACAAGCACACAATTCCTTAATTCTTCATCTCCCCTGTTCGCGGGTACAGACCACAAGTGATGTATCTGTGGCACAAAGTAGGCAGGCAAAGGCTGCCAGAAAACTGCAATCTTATCTCCAAACAATTCCACTTCCTTCTCACAGATGTTTATGTTAAAGCCAACTTGCTACTTGACAGAGGCAGGAATTCCTACTCTCCCCCTGCCCTCTTATGCCCTTTTTAACTTGCATAATTCAAGCTGAGTTGTCACATATAAAACCTGGGATTATACAACATTTTAGTTTGGATTTGTTTGTACTTGTTGAATTTGTTCTCCCATGTCAAACATGGAAAACAAAACCTCTTCCGCAAGTTTCACACAACTATTGTATTCCTATTGCTCAGAAAGGCCAAACTCATTTATTGGCAGCAACAATGCACAGCACTGGCTATCTATGGTACCATCAAACTTACATACAGAGGATGGGGAAAAAAATCCCTCTCTCAGGACAGGCACAGCATCCTCTCCACTGACTATATGCTTCTTAGTGTATTGTGAATACTTCAGGAAAACAGACAGCAAATAATAAAAATTATAAAGCCTGCTAAAATACCAACACATACTGCCACACTTCAGCAGCTATGCCAAGGCAACGCCTGGGTCCAAACTATGTGATTTACAAATTTCTTACTGAGATTCAACAAAGAAAAAAAAGACTCTGTTTGGAACTAAATATACGAATAATTACTTTTCTCCACCACCATCAACATTTAAAGAATAAACAAATGTTTGGAAAGGAAGTCTCTTGTCAATCATCATTACAGAAGTGCTTTTTCCTCTTTCTCTCTTTTTCATACTTAGCTCACACCAAGTAATTTTCTCAGCACATAAAGCAGCAAGAGGATCTGTGAACAGCACCAGAGGATATAAGATAAAAGTGATCTAGATACTAGATTTTATGAGGATGTGATTGTGTCTGCCTCCTGAAAAGCAGTTACCCCTTGCCTCGTTGCACTATCATACACAAATTAGATATTATTAAAAGAAGAAAATAAAAGAAGAGAAGAGGAGAAGAGGAGAAAAGGAGAAGAGAAAAAAGAAAAAAGAAAGAAAGAGAAAGAAAAAGAAAAAGAAAATATCTCGCCTGGTCTGATAAAATCTGTTTTTTTAAGATGCTGGAGCTCTGCTGAATACTATCAATGTATTCCCACAGTGGTTACTAAGTTACACAATAATTTCCCCCTGGCAGAAACATGAAATGCAAAGCAAAACAATCATCAGACTGAAAATCAAAGAATGTACTTTACAAAATACCACCAATACAAAATTTAAAATGCCATTATTTAAGTACACATACATGAATTGATACATGCATTTTTCTCTCTAGAGTATCTGTGAATATAAACATCTGCAATTACAAATGATAAATACCCTGGAAAACCTCCCACAGACCAGAAGATTTGTGTGTGTGCACATGAAATAAGCGAGTCACATGTAAATAGAAACCATATTTGGAAACCATAGCCCTTCATGTCCAAACAAAGCAGAGAGATGATTAAATAGGCCCTGTCCAAAAGAGCACAAATGGGAGGAAAGAACAACTAGTATGTCAAAACCGTAATTTAGTAAAAGGGGAATCCTCAGAAAGGGAGTGACTTTCCAAGGCTGGTACTCAGCCCTGTACCACTGAATGCTTTTATCAATAATCTGAAGGGAAATGTAAAATAATACTGGTGGTTCTTTTTCTATGCTGCATACAAGCAAGCATTAGGAGTTTCCATATAGACATATAAAACTCCAATCTAGGAACTAGATGCAAAATGATGGGTCCTACTGGGAGATGTATTACGCCAGATCAGCACTTCTACACAAGCCCTGAGTGACTGCGTGGCTAACAGAAGTAACCTTCTCCGAGGAGGCATCAACATGGATATTGCATTGAAAAGGTGCATTGTGTCTGTATTTCTTATTGGGGTGGTCACTACAGAAAACTTTGATCAGCTCCCATTCTCAAGCAAGCTGTGAAAAACAGAAGAGTGCTCAAAGAGAACCCATGAAGGGAATGCAAGAACTAAACTCCACACGTTTAGTACTTTTCAAAGAAAACACCCTATACATGCAGGAAACATTAGTATTTGACCTGGTACTCACAAGCTGAACAAGATCCAATGGCTGGGAGTCAAAGACAGACAAATTATTACTAGAAATGAGACTTTTTAAATGACAAAGATAACTAACTAGTGACACAATTAATCAAAGACGATGGTGAATTTTTAACATTGCCTCTGTTTGGGAACGCCAAGCCTTATACAATCTGCCCAGATGTAATTTTGCACAATACTCTTACTTGTTTTCTTAACTGATACTCCTCTCAGTTGACTTCATTTTACCCCTTTTATTTTTTGCACTGGCACAGAAACACAAGTATTGTTGGCACATACATGGGGAATATTCCTTTTTTTTTTTTTTTTTTTTTTTTTTTNTTTTTTTTTTTGCACTATAGCTCTTCTGTTCCTTCCTGCAACTTGGAGGCCAAATTACCTTTAAAAAAAAACTAGTTAAAATCTATTAAGGAGGAAACATATTCCATAATTATTCCTTAAACTTGCTGGGACAGGAGAAAAGTAAACACCAAGTTGAAAGGTTCTCAGAGCTTCATGTTCTCAGAGTTCCTGATCTGAGCTGACAGATAAGCATGCAAGCACATCTCCCATCGCGAGGGACACCCCAGGCTCCTTAGGGGACCTGCATTAGCTGCTGTGCTGCTCTTCATTCAGCAGCAGCGTCCTTCGCAAGCGCTGCCCCACCCGCCCACCAGCCGCTTTAACTTGTTCCAAAGGACAGCCCAGGGATGATTTCTTGGCTTCCCTCCTCGAAAAGGGGGAGGATTGGGAGTAGGTTCCTAACGGGTTTTCTGGGAAAGCGTCAAGTAATGAACGGTTGTGCCAGCTAATCTGCTGTGGGAACAGGGTAAACCATACTGCGTAACAGGTCATTCAGTTTTTCAGTTGCACCAGTCAGTTCATGTGCCAGAGCACTGCAGAGCAAGCAAACAAGCAGGATTCTGGTCATGTACAAGTTATTTTCAAAGCAGGCTTTAAGCTCTGCTAATCTAATGAAATTTCTCCCACTCCTCTAAATGATTATTTTTATAAAACAGTCTGCACAAAGACCCTGTAAAAATTCAGGCTCTTTCAGACTGAAGAAAATGTTTGCCACAGAAAACATTGATGAAAAAGCATTCATTTGTCAGCAAAAACATTCAAAAAAATTTAAAAAATTTAAACAAGCCCTTGGTACTCCCTGCATTATTTATATTTCCTACCAAAAATGTCACTGGTTTCAAAAACATCCTTCCAATCCTCTACAAAATTACTGTCCTTCGAACTTCATGCCTCTGCACTCACCATCCTTCCTGCTTTCTAAAGCATCTTCAAGTGCAATGCTCGTAGCTCACCCTTAGCCTCACAAAATAAGAACCATATCAGAAGGGGCTGAGCAAAGCAGAGGAGCAGGCCGCACCATTCACGTTTGGTGCACGCGGCTTTTTACTCCACTGAAAGACAAAACTGCCGTCTGCGTTGGCAAGGGAGGCAGCCTGGCAGAGTTACCCTCCAGAAAAACCCCTCTGGAAATAGCTCTGCTTCTTCAGCAAATGACACGATAGAAAGGAGTCCTCCCTTTGCACAAGTGCCCCAGTGCCCAGCCTGGCTCCCAGGAGAGGTGGTGGGAAAAGACGAGTTGGCAGGAGAGACTGACTCCGGCTGGGAGGCACTGAGAGAGGAGTCAGCTGGGTGAGAAGAACTCCATCTCTGCCTAGAGCTGGAAAGATGCATCTGCCATGGAAGCAAGGGAGATTCTGGCTAAAAGACAATTCTGACCAGATCTATTAAAACGTGACTGTATTTGACCAGAGCGCAGCCCTCTCAGGCCAGTCCCAGGGCTTTCTTCCTGCATCCAGCTGTGCGTACATCAAGAAACACGAATTATGATTTATACGCAGCCAGGTATAACAATGCTGGACTCAATCAGTGCAGCTCACTGCTGTGCCCCTCATTTGCAACATCAGCTTTGAGTCTCACCACTCCGTAGGTGCCCAGGCTGTGCAAACACACTCCCATCCTGCTGCAGGCCAGTCTGAGCAATGTTAGGACCGGCACAAGTGGATACCGAAGGGAAACAAAATTTCAGCACAAGCCTATGTTTAGTTATCAAGAACATCCAGAAAGACAAGAGGAAGGTCTGTAAGCTTGTAACTTCCCAACCCACCTTCACAGTCCTGGGAAAAATGCAAGTTTTCTGCCCAAGGGGCATAAATCCAGCAAAAGCTAATGAGAGTTTAGAGGAAAACTTATTTTCTGTGATGCTCAGTAACCCCTCAGAATGGCGGTCACCTTTTTTTTTTTGACACTTTCTAGAGTTTCAGGGTGTTGTATTTTTTTTTTTTAAGGAAACATCTACAAAATTCATAAAACTCTCCCAAGAGAGCAATAATTTCATGGTGGTTAGGTGCTTCCTAATCCTAATGCAGGATAATAAGAACGTTATTTTATTAGATATTAACCCCTCCTGACACGACTCAAACTTTCTGAATGCAGAGAGCTTGAAGACTGAGAAAGGGCCTGAGGAACTTGTGGTGGAATCTCTTGTTTCCAGGAGGGCTGTCAAAGCCTTAATGACTGGAAGTCACTACCATCCAAGCAGCCTTTAGTAATTTCTTTGCAATTACCTAATGGCCTCTCTTTGCAGTCATCCCCAGAGCAAATACACTTCTTGCAACAGGTGCAGAATAAAAAGGAAAGCTTCGGTACAGAAAACAGAACTATCTTCACACTGCCTAACTGCAGTCCTCTCAGGCCAGGAGGAAGGCACTGAGCCAAGGTGAGAAGGTGCAATTTGTAGATAAGCAGTCAGCCTGGGATCACATTCCTCACAACAGATATAATTAGATAAATCTCTCATGGCCACTGACCATGAAACAGGAGGATTTTACAGCACTGAAACAGCTCAGAGACAGACAGATGCAAGCAAAGCGACCAGAGCACTGAGTGATAACGCTGTCTTACCATACCCAGCCTTTTCTTATTAGACAGCCAGCTGATCACTTTGATTAAAAATACACGTGTGTCATGGGAAGTCACAGCTGAACTCCATCAGCCTCCACCGCAACGTGTGGAACACAACGTCCAAATGCACAGCTCCTTCAGCTGAACCGGGAAGCTGCAGCAACAAACACTTCTGGCTGAGAACTGGGTGACCTCTGCTCGGCCGATCTTCCTGCTGACTGCCTGCAGGACGCGGGCCCAGGTCCCCTCTGGGGAGCCGCACAGGAAGGCGCACCAGCGGACCTCGCAGCTCCGGGTGGCAGAAAACTGCTTGCTCTGCAAAGCTGCCGGAAACAAGGCACGCTGCGCTGAACCTCCTCAGCTGAACAATGCACCAGGCGCTCCAGGGGACAGGATAAGGAAGCTACCGGAGAGGGAACCCCTCACTTACTGTAGTAAAAATAAGCCACAGTGCAAAGGCTCTAACTCTTCCCTAGTCGCGAGTAATACAGGTTTAGTGATGGGTGTCTTGGTTTTTGTAAATACAAATAATGAAAGCAAAATGATTTCCAAGGCTGGTTTAAATTCCTTAATTTAAACTCCTGTGTGTTCTCCCATAAGAGGTCACCAATCCTTTTGTTTGAAAATTACCTCAAAACTGTCATAGGTGTATGTACCTTATTTCTTACAGCAAAAACTACTGTCTGACCCAGTTGGCACCAGGAAGCCACCAGACTCATGAGATGAAGGGACTTTCTCCTCACAGCAAAAGCAAATACAAAAAAAATTAACAAGATGACAGTGTAAAGAATCCTAGTTGAGAGGGCAATGTTGGAGATAGAGAGTCAGTCTTTTTCAGCTTGTTACTCAATTGCTGTGAACTTACTGTAGTCCCTTGCTGGTTTCTCAGGCTGCTGGATGCTGTCCCAGGAAACAGGAAAAGCTAATATACTTGGGTCATGGAGTGAAAGAAGAACTTTTGTTTCCATATGCACATTATGGCATTAAAGTGCTGATTTCTACAGCTAACTGTTGTCAGATCTTTGTTTCATTTGTGATCCTTGTTGCTTCTGAGATGAACCTCCACTGCTGTGGCACAGGTCAGGGCATCAGATTCAAAACGTTCTCCATCCCTCAAGGCATTTGTCACCAGATAAATCTTGCATAGAGAGGCAAAGATAAGATGGCTAGAGGTAAATAGGAAGGTTAGAATAGTGTAATGGAAAAAGCCTAATCTAAAGGAGTAACCTCGGGAGAATGGAAGAGAGAGGGGAAATGCTTGGAAAAGTAAACTGAAATCCACCCAGGTGACTTGCATGGAAAAAAATCTACATAATTACCTATTACTGTGACTGTCATCACATCTTGGCTATAAACAGGGGAGAAGAACCCTGGAAAAGCTGAGACCACACCCTGACTCACCATTCACAGTCACCTACCTTGGAGAGACACATTTATCACATCTTTGCGGCTGTGTTTTTAGAAAACTGCATGCTTTTCTTAACAACTCATTAGGTAAGGCAGTTCCCAGTGCCAGCACCTCACAATGCAAGAAAGAAGGGAATTGATTGCATAGGAGGGTGGAGACAAATGTACTCTCAAAGTTAAATGAGTCAGCTTGGAAAAACTAACTCAACACAACCTAAAGAGAGAAAGTGACAAACAGCAACAATACCCTACATAAAACAGTCCCCTCTGAGGGCTCAGAGCAGGGCCTATCAGAGGCTGCTGCTGAGTGATGCATCAGGCAAACACCCTCACCGCTTCTCCACCGACCTCACAGTGTCCAGACCTTTGCTCCTTCCCTGAGCAGTTTTCTGGAAGAATCCAGGGCTGTCGGAGGGCAGCCCTGGCTGCAATCCCTTATGTAAACCTGGCAGCAAGGCTCCTGAGTGATAAGGCAAATTATTACTTTGGATAGGGACAGAATGTACTGACAAGACAGACTTCAAAAACAAAAAAAACCCAAACCTAAACAAAAATAGTCAGCTAAGCAAACATCAGCCCCCTGCTTGATTTGTTCTGGCAACAACAGGCACCCAAGTTTTTATCACACGCCAGAGGATAATGGTAAGTTTTGGCTTGCCTTGGTTTTAAACTGCAGCTGCTAAAAGGAAAGCAAACAAATAGGGAAAGTGTTTATAGTAAGCACAAACTTCGCAGTGTACAAATACGTGTGTTTTCATAGATCAGCAATTAACAGGGAGAACATGCAGTGTCATTAAGGAGAGGGTGCAGCAGGGTACATTAACCCACCCCTTACTTTAGGGAGGCTACTACAGCATGTGATCCCTTTATTTGCAGGACATAGGCCAGATATAAGGATCTTTGTGAAACAAAAGGTTGATATAAACAAACCTTCTGTTTGAGAACACACACGTGTTAGAAAGCCAGCACGGGGTATCTGTGCTGGCAAATCTCATTGCAGCTGTGACTGCAGCCACAAACAGGAATTTATGATCTTTGGCACACAAAGACATGGCTAGAAATTACTGGAGAAGGCAGCGTGCTTACTGAATGACTGCTGTGGTTGCTCTGAGCTTTGGCTCTCAGGAACTGTACAATGTTTTTCACAAAGTTTGGCTACCATGAAGGTACCCATTCCCCTGATTACTGCTAGCAAGAAAGAGTACCCAGTTGCACTCCTTCGACTGGTATTTCCACCTAGGGAACTCACACAGAGCCTAATAGCACTGCAAACAACAGGGTGCCCGCTCCCGCTGAGGGATCCTCCTTCAAAACAGCACCAGGACTGCAAAGAGATGCAGCTCCAGCAAGTGCTAGAACAGCCATATACAGCAAAGCCTATTTCTCAGGTAAAAGATCCAGGATGGTGACAACAAACAGTCTGCAGATAGGATGCACCTCTAAGCCAGCATCAGGAAGGACATTTCTGCTCACCATGAACAATCCCCTGCCTCACTTTCTGGCTGCAGGAAGCATTTTCCCTCCTGCCTGAAGGCTACCCCTTTTCTTTGCTCATATATGAAGTTTAGCATGAAAGGCTAAGATCATTGCTTCCAAGAGGCCCTCCAAACTTTTTATCCACTTAAATCTTAATATATCCTATCCCTGAAGCAAAATCCATCCAAATCTCTTATTAGAAGCACTTAAGTTTTAGCCCCTCTAGGCACATCCAAAATCACTCCAGTTCCTACTGCAGTTATATCTGCCCCTTCTGAACCAGAGCTTTGAGCAGACTTTGCCCTTCTAGACAGCAAAAAGAAAGAGGGACCCAAACAGGGACTCCAAGGTTCACAGAGCTGCAAGTCCACCCTCGCTCCCTCTCACTGAGGGTCTGCTAAAGCGTGGTTCCCAGGGTCCAGAAATTTGGCTGCCCTGCTCTGAAGCTCTGCACAGGAGCTCTTGCAAAAATGGCATAAGCCTCACAGAATATGCGACAAGCTGTGTATTGCCTGCAGACTTTCAACCTTTCAGAGGACCAGTGTCTTCTTCCCCTTCCTTTCTTTCTCCACTGTTTTGGCATTTACCGGAAGACTGCATTAATTACAGGTATGTTTTTCTGCTACTGCATAATAAGCAGTTTGCCCCTGGCATACAGTTATAATAATGAGGCAACTTTCAAGAGAACACATACATTATGTGCTAGTGGGGATTACAGGTACACATAGTTAATCCACCTTTTTGGTCAGAAGAAAGAACGTATCAACTTTACAAATAGCGTTTGCTTAAGATAACAGTTGTGAACAGAAGGTGATACAGATTTTACGCTCTGCGTTATGTTTTGACTGCAACTGATACTTCACATATTTCAAATAACAGCAGCACCTTCAAAAAATTCCTGTGATGAGGAACATCATACCTGTGATGAGGCATAACATGTCTTTCACTTTCTCCCTGAAGACCTCTGCTCTAGTGTCAAATGAAACTGATTGAAAAATTAAAGACTACAGTCCTTGCTAGGGAGGCCTTAACAGGCCCAGCGTGTGTGGTTATTTCTTCACTGTAACACTTGTGAGCATGCTAAAGGTGGAGTTCTACATTTACCAGACTGTGTAACCCTTCATCCTCTTCTACTCCACCCATATCACTGTATCTAAGCATTGAAAGGGAAAAAAACACAGGTGTTTTCATGAAACAGCAAATGATTATCACTACCAAGAACAACCTTTATTCTTTTCTAACAAAGATCATATGCTAGCTGAGCAGATACAGTCATTTCACTGATATCTGATAATTACACATAATTAATGATAACATTTATTTAAGAACTATTAGTACCTTGTGACACAACCCCCCTCAACAAGAAGAGCAGCATGTTTGCACAGCACTTTATAGTCTAGCTCAGATGCCAGAATTCTTCTGCTGAAAAAGGCGAAAACTCCTAATGTAGCCTTGCACTGAGATAATATGAGGCAATACCTCTCTGTGAGCTTAGTGTACACACGAGTGACACAAGCCTGTCAAAAGCATGTTTAAAATCACTCCTGGTATATGAGAGCACTACATTAATGTACAAACAGCTGTCCCCAAGCATGTTAGGTCTGCTAGAGACCTCTCTCCCCTCTTCCTCTTCGGGGTGGTCCAGGGCCTCCTCTCCATCCTGTCCTGCCCAGCAACTTGCCACCTGGAAACTGCGTGGAAAACAGCAAGCACTGCCTACTCCTCCTTCAGCAGCAGCAGTAATCACTGCCAGAAAAGCACTGGAACCTAACAGCAGTACAGATACACATCCCAATTAGGTAAATATGTACAGAAGTGTGATATACAAGACAGAAAACTAGGGCATTATTAATTCCTCAGATAAAATTAGAGATGCAGAAGGCATCTTTCATCTCAAGGCCTGAGCATGAAGATTAGGCATCTGCCTAATTACAAATACCTCTCATTTGGTGCTTAATGTCCTGTGCCAGTATTGGTCCAACTGCCCCATACTTCCACAGTATTCTTCTAAGGAATTACACATGGACAGGAAAATTTAAATTCCTACAGCAAATAATTACAAATTTTGGGGAATGTTCTCCTAAAAGAATCACAATTTTTTGGGGTACCAGATGAAGTACATCAGTGACAGACACATACTTTCCCAGACATGAGACTCGGCAGTCCTTTGTTCCAACTCTCAAGCACCTTGAGAGTTCCAACTCCCTTTACACCTTGCAACATGCAGCAGAGTCTGGGGCAGGGACACACTCTGTGCCAAGCTCCCGCACACCAATGCAAGAGGCCCTAAGCTCTGACCCAGTCCCACCTGCTTGGCCCTGTCCAGCTGGTAGAACCATATTGTCTTCTCACTTTTGCCAGCTGACTTGCTTCAATAGTTGTTTCCTAACTCAGCTCAGTCAAAAGGAGCTCGATTAACGAAGATGTGTAAATGAACCTGATGTCTTCTGAGTGCAGGAGTTTTGAAGGCAGGCTCTGGGACAGTAAACCACACAGTTGACACGGCTAGAAATTAAAGAGTATGTGTGCCTGCAAGGGCTAGAAACCATAGCTGGACATCGACGCTTCACTTCATTATGATTCAAAATCTGGTGTTAGTGCATAATTTGCTAACTTGTCTCATAAACTGAGTGCTGTCTCTCTGTCTGCTGGCAATAGTGCTGAGAATAGCACCCGTCTCCTGGTCTCCTGCTTCCACAGTGAAGTCACTCGGTTACGTGTCTGGCAGCACTGCCTCTGCTTTGTGTTCTGCACTGGAATGCAGAGATCCTGTGGTGTCGTGTTTCGTGACGTGTAAATAGCACTATTTCCCACATTAGGCCAACCCCATATTTCAGTAGCATACAGCAATTTCCCACAGTAACCTGAGTCCTTCATTTTCTGCACCAGACACGAGAAGAAAGGGAATGACAGACTCAATGAAAAGATACTGGTTCAGTCTGATGTTCAGGAAAGGACTTCACAAGAAAACAAACTGACCATTACCCATTCACCTCATTGACAAAGTGCCAGCAATCAAAACTCAAGATGCTCTTTTAGATAGATACTCTTACAGATGCTCTAGACACACAAATTCTTATAGATAAATCCAGATAGATACTCTTATAGATACTCTTTTACTCTTTGTTTTGTCTGAACAACACTAGTACTATCATCATTCCTGTGAGAAAGAGAAGATCTTCAAAAGGCCCTTCCTTTTTGGATTGAGAAAGGGAATAAAGTCAGCAATCTCTTAAGATCTAAACTGAGCAGATCAAATGTGCTTAATTACTCACAGGAGGCATCTACATTTTGGTTGCATCTTGTGCTTAGTGTCATTTCCAGTGCCTGGTCTTAGATTGGTTCTGTCCATCTGCACTCCTTCACCAAGCAAGGCTACCTTCATATGCTTGAAAATGTATATTTGAAAGGCAAATCAAAGCACATAACTGGCTTAGTAAGGAACCTGTTGGAATGTGAGTCTTCAACACGGTTATGCACATTAATTTGCCTTACACCCCAGCACACTGACTTTGTAAGCACTGATGGAAAAAAACGTGTTCAAAATGCTCAGTGCTGGAAGTACAAAACAAACTAAAGAACAAACATAAGGACAAAAAAGGAGCACTAACCTGGAGAAAAATGCATCACTGTTAATGAAGGAGATTTCATCTCTTAAATCCATCTCCTTCCAACATGAACCACCGTCTGTTAATCGGAGGCTGACCTGAGGTATTCCATCTGACAGGCCTGGTTGTGGCACTAGGCATGTTTGGCTGGATCCTTCCATTGTGGACTTTGTCATCTACAGAAGCAAAGAGAGAGAAAAACGAAATGTGAAAGGAAGGAAGTACAGAGTTTTCAGATAATCTATAACAGAAAGACATTCCCTACCAGCGTACAAGTAGCAAAGAATATGACAAAGTGTAAAACAATAATATAAAATACATATAAATCAAACATTCTGCTTGATAAAGACTATTTAAAGAAAAATAAAGGTGTGTCTATTGAAGAATAGGGCCAAGAGTGAAATTAAAAAGGAAGGTAAGTAAAATAAACAGAAAGTTTTTTTCTGTATCACAGAAGACAGGCTGAAAAACTTCCCACTGAATTTGCTTCTTGACACGACTGGAGAAACAGATGGTAAAAGCAATGATACACCTCTTCTTAACCCCCTGCTCTTCCTTTTTAATGGCAATTAATGTCAATACGTGCCCTGGAAGTAAATTCCTCAGGCTGTGAACATTCTGGGTCGGCGTTCTTTGCCGAGGCAGCCAGGGCACAGAGTTGGAAGCTGGGCTCCTGAAATCCAAGACAATGCTTCCAAGCACCACTGAACCCATCTACAGAATGGCCAGGGCTCTTGCTCTGACCCTTCAGCAGAAGCACACAGAAGGTAAGAAGAGACGGTGCTGTGTCAGACGGGTGTCCTGTATCAGTGGCAGACAGCAGATGCTTAGGGGAAAAGGAGAGCAAGTTCAGAAGTCTGCCCCTAATGAATGCACTGCCCCAGCTTCTGGCAGTCTATGGTTTAGGGCTTCTTTTGACTCTGAGGTTGCACTTGGTTCACTGTGTTTAGCAGCAAATATTTGTGATTACGTTCAGTTTGCTCTTGTGTTCACTTCTATCTTTAGCCTTTGCAAGATCCTATGGCTAGGAGTTTCACAACGTTGTTACATATTGATTTAAATCAGAAAAAAAAAAAAGTACTTCTATTTTAGATATGGTGACAGATAATATTTCCCCTTTTGAATTACGAGAATTTGCAAATAACTGTTCATCACCCACCTTCCCCATACCACTCTTGATCAACTTTTTATTTGCTTTCACAGTTGCTTACTGAGCTGACAGCTTTGTGAGGTTTCTGCAGTATCAAGATCTCTTTCCTGAAAACAACGGCTGATTTGGAGCTCATCAGTACACACATCTACATAATTTGTAGGTTTTTGCGGACCGTAGTTAGCACATAGTGACAGAAATTCAACTAATCATTTTTTCACCTAATACAGAGTAAATTAGGAGTCTTGTCTAAGTCCCAGTAGCCAGCTTTTAGGTTTTCCTACCTTGAATAATTTTCTATTATCAGCACATTCAGTCTCTTTCTGGGTTATTATTGAAGAGGTTGAATAGCACAGATTCTAACAAAGATCTTTGAGAGACTTCACTCTCTCCACTGATAAACCGACCATATATTTTTGTTGCTTTCTAATTATTAATCCATAAAAAGTCTTTCCATCTAATCATTATCCATTTGTTTATTAATTCTGCTTCCTGCTATAGTTTCTACAAATCTGCTTGACAGTAAGTCAGACTTCCTGGATCGCTCCTGAACCCTTTTCGTCCCTGGCATACCCCAAGATTTTTTGTAAAATTCTTGGGTTCACCTCTGTTTTGGAATGCTTTGTTTCACTCACAGTTGTTTTCAAATGCTTTGTGTGTGCTGGAAGTTTCATGGGAGAGGAAGCTGCCTCTTAGTGAGATGTGAAGAGTTATGTATATCGGAGGCAAAGGGAAACCAGACAGAAACGTCGAGAGAGCTTCCCAGACCGCACGCTCTTGGTGAGACCCTGCCTTTGCTGATGTCAACGGGCATTTTGCCTTGAGTCAGGATCCTGCCTTCGGACCAGCGCTGGCTGCCAGCAATACCATGTCAGCCCATCACCTGCAGGGGTCACTGACTGTTGACACCATGGGAACGGGGCACAAAGCACCGGGGTGTCAGGCTGCAGCTCTCTGCTGTCACAAAATGGCAGTGGTGCTGTGATTTAAAAGGGGAGGACCACGTCTGTGGGGAGGAGGGGAAGCAGGGAGTCGCAAATCGGTGGTGTTACAGGAGGGAAACACGACGGGAGGCGTCAGGGCCTGGGATCTGAAGGCACCAACTCACTGCATTCTGCTGGGATGGTTGTTAAGCCTTTCTTCTGCACTGAAATCTTGCAGTCACTCATTTAGCTTTTAGTAGCTGGAGGTGAGCGTTGTCTGTCTTGCCTGCATGGGGACGTCTCTCACTGTGGCCTTCTGACGCTACTTCACCACCACCTACTAGAGCTGACACCATGCACACCACAAAAGCTCTCCACTAGAGTAACAAGAAACAGTGACCACACATATGCACAAACCTCTAAACTAAACCAGTTCCTACACTGTCCTGTTAGCACATACGGCTGTAAGCAAAGTGGGCAACCTCCATGATGTACCACATACAAGAGCAGCGATCGAAGCCTGGGAAGAAGCAGGAAGCCAGCCTCTGCACCTCACCATAAAAAAAAAAAACCTATTTACTATTCTGATGCTCTAAAAAGAAAAAAAAAAGTTTTGGTACGGTCTTTGATTCTTCTGGTTTTCTGGCAGTAAAAGATCACTCGGATGCACGCAATTCCAACACCAGGCATGCCAGTCACATACGAACTCTGCAGGAAAGCTCTGTTTGAAAGATCAGATTCAAATTCAGGATTACCACTGCATTTTTAGGACACTCGGAAATCATTATGAAGTGGAAGGAACCAGGGCTCTCTATCCTCTGTTCAAGATGATCTCTAAGCTAGTATTTTAATAGCTTTGGAATATCATATCACAGCATTGTAGTTATTTCTTTAGCAATATTCCCTAAAAGTAATGGTAAATTATATCTGAATTAAAATTTATTTACTTTCTGTGCAGAACTGCTTTCAGTTGCATCAGTATAAAAACACATGTAGAAAAAAGTATCCCTTGAACTCATACGTATTAAAAGTTAAATAAACTTTTCCATTTAAGTAATGTCTTTACTTCTTATTAACAAAAGGAAGGAACAGTGTTCACTATCTCATTCTACAGTTTTTAGTGACCCTGTGAAAAAGCCACCTGAACAACTTCGGTAACAGCAGCGCTTAACTGGAGTGCCACTGTGATGAAGGCATGCCTAAGGGCAGACAAAGACTTCTGTAAGTTGAATTCCTCATAAAGCAGACTGAAGAACTATGGACACAAGCACCTTAAATGTTTTTTTTGGGTGGTAGAGCTCTCAAGAGAATTTTTTTTGCATATTTCTTTGTTCATACACACATGTTTCATACAATGAATTTTGAGAGAACAGGACCTTACAAAGTAAGGACAATACCTGGCAAAACAGCAATGCTCTAAGTTATTAATTATCAAGATGATACTGGAAGACAAGTGTATTTAATTGTTAAATGACAGAAAAGAGAAACGAAACCAAACCAGAACACTTTATAAAGGATATTCTCATTTTCTCCAATGCACCTCCTTTTGTTATCAGCCTAAGGTGCAACCTTACTCCCGTGGGGATGTGGAGAATAGCCAGTGAAACACCTGGGAGGGCTGTTACAAAAGCACACAAGAAATCATTAAGAAGTCCAAGCATCAGTTTCAAAGGAGACAAAAAAAGCCCCTATGGAAACCTGTTGCACGTTGTAACACCTTTCTATAGGCTGAATCTTGTTACACTCTGTACCCAGTATTGTAGGAGGTTTGTTGTTACCTGTGCAGCACACCCTTATTTATTTTGCCTCCAGAGCTAAAAAAAGATTCAAGTGAGGCTTATAAAGGTCGTGAGTGGAAGAACCCCCTTATTCTCCAGGTAAGAACCACCCTTAAATACAAGGCAGTTGTTTTGAGCTTATTGTGTTCCTAAAAATATTAACAAACAGAAAAGAAAGCCACTGCCAGTTCATTGAAACACCCTCTTGTACAGTGGCTGCTCTGCTTCACTCAAGAAGACTTCTGGAAACAGTCTCATGCTTTGTGTTCCAGCTCACAGCCTTTCACATTTGGTTTACGATGGATTTAATTGTTTTTTGTTTTTTTTTTTCCTTCATATCACACACCATATCATCAAGCAAACGTTAACCTGACTACACTGCTTATCTCTTTGATCACTGTTACAAAGTCTAGTTGAAGGCAAGTAACCAGCCTTAATGAACTGGATGATGGGGCAGAGTTTGCAAATCAAGTTCATCAGCAAGTTCGCTGATGACACACAACTGGGAGGAGCAACTGACATGCCCCAGAGTCATGCTGCCATTGAAAGGGACCTCAACAGGCTGGAGAAATGGGCTGACAAGAACCTCATTTAGCTCAACAAGGGGAAGTACAAACCCCTGCACCTGGGGAGGAACAGCTGGTACATGCTGGGGGACACACAACTGGAAAGCAGCTTGGCAGAGAAGGACCTGGGAGTCTCAGTGGGCACCAAGTTGACCATGAGCCAACAATGTGCCCTTGCCACAAAAAAGGCTAATGATGTCCTGTGTTGCATTAGGAAGAGTGTTGCCAGCAGGCTGAGGGAGGTGACCTCCTCTACTCAGCATTGGTGAGGCCACACCTGAAGTGCTGGGACCAGTTCTGGGCTCCCCAGTATAGTACAAGAGAGACACAGACATACTGGAGAGGGTCCAATGAAGGGCCATGAAGATGATGAAGGGACTGGAACATCTCTCCTCCCAGGAAAGGCTGCAAGAGCTCGGACTGTACAGCCTGGGATGAGAAGGCTCAGGAGGTATCTTATCAATGTGTACAAATACCTGGAGGGAGGGTGCAAAGAGGATGGAGCCAGGCTCTTTTCAGTGGTGCCTGTTGGCAAGACAGGAGGCGACAGGCACAAACTGAAACACAGGAGGTTCCCTCTGAACGTCAGGAAACACTTTTTCCCCTCTGAAGGTGCCTGAGCACTGACACAAGCTGCCCAGGGAGGTTTTGGAGTATCCATAAATGGAGATATTCAAAAGCTGTCTGGCTATTGTCTGTGCAACTTGCTTGAAGTGATGCTGCTTAGGCAGGGAGGTTGAACAAGATGACCCTCATACATCCCTTCAACCTCAACCACTCTGTGATTTTTCTGACATTCTCATCTATCCAGCAAATGAACTGAACATATTAATTGCTTCATACTGAGCTGCCTAATGTGGTACAGCACATGCCAAAGGAGCATTTTGTTCCAGGCGAGATCTAACCAATATGGCCTTCCAAAGAGAAACCTATAATCTTTGTAAATATGTAAAAATCTTCACTTTGGAAGATGACACCAGTAAATCCAAGGACAACCCCAAAGAATATGGATGTTTTGACTGAAGAGCATATCATTTGATATTTGTCTCCTGAAAGTTTTTTATCTGGTGAAACCTAACCTCAACCTGCATTGAAAAAGATCAGATTTAGCCTGAACCGGGTATGCTGTGGGCTGTTACATTATAGTTACAGGCTGTGGCTGCTGAAAGCATGAGCTATGCCAAAGTCTGCTACTCTGTAATTTAAAATACATCTTCATTCTCAGCTAAATACAAGTAAAATAGTATCAGATGCTACTGAGGATCAAAGGGACCATCCCAATAAAGGACAATTGAAACACCAAGAAGCAGACAACTAGGAGGAATCATTACACCATACTTCCTGCATTTGGCTTTGAAATGTTGCTGTCTCAGAAAGTTCAGGTGCAAGGAACTGCGTTTGCAGTTTTAACAGAGACTAGACAGTTTTATGACCAGTATAAACATATGTCATGATGGGTGCTGAAGAAAGTGCAAGAAAACCTTTCCCCTAGAGGCACAAGCTGACCAGTCAAGGTGGCATCATCCCACACATACCACCACCAATAACTCACTGGTTTATCATAGGGATGTTTCATCTTCCTGTGAGGTGTCAGAAGTTCCTGGTTCAAAGATCAAAGATAAATACGCCACATATTCTAAGGATCTGATGTGGTATCATGACTCTAATCTTTCTCTGTTATTGAAGAAGAGAGACTGCTCCACACCATGATGAGTCGAGAGCTCTGTGCATATGCATCAACATAAAGATACAGATCCTTAGCACAGGTCATATTGCTTTTCTGAGTACCTCACTCATCTTCTCAAGGAGGAAAAAGAACTTCCAATATTCCATGTTATGTGTGAACATGTTAATAATTAGGGCAATTCATACCCATTCGAGTAAGTAATTATGAAGTCTAGCTGCAGAAGTTTTGGAAGAAGCTAGCTGTGAGCTTATATTTAAATGTCATAATTGAAAGGATGATAAATATATTTCCATAAGGTTATAATAAAAACCCAGGAGGTATTTAACACATATACAGCGTATTCTTTTATTTAAAACTGCATAGTACTGTGCCAGATGAGAAACCTCACTCAAAAACTTCCTTAATAAACAAATGGTACTCTCAGAGTTGTCCAAAACAACAAAAATGTCCACAATACCTTCTGAAGGCCTTCGTATTTTGCAAGCTGAAAGAGTCCTAGGCTGACAAGTTGTGTAAATCAATACAAATATTCTACAGAATAGAAAAAGGCACCTTTCTTTGCAAAAACCTAGCCATGGCTGAGCAATGCAGCGAAACTGAGAATGTTGTGTTCTTCCTCACTCTAATCTCAATTTGGCTGGCTATCAGCACAAACATTACATGTCAATCTATCCACTCATCAACATAACCTCTGCTTCATGAACGACCAAGAAAGGGAGACCGTTAGCCAGATGTACCCTCTTGCCTGACAGATAACCAACCTGATTCAATCAGTTCAGTCCAGTCAAATAACCAGGGAATGAGCCACCTGCTGAAGTTGCTCAGGCTTGGTATCTGGCCACTGATACCTCTTGAAACCAATCTATTACGTTCACTCCACTTAAAACACCAACTATTTCAATGGCATTTCTAATCACACATACACGGAGCTCTAAGCTCTTTACCAGGGTTACTTAATGGTAATGACAATGACAGAGTAATTGCATCAGGCCTTGCTTGGAGATGCAGACCTTTGCTGGAGGATTTAGGTCATCTTAAATCGTCCCAGAGAATCAGGTGGCAACTCCTGCTGAGACAGCAAAGCCCTTCAAGTCATTCAGTGAACAAACCAAGTATTTATGGTGTACTTGCATTGTTCTCCAAAGCTTCACAGTGCAGTCAGCTCTCGCACAACCACCAGCTTCACTACCATTTCATTGCAGTCAGAGACTTCTGGGATGAATCTGGATGGGATGAACCTCCAGCAGCTGTGAAGACCACATATCTTCCAAGCCCAAAGGCCTTTCAAAGGCAAGGATAATTCTGCAGTGAGATTTTTCAGTTACATTCCTCTCACACTTCTTACATTATTTTTTCACTTCCTATTCCTATGTTCCAAAGAGGGCCTGATTCATTATGTTACTGGCCATGACATAGAATTTCTGTGTGTGCAGAAGCAAGTGCCAAAGTAATGGTTTGAATGCTATGTGTACTACACTAGTCAGGACAAATATGTCAGACAGGAACAACATAATCTAAACACACCTGAACTACGCTGGCATTTTTTTTCATAACAGTAGAGCTTTAGGCGAGGGAAGAGCTACAGATGTCATCTATCCGGACTTTTGAAAGGCCTTTGACATTGTCCCCCACAACATCCTAGGGGGCTTGTAAGAAAGATGGGGGCAGACTTTTTAGCAGCACTTGTTGTGATAAGACCAGGAGTAACGGTTTTAAACTAAAAGAGTGTAGATTCAGGCTAGATGTAAGGAAGAAATTTTTTTACAATGAGGGTGGTGAGACCCTGTCCCAGGTTGCCCAGAGAGGTGCTGGATGCCCCATCCCTGGAGATATCGCAGGCCAGGCTGGACAGGGCTCTGAGCAACCTGATCTGGGTGAAGATGTCCCTGCTCATGGCAGGGGATTGGACTGGATGAGCTTGTAACATCCCTTCCAACCCAAACTATTCTATGATGTTAAATCCTTAAGCCCAGACTGAACTTAAAGCAAGCAAAGAGTCATCTTTACTAAGACTGCTGTAAGTGTTAAAAATGGGCTTGTGCTGAAATACATGCCGAAACATAGATTCAGTTCAGAAAGTAATAAAATGTAAAAAAGTCATTAAAAAACATGACAATTCGTCACTTCACCTACCACCTACAATATTGCTTTTAAAACCACATAGACATACTAGAGCTAACACGTTCTACTCAAAGAAAAAAGGCCTCATCATCCTAAAGTACTGACACTGGGAGACAAAGATCAAGAGCTCTATAATTCTTACCAGGTTTAGCAGAGGGTCAGCACAGATAACACAAGCAGTAATGCATACTTGCAAAATCCAGTTACCAGCTCTCTGCTGTATTCAGAACCAAGCCCCAAATCCTTCCTCGATTAACTGCCACACTGAAATCACAAAGTCACGATGAATGGAGTCATCCTTACAATCTGTGCAGCTGCCGCTGCCAAATTTGGATTTCTCTTACTCTATTTGTATTTTTAGGTATTAGATCACTAAAACACCTCCTCTCTACTCCACCCTACTCAGATATCAAAGTTATAAATTTTAAGCCATCCTAAAATGTGTGAAGCTTTGAAGTTCAACCAAGTTCTGATGGTTTATGCAAATTCCTGTGTCTTAATGAGGACAATACTCTTTGGATTCAAAGGGACGAGTATTATCTTTTAAATCACATCACCACAGCCTCCATATTTGACACTGCAAACAACGTAACTGCTTAAATGCTTAAAGGTAAACACATCCTTAGAAACTTTGCCACCACTGCATGATTCCTGAGGTAGGGAGCTAGCAAATGCTCTCAGAAAGCCTACAAAATTCAAGCACAGCTATGTAGACAGCACATTTCTAGCTCCAGAGTTAGTTCACTTGTCACTGGCTGTGAATCCCATAATTTTGTTTCAGTAAATTTTCTCAAAGTCATGTCTCTGTTACAGGCCTATCAAAGCCCATGGACTTCAAATTGTACAGGAATGAACTGTGTCAGACTTAGGACCATTGCCTCATTTGTAACTGCTGTACTCAATTTTATCGGTCTTCAGTGAAGTTTTAAATTAATGCTGCAACAGCAAGTTAATTACTAATGGTGGTGTAGATATCCAAATCACAATAAACTCACTGTCTCTAACTGCACCAGATCCAGAGAGCTAATCTAAACGAAGAGCTGTAGACACTTATTGTACTTATTAAAATGAATAGACAGGATTCCGAATATAGACTGAGATTCACTGAGATGGTAAGAGTTTTCTCTGGTCAAACTCCCTAAAACTTTAGAAATGCTCCCAACAGAAAAGGCTGAAGAATCTGTACAATATGGCTGATTCTGGTCTACAGCCACATGAAACCACCCCAGGACACTGCACTTGTGGTTTATCAGAGCTGTCTCAGTGGATGTATTTGAGCTTGCTACTCACTGCTCTTTGTATCAGCAAATGAAAAGAAGATGCATAGAGGAATCAGTTCCAGCTACCCTCATCTTCAAATAAGTCTGCAGAAATGGGGCATCCCAGAATCTGCATACTTTGGCTACATAATTCAAACCCCTGCACTAAATTTAAGGCATCAATGAACATGACTGTAGTGTGGACCCTGTGGACCACATACTGTTACCCCAGCCTCCAGCTGCATTAACTGGAAAATGTTTGGTTAAATTTACGTTCTGCCCAGACTCGCTTCTCAAACACCAAGTCAAACCAGCCTACTCAGTGAATCCCTTAGTATAGAAAGGCAGAGGAAAGGAGAAGCCCTATGCATATGTGTGCTGTGCCTTAATTTCCCAGCGTTTACCCAATGCTACCTGTGTATTCGTACTTTTTTATTCAGGTGGTCACTATCTCAGTTTGAACTGACTGTATATGACTAAGAAGGCTAGACTTAATGACAAGTATAAGCTCCCTAAAAGACTTAATACTGACATTATTTCCCCATTAGCTCTATTCCCTAAGACATCGTATGACTTACTGAATCATTTTGCCACCAGTGAAAAAGGCCTTTTACTGTAAATAGATTGCTGCATGATAGTTAGGAAAAATGAAACTAATGCAAGATACTTCGATAGCAAAGTGACCATTTATTACAACCTGGGACAACACTCACATTATTGATACTTAAGGAAAAAACAAAATTCGGCCATTTTCACTGTACAACTGGCAATTCCAAATACCAAAGCTGTTAAGTGCTTTACCAAAAACAACTGACACCCTGGTGTTCAAGAAAGGTCTGGATGAACAGTGAAAAAGTAAGGCTGGAGACACTTCCATTAGGGTAGATTAAGTGAACAAATTCCAAATTCTCCCTGAAGGCTAAACATAAAAACTGCACACTTCAGAAAGATGTAATTTGAACCCAAAATCTATCCTGTCCTAAAAACATTCAAATTCAAGAAATCAACCCAGCAGTAAGATTATCTTAAAACCTGGGATTCTCCATGGTACACAACAGGAGGTTGTTGGAAAGAACCAGCAGCAGCTTTTCTGCAGGAGGCCAGCCGAGGTTACCTATGGGAACCCCTTCAGCCTCCTACCCTGTGCAGCTCTACAAGCAGCTTTGTCAAAATGCTGCAAGTGTGCAGCACGCATGGGACAGAGGCCAAAATGCAACAAGAGAGTGGGGCCTCAAGCCAGAAGATACAACAAGCTCCCAGTGATCGCTGACTGCCGGGCGGCATCTGTTTGCAGAAGGAAACCTGGCACAAGCAGCGTTCTGAATTCAGATGGAGACAACTTTCTCCACACAGATAGGAAAGAGTGGGATTGACGTAGACCTTGCAAGTCAGGGGTCTGTGGGTACAGCAAAGAACAGCAGCCTGCAGCCAAGCACACAATCAGTTCACTGCAAAATGAAATGTTTAAGCCTCTGATTCGGCAACTGCACCTGTCAGTGAACGGCATGTTGAGGATTCCCTGGTGGACTAACAAAGGAATAAAAAAAGCTCAAAAGCAAAACAAGCATGCATGCCTTCACATCAGGGAGATATACTGCCTAGTTTTGAAGTAGTATACAGGAAAAATTACATAATAATAAAAATACCTCCTCCTTCTTGAGGTAATGCCAAATTCCTTATGTGTATGTTTTCCGGGAAAATATGTAATTATCCTCTCTTGCACTCCTTCCTAGAGATTTCTGTTAGCTAACAGTTTGGCACATACTCTCCTGGTGTCACAGATAGTCTTAATGCACTGAGAAAAACTCTAACCTCTGGTATTTTTTCTCAGTTTCCCCTTTTAAATGTATGTCACTACTTTGGCGTACCAACTGCTAGTAACCTAAATCTGCCCCATATATAAGTCTGGTTCCACACACCAGCAAAGTTATTCACAAATTAATTTTTGAACTCCAAGGACCTCAGCCTCCCCTTTCTCAAGTCTCGTGTCTGCACTCCCAAGCAACGTGCTAACGCATCAGGCTGGCTGTGTTTTCTCTTATGCTCTGGAATTGAGACTATGCCCATGTGAACATCATCATCAGGTACAAGGCAGGGATAAAACAGCCTCATAGGTACAGTTAGTGGACTGTAAATGGTATTTAACTTCTTTTCCCCCCTTGCAGTTCTTTTCCACATATGGAGACTGGAAAAGATGGATCTATGTGTGCTTGGCCACAGCAAGTAACTGTTTCTTATGGTCTTTGCTCCATACTGGTGGCTATCCTTCAGCTTCAGTATTTTTAGTCAGTATCAAGCACAGTAGAAATGCTGATGAGATATCAGGCATCCTGCCACCTCAAATTACCAAGTGAAGCTTTGGTAATGAGTCCCAAGGTTGCTTTCATAAACAGATGCCTCGCACCAACCAGGAATTCTGTCACAGGCTCTGACAAAAGCAACTGGACACTATGAGAGTCAAGAATCAGCTTAATCCTCTTCTGGACATGCTTAGGTGGGGACAGCACTACAGGTCATGCAATTACTGCTGAATAGTTGGTCTGTACGGGCTCCTTGTGTGGACACATCTAGCCCATAGAGTAGCTCAGGGCAGCAGCAAAGCTTATGGCCTCTTGAGAAACACAAAAAATCAATTCCTGGTTGCTGTCCTGAATGTAGAGTCAGAGTATCCCCATAGACAGCAAGGATAACATAAGTATTTGTGTCCAAATCTCAGAGTTCTCACCTGACTACGGAGACACTGCTCCTCTGGGAGTAACTTCCGCCTTTTATTCATTTGGTTTCTTTGGACTCTCATAGCCTGAACGGAAGATGTACCAAGCATAAGAAGAACATATATGGCCAGGTGATCACAATCAGAGGAGAGATGTAGGAACACACTTAGAAGGCTGAGTATGGTGATGATTTCTGTTTTCGGTTTCCCAGAGGGCAGACTTTTCTGCTCATGTCTGTATCCAGCTGCCCATTCAGAACAATAATGAGAGCAATAAAAACTATGGTAGGTTATTATAGTTACAACGGGCATAATTTGATATTTCAATATCTTAACATCAATATGCCACCTCCAGTGAAGGAATCTTAAAGCAAATGCTATGCTGTCAAAAGGCAAATGTTGAGACCATCTAAAGACAAGGAACAGAGGTAAGTCAGTACAGCACCCATTACATTCCTCCATTCTTCCTGTTAGCTGTTTGAGGTGTAAACAAGTAAGTGTTTGCCAAAGGACTTCTGTGTTAGAAAAGTGTGAAGCTGTGCCAAAATTCAGAGCTGCTCCACTGAAGTCCATGTAAGTAGGTTGCAAAGTCTTAAACAAGCTGCTGAGAAACCTGCCTTTCTCCATGTATGGTTCTCCTCCTGTTCACAGCATGACAGTGAATTACACAGTAATGAAAGAATTTGCTGCCTAAAAGGCACTGTTGGCACTGGCCTGAACTGCAGTGTATCCCATAAAGCGCAGACAGATCCTTCAAGAAAAATAAATTAGTTTTACCTCTGTATGTCTCCTGCCCCACAATACCACACGGTCAACTCATCAACAAAGGAACCCAAAGAACTGAAATGATGACCACGAAGGTTCACTCCAGCCACCCACCCCTTCAAGCTCTTTTCCTTCTCAGCAATAAGAAATGCTGTTTACAAAATCTGTAAAAAAGCAGGTTCAGGGCCTAGGGGTTTTGAAGACAGAGGGAGCAGCACTTTGAAGCACACCAATAAACTGGCACTACACGTGTTCAAAGTCAACTAGTACGTTTTTTTTATGGCCCTCTGAATCAACACTAGGTAAGACAGATAAGCTGAGACGCCACTGGAAATTCCACTAGACCACGTAGCAATCCAGCCAAAAGGAGTAAGAAACTTCCTGTTCTTGCAGAATTCTCCTCTGAACTAGAAAAATAATTGGAAAATACATTCTGTACTGTAACAGGATCTTTAAGGTGATCTCATAGGCCTTTTCCATCTCCCATTTTCATGGCACTGTATCTTCATTACGAGCATACCTCTAATTTTAAGTATGAGTCATTGCAGACAAATGGTTCAAGTGAGTCATATAGGTGTGTTAGACCAGATTCTTCTGTCACTTGCTAGCAAAAGTTAGAAATTAACATTCCTGCAGTCAGCGTGGGACCAGACCTGCTGCTGACTGAACACTATTAAGATGAGCATGCAACAGTCAGCAATTGCAGGAATCACGCTGTAAAATAATTGCTTTCATTACGTTGAATGGAGATGAAAAACGAGAACACAAGTGTGTGAGCTAAAAGCAGAAAACCCTTTGATAGCACACTATTAACTGCTTCATCATGGGTTCTGTAACAGCACATGCAGATTGATGTGTTTCACTATAAAAATTCATTTAGTTTACACAAAACAATGCTTCCAAGGGAACAGGAGATCTTTGTGCTGAGAACACAGCAAGCAGCTCCAGTTAAGAACCTATTAAAGATTAACTTCTGCAAGTCTGCTCAATAAAGGCTGTGGCAAGAGATCTTATGTACACCGGGCAGAATGCATACAAGTATATTTTTGTGGTTCTCTATAAAACACATTTACAGTTTTACAGTACATTCCAACACTTGAAAATCCCTTGTCCCCTCTCTATCATCCTCCAGTACACACTGGTTTTTACACGGCAATCATGAGCACAAGGTCTTACCACTCCTCTTACAAACTGGCTGTTTTCTCTAACTTTACAGCATATCTTTACATTAATTAAGACAAGGGGAAGAACTCTCCACCATTAAAACAACAGATGCAAGTTGAAAGACAAAAGCTACTAGAAGGTACCAGGCAGGCCTAACAGTTGCAAAGGCTACTTGGAAGACTTAAAACAAACAAAGCAAAACCAAACCTCAAACACAGTTTAAGCTGAGAATCTGCTGTTGTCACTGTTTTATTCTTATATATTAGCTCCTAAAGGACTGGCAGTCTGTTCTAAGTTACCTTTTAAAATCCGGAAAGTAGAAAGAACATGTGATCATTTCCAATTATATGTCACACTTCAGTAACTAAGCATATTTTTGAATGTATTTTTGTTTTTTAAACATCATGTGAATTTGCAGCTCAAAAAAATTAAGTCATTTAAGATATTTTTTTACTAATGTGATACTGGTTCCCAACACTACTAGCAGAGAATAAATAATTGCACATCTTCAGAAATCTAACCCTGGCTCTCGGAACACTCTCTAGTATTTAGATTCAAACAATAAATCTAAGTTGTAGTTTTCAAATGTGAGTATTTGAAGTCAGGCACCTGCATTCCACATGGAGTACTAAAAACGTCAAAATTTAGCCAAGTCATACTTGCAAAGAATTAAAGAGCAGATGTCTGTCTGTGTTTCTGAGAAGAAAGATTACGCAATTACACCAACTTTTGTACTTGCATAAAATACCAATTTATTATATAATTACCTATATACATTTCTGTGTATCTCTGAATTACTGAAGCTTGAGAATTCTTTGAAATTTCTATTTTTTATTTTTTAGTGCTGCTTGTGAAATTGGTGAACCTATAGGATGAAATCTGTTGTGCTTTAAAGCCTAATTTCCTTTAAATCCAATGACATGGCTACTCTACAGCTGGGATAAACCAACTTGGAGCCATAAAACAACTAGCATGCATCCCATGCAGAAGTACTGCCTAAGCATCACTCTTCCAAACCATTATGGACCTCCAGAGAATGCTGTGAGACATAAAACTTGCTAGTAATTGCACACTTTCCATTTTCATATGAAGAAAAAAAATCTCAGTACAGCATACGGGCCACAAAACAAGCTCAAGCTTTACTTTGCGCAACTGTTTGTGCTGAAAGATCAGTGTAACTTAACTGTTCACACCTGAAAAACTACCCAAGTCCTGCTTACTGTCAATAACTGCCAGCAACCACCTCTCCATCCCACACTGCCTAAAAAAGACAATCTCACCTGGAAAAACTGCCACCTCATCTGTCAAATCCAGATGATGCAGCATTGTCACTCCAACACCTGCCCAAAGTAGAACACCTGCTTGTCATGCCATCAAGTGCCACCACCATGCCCCACTACTAAGGGTAATTTTCTACTATCAAGAGTATTTGGGACAAAGTAAATAGCCAGCAACTGTACAGGATGCTGTCAGAACCCAAGTTTTGAACTAAGTTTCTTTAATGGTTTCTAAGAAAGAACTGAGAAGATCACAGGGAAAGCCAGAGACTGTTCATTTAATTTCCTAACTTTGATAAGCAATATTTATTGGCAAATAGTCCAGTCAGAAGTATGTCAGCATAAAGCAAAGCTTCTAATTACCTCTTACTTCTGTGAATGTAGCAAATTTAGAGACTTTCAGATCTTCCTAATCTTCACTACAATAACTTCCATTGGCCTGTTCTAAATCATGGACCGTTATTTTCCATGAGATATATTACCATGGTGCCAAAACTCCTAAATATTCTATATTGCTCAACTAGCTCAATAAGTCTGTAAGCTCCCTCAGGCATGCCCGAGGCCATATTTTAGCTCTGGGTTAACACAGGAGTCCTTCCTGACTTTAAAATAAGATTCTTCAGTAAGACTCAGCTACAAACAGTAATAATTACCAAAACCCACTAGAGAGCACAGCTGACTTCTCCATACTCCCCCAAAACAGAAAAGAACTCACTTCATTCAAATCCCAGCCCAGAATTTTTACACCTAGATTGAATGAATTATACTGGCCCAAGGAACAGGTTTTCTTCCTTCCGAAGGCTATTGTATTGGTACAGAAATTTTTCTCTCTCTGGCAGATTCTTTGCAAGACATACAAAAATGCAGATTTTACAGAGCATGAGACTCCACCTCCATAAAACCTTTAAACCAATTAACTATGGAGACCTCCATAATTAAGAAAGATGAGAACAGCCCTAGAATACTCTTTGACCTAGAATACTCTTTGACTCATTCTTCAAGAGAATAATCCTTTCACCTCAAGAAGCAGTGACACTAACAAAGACAGGTGGTTGAGTACTCCAGCTCTGAGCTTCCTCCCACATGAATGAAAAAACACAATAGGTCAAGGGCATCATTAAAGGAGCAACTAAATCACAGGCAGGGTATAAGGTGCTTAGCAATGCTGCTTACTCAGTTACTCTTCCTGCACTTATTTCTCTTTGTGTTTATCAATTTGGACAGACAGACCAACCGTGATTATTGGTGGAAGGGTGAGAGTGTTCACTTACATACTTATTTTCAACTACAAACATGAATTTATTTTAGGGAGATGACTAACATCAGCAGAAAAGACTGAGGAAGACCCTGGCACAAAAAGTCCTCAGCTCCCACACTCTGAACAGTTAGCACTACTGGCTCTAGATGAGAACTTTGGCAAATTTTTGGTAAATTTCAATGGAATACGAAAATATGTGATACAGTAGTTCAGTTTTAGTTATTCATTATACCTTTCCTTTGAACAGAAAAAACTTTCCTGGTTCCTTTATCCATTGCCATTACTAAGTAAGAGGGATTCATACAGCACACTTGCATCTTGCACTGTTATCTGTCTGGGATGCAAAGTTCAAATTGAATGGAATACTACCCTTGCTTTTATCCTTTTCAACAAATTGTTGAATGGGCATAAAAACTGTTAAGCTTCAGCCTGAGTCAACGGCAGACCCACAGAAATTGAACTGCATGGTGAAATTACAGGTTTTTGTCTTTGCAGCACACTACCACACTGTAACACCAGAGTTTAAATATATCTGGCTATAATTGCTCCAGGAAGGAATTAGGAAAAAAAAAAAAGAAAAAGAGTTATTAAAAACAATGGCTATATGCTATGCTTGATTTTAATGATAGAGATAACCTTATTTGCTGATAACTTGGTATTCCAAGATATCTTTGCAACAATCTAATCATTACTCTTGTGCTTATCCTCTCTTTCCTCCTTGGTTCAGTAATTAATCTCTTTTTGGCCTCACAAATGGCATACTCAGAGGAAACTGGCCTGTGGGATTTTCAGTTGAAGTTTTAAATGCTGCTAGACAGCATCAGATCTATTTTGTTAGCTGTTAATACCTAAAAGAAGACCTTAATTAAAACAAATTTGAACTTTATCAACGTGAAGCTTTTTCTGAACTAAGGTACAGATTAGTTTTTTTACAGAAACAAAGAGTCAGATTCCCTTCTGATATAAAGAAGGTGCAGCTCTGAACTTCATCAAAATGTCATCCAATTTACTGCATCAAAGTAACTGTCCTTATGCCCCAGAAGGGAAGAGCTATTACACATGGCTGTTGGCTCACAGACCTTACGCAGGGGCCTTGACAGAAAAAAACATTGTTGTCAGTGCAGTGATTCAGGCTGCAAATAGCAATACTAGTTTTTCATTAGGAAAAAAAAAAAATCACGGTAGCTTGTAGGGGGGATCTGACAGAGATATACAAAGTCATGGGTTGTGGAGAAAAGATGGACTGTTCACTATATTCTTCAGTTAAAAGAAAAAAAAAGTAAAAAAAACAGGTGACCTTCAAATGACACTAGTAAAATACATGTTTGTAACAAAAAGAACCAGTTAGTTCTTCATGTGAGAGGAAGCAATTGGTGGCATCCTTTGCCAGATGACATGTTGGAAGCAAAAAGCTTACATGTGTGCAAGGGGTACACAACACAACTACTTTGGACATCACTAAATACACAAACCACATCAAGACCAGGAAAGTCTCTGAGAATCACCACAAATTGGTAGAGTAATTGAAGGAAACACCTTGCTGCTCTATCCTCATTCCTCCCTGGACATCTGCTTACGGTTAGCGTGGGAGGCAGGACACGAGGCTAGATGGACCCCAAGCCTGAGCCAGTACAGTCACTCTTGCGTAGGATGAGCAACCATTAAGAGGATTATCCAGCGAATTCAAAGCTTTGAAAGATTGCAGAAATGATGCATTAGCCGATTGGACTGCGATAGCCTGCAACAGCTGAGTCTCTCCTGGGTCAGCAGCTGCAGCAGCACAGAGCAGGAAACACCCTGTTTCCCTCAGCAGCACCCCAGGTACCACTGCAGTGCAGCCTCTGCTTCAGGCAGCTGTCAGCAGGGTCACACCTGCGATTGTTCCCTAAGCTACAACACACTGCACAACAGCCTTGTCTGTGGAACCATCCAGAAGAAACGGTGAATTTCGAAGTTCCTGGTTCTCCCTCCATTTGATGTTGGAGCGGGGAATATTACCCAAAGCAGTGCTGTCCCCTAGAGCATGGCAGCACAGCGACACGCAGCAGTGCTGCCAAGGGTGCCAGTGCAGAAGCAAAAGGGCCACAGTAATTACAGAGCTGCTCCTCCTCCTGCTCACAAGAAGAAGAAAATAAGGAATCTCTTCCCCTCTGTGATCACACAAAATAGCTCATGGTTGACTGAGGCTCCATAAGACACACAATGTACCGAAGAATCTGTATTTTTTAAGACTAAAACTGTGTAGCAAATGGCATGGGGATTTTCAAAGGCATTTTCTAATTAATGTGGTCACAGGTATTTTCATGACTGTTAAGTGGAGGGCATAACTAATTTTTATTCAGACATCAGCTCACAGAGTTGTCACTCCGTGGTACAGATATCTTCAGGAAAAATAGACAATTTCACACAAACAGTATTTTAAAAAAAAATCTCTTCACAATGTATTAGGTAATCTTTCCATTTTGTACCCAGAAAGAGATGAAAACATCCTTGTTAGAAGAGGGAAGAGTGTTAGCAAAGCTGTTGAACATTCTCTTATCTAAATAAACCAGGTAACAAAGATTGAAACAGCAGTATTTATATACGGGATTTTTGCCTTGGTTGCTATTGGCACATAGGAGGAAGAGTAAAGCTGACATGGTATCTATCTGCTGTTCTACCTTGCCATCATTTACACTATACTTCAACAATCAGAATTCAACAGAGCCCTTTCAGACAGAAGTAATAAAAAGCAAAATCTCACTGTTTGCAAAAATGCATCACTGCTTTTCAATATGAAACTAATACCCTATTCAGTTCCCTTTTCATTTCCTTTTGTTCTCCCAAGACTATTTATATATATGACCTTTTACATGAGACCATATCTCTTAATAAACAGTTAAAGGTTACTCTGTTTCACTTCAGTGCAATCTTAACCTACTGCAATTATTGCCATGAAACACGTGCAAAGGTCATGAATTGTGATACGAAAGCAAGAGAGATGCAGAAATCCATTTTTACAGAGGACTGCAATACAGAAAAGGAAGTGACTAACATAGTAATAAACCCACAATATAGCTCAATACTGGCAACTGCCTCTGTGGAATATGGCATTTTCTAGGAGGAAAAGAAAAATGTGTCTCCAGCCATCCAAGAGGACTGGTTACTGAACGCTGCAAAACATTAAACTGGTAATGCTGGGATCAAATATAATTCCTGAACTTGTAAAAGGTTACAAAGACTTCAGTGAGTAAAAACATCTTCTGTGGCCATCCCCACAATTTGTAAATGCCTGTCATATATCAGCTGGCAAGGTTAAGGTGTCCTACAACAGGTTAATTACTGCAACTCAGCTTCTCATGGCTGAGGTGCAAATAAGGAGCCTGCAGCAGAATCTAAGATTAAAAAAAATACACACCAAATCAAACATTTACTAAGTGACACAACAACACTGCTCTCTTGCTGGGTGTACCTAATATGTGTTTGTGTTTAATAACAACAGAACTAAGATCAGTTCCAGGGGAACATTTTGTTCTCCCTTGCAATTCCGAAAACTGGCATCTGATTTATCTATTTACTGTAATGTTATTCACAAATAGAAAAAGTATGGTCTAAAAGAAAAACATGACCTAGCTATGGGAGAAAGCCAGGCTCTCCAGACCTGCATCTCATGTTACGGCTGCTTAAACTCAGTCTTAGAAAAGCTAAATTACATTTCTGATCTAAAAATCAAAATACAAGGAAAAATCTTTTTCACACGTGGAATTCAGTAATGTTACTTTTAAAAGGAGTATCTGACATTACTGCAAATTAGAGAGTCCTGTGTCTCTACATTGTTCTAGTTACCAGTGTAAGATTTCCAGCACACAGAGAACAGACCTTGTTCTTAACAGTGAAACTGAGATGTTCCCTGCTGGTAATTAAGGTCAAACGCTGCTGGGATCTGCTGGATAGATCAGATTTTCAAGAATGTACATATTCAGACAACGTACAAAGTGTCTGGCCCCCTGTGTCCCTCACATCACATACTCTGTTGCTCTCAGGCTGTCCTGAGCCCTGCCTATTACAAGTAAGTTTTGGGGCACCAGAAGTCCTGCAAAGCAGGAGGGCTTTTCAAAAATGCACAGGACTTATACTGAAGCCAATGAGCATTTCACTACCCTTACAATGGGAAAAAGAACTAAATCAGCACTGAGCCCTTCTGAAGCTCCCACTTTGAAAGTACTACAGGTGAAGCTAATGGCAGAGGTCAGCAAGAATTAAACCCCCGCAGGCTGAAAAATGTCTTACACCTCATCACTTTGGATCAGTTCTGACTGCCTGCAATATGTCCTTGATACAAAGACAGCACTGACTGCCAATTTATACAGTGGGGATAATGCTGATCATTTTGTGTAACCTGATTAACTGAACGACAAATTAATGAGAAGCAGAACAAACATTGGGGAATCTGAAGAGGAGGAACTGAGAGATTTGTCTTAGTAGAAAACTTCTCATCTTCCTCCTAATCTCCTTTTTTCTCCATGCGTATAGCACAGATGCTCAGAAACAGCTGACTAGAGCACGGGCTCACATGCTCATTTTACTGTACCTTGTTTCTCGCTGCTGATTTTGATGCTTCCCTTTCAAAATATGTTGTTGTACTAAGAGGGACTGCTCCCAAGTGCTGAGTCATGAAGTCATTCCTTCTTCCCAAAAAAACCCACCCCACAACAAAAAACAACGTACAATGAATGAAAAATGTTTCAAGTAAAATGTGCAAATACAGACCAGGACACACATACACATTTGGATCTTATTTTCTCAACACTTTGGCTATGTGGTATTATCATGGGGCAATGATAATTTCACTGGGTATTTGTTTAAACAAAAAAAATGCGAGAGAGTAAAACCAAAGCTCCTAAACATCTCAACCACAAAATTTGCCATCTGGGCTCGAAAAATTTATAGTATACTAGAAATATGGACAGCAGGATAGAGAGACATTTGTTATGTGCCCCTGTTCCCTTTAAACTTGCTAAATCCTAATGTGTTAAAACGAAAACATTGTTGGTGAAATTCTAACTAAAGGAATAGAAGCATAATTATTTATTACTTTATAGAGTTTAGCACTGACATATTTGTGTAAATATTCAGGATTGCATTTAGTAACACCACCAGTGACAGATTGATAATCTTGTGAATGCTTTAATGAACTTCAAGAGCAGAAACATTCTGGTTTAATACTACATATACAGAATTGTTAAGAACAGCAGAACCAGAAGCACTGGAAAACTATTTCAAAATTACACAAGGAACTGTTTGGGGATCATCTGATTTTTTGCTTGCCTTTCTGAATCACAACCTAAACATAGCTATTCTCCCCATTCCAGACTGAATCTGCTATAGGTGAAGGATTTGGAGGCTTATAAACTTTCCCCTACAAGTCTCATATTGCTCATTTCCTGTCGGCTCGCATCTTAAAATGTCATTCTGGCTGAATCACTATATACCCTTACTATAAACATGCCCATCTGCTCACTGGCGGACAACTGCAAAGTGAATACTAGCTGAAGAAATACTAAACTGAAAACCAGAGACAGACTTCCACAGGTGCTTCTGCTCCTCACGCACTTCCCACCCATCTTCTCATCTCCCATGTGAGCCCACTCCTGCCCCTGGGGGCTC
The DNA here is from genome assembly GCA_013399365.1 of Pampusana beccarii. Lineage (NCBI taxonomy): Eukaryota > Metazoa > Chordata > Aves > Columbiformes > Columbidae > Pampusana > Pampusana beccarii. Next base: position 316,971 of record VWYH01009493.1, read on the forward strand.
CCTGGTCCAGGCAGGAGAAAACTGGTGTGACTTGTCCAAATAAGGGCTTACTGAGCGAAATGGAAATGTTTGTTGAGACCTTCAGAAAGGCTTTTCAAAGGAGATCAGTTCCTCCTGATGAGAAAGAGTTAATCCAGTACTGAAAGCTGACCATTAGCACGATGCTAAAATGGTCCCAGACATGAAAGAAGAATAAAGGAAACTATCTAGACCCTGCAGGCTTAGCCAGGGCAGTATAAAGTGGATTAGAAGTGGATGCCTTTTTTCCTGACATAAATGAGGATTGCTCTTGTGTTTGATGAATCTATCACCATGTGGCCAGAACACTGAGGTGGCAGGGAAGGGTGACCTATTTAGGGGGAGCCCACTCAGCCATGGAGTTGCTGAGTTTTCAGCAGTTTCTCCTGGATCTTGTCAAAGGATTAGATCCTCATGCTAAGGCATTTAAGTGAAAAGAGCTGAGGAAGGGAAAGAAACATTTATTAGTGAAGATCTTGCTCCAAGCATCTGAGGAAATAATCTGACAAACCATGGCTTTCAGTGGAGATGGAGCTTTACAACAGCAAAGGGAGTAAGGCCGAGCCAAGATAGAGAACTTTTTGACCATCTTACCTTTCCTACCTCTCCCCAGGGATGATGGGCTCAAATCCTACCACGGGCTGAATGATCTGATCTGAGTGTTCAATGAGGAGGAATAAGCAAGCACTCTGCTTTAAAATACTTCCTTCAAAGTCAGCTGGAGCACTCTTCTTGACATAAAAAATGCATTTAGCGGCTTGTCTGGCTGGGTTGGGAACCACACACTTTGCCCACACCAAGCCCCAAAAGATGCAGCTACCTGCAGTGGATTGTTTGGTTCCTTAGAAATCTAACAGCAAGCTTGCAGAACACAGCGCATGCACTTCTGCAGCCGTTTCAAGTAGTGTTTTGCCAGCTAATCCTCCCAACTGAAGTGGCAGCTGTTGTTAGAAGACTGGAAGCAAACAGGATAAAAATGCAAGAAGTTAATTGCATCTAAAATAAAAGGGTTGTTTTGAAACTATTAATTCTGGCACAAGCCAGCAACAGACCAATTTCTGCAGCTTTTCGGGGAGGGAAATCTCCCTGTTCACAGGTTATCAGAATGCACCTATGCTATATTCACAATGTTGACATTGTACCTTTATAATTTTACTTGACTTTGTAATTTTGAATTTTAATTTAATTTTAATGTTACAATGTTAATTTTATAAATACACTAGCTTCCTCTTCTGCACCAAGTGAACAGGACTATGTATTCTACTACATAGCAGGGCAAGAATGGGAAAAGCCTTTTGCTTACATCCCAAATATGTAATCAAGACAGTAACAGCATCCTCATCATGCCAGTGCTTGTGTTCCACCGCAAACATTTATGTGCTCTGAACTGACTGGTTCTTAAAACTAAAAGCGCTCTGTCAAGAAGGCAATAGAGGGAAACCGTGGAAAAAAAAAAAAAAGAAAAAATCTCATAACCCTGCACAACTAGGTGTTGTACGCTTTATTTGGAGACAACGCTGAGATAAAAACCATCATGCTACTAAAGATGACATGTCTCACCTGAAACCAGCGGAAGGGGTAATTCCAGAAATCTCCCAAGAGTGAGTCTCACGAAACTTAGTTTACCTGCCCAGATTTCCCTGGCCACTTGAACTAAATAAAAATCCTCTTCACTGCCTATCTTTGATCACCAGAGAAGCCTAATCACTGTTATTTGAAGGTCTCATTTCATTACAGCTGTAGCAATACAATACTAGCTAGCTATACAACACATTACCATATGCAGCTGCAGTTTGAACAGCACCTTAAGAACTCCGGAATTGCAAGGTCCTAATTCAAAATTACTATTTTTGTGGTTACTGTAGATTTCATAAACCTGTTTATTCAAGAAGATGATAAAACTGGCCATAGCCCAACTCAAGACTCACTAATCTTTAACTGGATGAGTTATCACTCAGTTTAGTGACACAAAAATCTATCAGGACTATGCCTAAACACACCAGGAATTCTGTTCCAAAGAAAAACATAAACAACTTTTTATTATAATACCCTAACACTTGTAATGTGCTAAATGCACAGCAATGCAGATATACTGTCATAGACCTAATTATTCACACATAACACCACCCAATAAAAAATAGCTATTTATGACCTTGAAAATCTGAAAAATACAACACAGACCAGATAGCTAATCAGAACACTAATTTATTCACACATTTCTCTCTAACTAGCAGAGCCTACTGATCAACAGACTAAGACCCTTTCGGACATTCACCAGGTTAGGAAATTAAACTGAAGTTCGGCTAAAAATTTTATGGATTGTAATAACAGCTGGCTGTAAATTAGACCTGTAAACCCCAACAAACTTAATTTGAAATAAAAAAAAAATCAAACGACATAATTCTTTTATGGAAAGGAATTTCCAAATATGTATTTCTGAAGAAAATACACGTTATGCTTCCACCTGCTGGCCACCTGCCTGGAAGATTGTATGGGTCTCATTCTACCAGGTGGAGTGAGAAACTAATAAAGTCCTTCCAGGCAAGGCATCAGGAACCTGACAGGTCAATTTTCCATTGAAAGAGAAACTGTTCTGAAACAAACTTTCTATTTTGGGAAAATTGCTCTTTTTTTTTTTACATAGAGGTTTCCCAAGAAAAACTCTCCACCATTATTAAGTATAATCCTACCACACACCTGAGCAACGAGCAAGAGGAAGCTTTTCGGTACTGGGAACAGAGCAGGGACTGGAATGCAGCTCACAGAAATTTCCGGCTCCCTTACTTTCCAAATTATGATCCACTGAGAAAGCAAGCTAAGAAATCCGTTTGCCTGGCACAACCTGTCTTTCCTAATGGCTGACTAATTTTTGAAAGAAGAAATATAACTGGGGTGAAGGTGTTCCTGTGCCTCTTCAGTGCACATACACAGCAAGAACAGCGGGTCAGCTACCAAGAGCCTTACAGAATCACATCTCTTTTTCCCATCTCTAAAATTTATTAACTTTTGGTTTCCTTAAAACAGATTTTCTTTGAGCTACTGCAATCTGTACCTGATTGAAATAGTCTTACTCTTTCTGGCAGTCTATAGCAATGCGAATTTCCCCTTTCTATGACCAACAGGGTGGACAAGATGCAACTTGCTCCACTCAATCCATTTTTCCTTTCCAATACACTTCTCAAAGGAGCTTGATGCTTTCATGACTTTATCTGAATGATCCACATATTCTTGTTTTCATTTTAAAAGAACAATACTTCCTGCTTTTAAAAAATCATTTATTTTACGGCCAAAGTATGGGAAAATCTCAAGATATCCAGACCATGAAGTGCCAGGAGTCATACATATTTGGGAAGACTGTAAACATGACTGAGCACATGAGAGGAGGTACATTCCCATATCGAGATGGCATAAGCCACTACTCTCCTGTTTCTGGGTATTTGCTCAAAATGAATTATTACAGGTTGATGTTGATTTCAAAAAAGATGATTATGAGGGAATGATGTGATGCAACAGACCACTATGCCATCTCAAGAGCAACCTAAGACTGCAGGCAGAAATAATATTCTCGCAATAACTTTAGACACTAAAGGTAGGTTCCTGTTCTTCCAGTTGAGATTTCAGCACCAAAGTAAGTGCCTGAAGCCACAAAAAGAGATAATAAAAAGCAGGGCTAATTTTCTAATGCAGTAAGCTGGAAAGGCATACTAGAGCACAGAGAAATATATCGTTCAATGCTGTACTTTTTGATGTCTTTCCTTATGTTTTTTTTAAACCACTATCACTGGCTTTCAGATTTTGATCCAAGTTAGTCCTTCTGCAAGTTTGTGGCATTCTTCCCCCTGTGTAAGAAGTTTCATGCTTACAGGTGCTCTTTCCAAAGTCTTAATCAAGAAACACCTGGATCAGCACCAATGGCTTTGACCATCATGAAGTTAATCTCTTAACACCATGTAAAACCTAATTTCCTCCATCCCCATTTTAAATACCTTACCTTTTGGGTACAACTAAGAGCAGCATTCCAACCAAAAGGAGGCATTAACGCTTGCCTAGGAAAAGTGTCTCAAAAAGCCCCAGCCCCACACTACACATTCAGGAGAAGTCATAAGGAAGGTCACATTACCACAAGCACTGTACTAACCCAGAGGAAAACACTCAATAACATAAAAGAAAGGATGGCAAAGAAATACAGACTGTGTGTATGTGTGCACAGTGACTGAAGATGATGGAAGGTCGTTTATCCAGAGTGCTGCAGCTTTTGCACTTCACTACAGACTGCCAGCCTTCTCTCTGGTGTGGGAATGCAGGGCTGGCAGATTCAAATACAGGAAGAACAGTGGGACGAGGTTGTGGGAATTCAGGAGGAAAATGTAAACATGGAAAACAGAGAAAGGGGAGAGAGTGAAGGCAATCATGGGAAAGGTGGCAGCGCAGTGACTAAAGATGCAACACTGGCAATGAAGTGAGTGACTTGGGGGAGGAGATAACAGAAATATCCCAGAAGTGAGCAAGGTCATCTAAATCTTCCCTCCTCACACTCCTGATGCTTGCAATGGAAAAGCAAAAAAGAGCCATTTAGATAAACGCAGCTGAGTTCAGTAAAGGGCAGGTCCTCACTTTCCTCCTTTTCCTTGCTGCCTGCTCCCCCATTCCACCATGGTTCACGTTTGAGTGCAGCACTCTTAAAACCAGTAGAGCCCCGGTTCATGGGAGCTTTGTCCTGAGCATTCTACATTTTTCACTCCAACAGGATTACTTGGCAAATCTCTCTCCAGCTACCTGTAGATATGAATTCATCAATAGCTTTTCAAGAAGCAGTAACTTTGCTTACAAATGGCTTGCTGTGTTCTGGACACTGTGAACCAGGTCATGCAAAATACTTCTTTGACACATTTGTTCTTTTATGACGCAGATCAGATAGCTCCTACTGCATGCAAGAGTTCAAGCATTAGAAAACTGGCAATTTCTTTACTGAAACACTGATGTACACCAGAAATAAACACCATGTTAGAAAACTTGAAAACTTCCTCCAATTATTCTGCCTCCTCTTTAAAAACACTTAATTTTTAGCAGATATTTTTCCTACATATTCTTATGTATACTAAATAACAGTGAGTAGCTAATAGAGAACAAAGATGTTTAATAGAATCAACCTCCCGACTAGTAATGAAAATCAGTAGAATTGATTTGTAAACTATATACTAATCTATAACATAGAAAATTATTATAACAGTGCCTGTCTCCCACTTAGCTAAAAGATTTTTGAATTGAAGCCTGCAATAAGCCTGCACTACTGATTTGCTATAACAAAATGAAATATTAGAGACACTCACCTTTACCAAAATAATTCTTGCTAACTCTTCACATACAGGCTTTTCTTCATCCTTCTTCAAACCTTCCAATTCAAACAAGGTATTGTAATTTTCCAGCATTTTTGTCATTATCTTGTTGCAGATCTCCTGTTCTTTTATACCTTCAAATCCAGAGGGCACACTAAAATTGGACAAAACATAAAGTGGAGCGTTATAGATCCTCAGCATATTAATACAAAAGTTCCTGCACAGAATCTCTAACATTTAGTTGTGGGTAAAGTCTGGCTAGCAGGCACAGGAAACTTTGTCTTGGAAAGGGGGATCGCATCTGAGGTGGTAATAACTATTACAGTTTGTTTGCAGTTTTTCTTACATTAAATACCGTATCTGTTGGCCAAACTCTCTACTCCACAGAATCTAGGTAGAGATCTAATTGAGACAACCACTCAATAAGATACCACCCACTTTGCCAAAAGTTGGGTTCATGACTTCAACACACAGTATGAGGCATGTAAATGCTCTGAACTGTTAATGGGAAGAGTCAGATTGCTCAAAAACATGGTTTCATAGAACCACAGAATGTCCTGAGGTGGAAGGGACTCACAAGGATCATTGAGTCCGACTCCTGTCCCTGCATATGACAACCCCATGGTTCATATCACATGTCTGAGGGTGTTGTCCAGTCTCTTATTGAACACTGTCAGGCTTGAGGCTGTGACACCTCCCCACGGAGCCTGTTCCAGTGCTCCACCACCCTCTGGGTGAAGAATCTTTTCCTAACGTCTAGCCTAAATTTCTCCTGGCACATCTTCCTGCCATTCGCTCAGGTTGGTGATAACCTCAAAGGTATACAAGATCAACCAAAAAGTTAAGAAAACTCACGTGCTGAGCAGAACACTAAAAGTTAAGCAAGATCTTTGCAGCTTCAAGTAAACCAATGCTGTACACCAGATTTCTTAATCTAATTTTTGAGTTGCCTTTTCTTTTGAAAGTAGACTCTTAACTCACAAGACTTTTTAAAACATGGAAATGGAGACTGCCTTCTGCAGAACAGCCTAAAAGATTAATGTAAAAAGTGGTTTCTAACCTCCACTAACTACGTGATGCCCAAAACTGACTTAGATTCTGTTTTAATGCAAAAGTAAGGCCTCTGAAGAATCTTCTTCAGTATTTAAAATACTTCTTCAATCAGCCAGTCTTTGCCATTGTACAGCACTTCCAGCAGATACACTCTCCTTTCAATAACCCATAAAAGTGGCTGCATGGATGTGAATTTTCTAAAGACTTTATAAAGTGACAGACTGCAAACCAGGAGGTACAGAAAACACAAGAGAGATTAAAAGGGAAGAAGCAGGGGAGCAAAAACCAGAAACGAAAAAAAGTTTCAGGCATTTTTTGGCTGAGGACAACTAGGGACTGTACAAGAGGAAAAAACCCAATTCTCAAACAATTAAACAAACGCCATCTGAGCTATTTTACAGGGATGTAACTTGGAAGCAAACCACTGTTTACCATAACCAGCAAAGTAAAACTTACAAATAACTATCTACTGTAAAACTGTAACTGTAGTTTATTTGGGCCGGATGTACATTTCAACAAGAAGGCTCTTAAAGCAGATGCTCGCAGACATTTGCTCTCAAAAAGTACCTTCTTGTAGGGGCTGCATGCCATTGATCTTTCTCAATATTTTTCTCTGTGCAGTACATCTCAATGTCAACAGGCATCCCACTGCAGCAGGACACATCTTTGTAAACTCCAGAGGAGAATCTTTACTGCTATCATTTCAAAATTCAGGAGTCCCAGGACCTGAAGTTTAAAGGAACTGGATTATTTTACAGGGCAGAACATTGCCACCTGTAATATGGGTCAGTCTCCACTGCCTTAAATAAATCCATTGATTTCAATAATGTGGAACTTGGCCTCAGACAAAATAAAGAAAAAATGGGACAACTTCTGTTGACAGATATGCATGCATACTTGGGCCAACTCACTTTAAAGAATGTCCCATATTCACTAAAAGATAGTAACTGTCCTAAACAGAAGAAAAGTGTACGTATGCAGTAGGGCCATACAACCATCTTGATTTGAGGATCCTCTTCCCATGCTAAATGATGTTGGCTAGATGAGTGAGCAGAGTGCAGAGCTTGCTTGATAATTCAGGTAAATCCTGATCGTTACCTTCCTGATGTGTTTCTCCAAAACAGGTACTACTTAAACAGGCCTGGCGCCCCTATGAACCTCATTCCTAGGAAACAGACTGAAAATGTACTAGAGCGAGTTCAAGTCAAAATAAAGACTCCAGATAACTTCAATGAGTTTTAGAGCAGAACCTTGACTTAAACCACATCTGCTGGGAACTACAGCCAACACCTCCCTTCTGGCAACAGCTAACACCAAAAAAACTCTTCCTGGTTGAAAAACAGCCCAGCCTATAAAGTTTCCACAAGGCACACAAACAATACTTAATTTCTGCACAATGCCATGGCTTTCTTGCCTTCCCTTCCCCCACATCGTCAGTGAAACTTTATTAAGGCAAATCTGTGAAAAGTCCAACACTCTGAACAGCTCTGTATGTGTATGGCGAGATGCATATGCAGAACATGTTGTGATATGCATATGCAGAGCATAAGGCTAAAGCTTATGGATTTAGTCCTTTTTATCACCCCTCTCTGAAGGTAATCAAGCAGAGCAGCATGAATTGTTTTCTTTTAATGGCTGTGTAACATACTTTACCCATTGCCATCTCTCTGCCACTTGAACAGGCATGTTTTACAAAGTTTCTCATTTATTTTTTCCTTTATTTTATTAGACCTCCATCATGGCAAGGACTGTTATATTCTTTGAGCTACCCATGGTGACCTTTTTCTTGCACTAAATCAGCACATGTAAGTAATTCAGATTAAAAGCACACACCACCCTGCGTATTTATATAATTTTAAACCCATCTGTTGCCACACTGCATGATCCACCAGTCTGACTAGAATTTTCTGAAAATGTGTGTAAAAAAAGAATATCTTACTCCAACTTTTCTTAGTCTGAAAACCTGTAATATCGACAAATTTCACTTCAACTCACTAGAGAAACCCAGTCCTATGAGAAAGTATTCTCTCACACTACCACTTTCATGATCCTTGGAAATTTTTCATGTTCTTTTGAGAAGACCCTGTTAAAACATTACAGTAAAGCTATGTTCATAGTCATGATTCCTTTATGTCTAATTTGCATGCTAATTAGGCACTATAACTGTGTTGCTTTTAGAGTTAGACACACATCTTACTCCAATTACAAAATCCTCAACAGTAGGACTTGATCCCCTTACAGTCACATATGTATAAGCTACTTCAGTATCAGCACCAGAAATGGTAGCAGAACATCAGCTTCACTATCACAAACACATTTTTTATAAGGGAGGCATAAACCTGTAATTTCTGTGGTCATTTCTGGAAGAAAAAATGTTGATGAGTTCAGTTCTATTTTAGAGATTTCAGCTAGAAAACTCTCACTGAGTTCTCGCACTAGCTTGCAAAGGCACGAACAGATACATAGCACAGGCAGTGAAAGAAGCAAATTCTCTAGTGTTCCCCTTTATATTCCCCAGACACCCTGTCTTTCCAAGACAGATGCTCAGAGTGACCTGTGCACAAAGCACAGCAGCTCCACGCTAAGTATTCGGAAAAAACGTACTTTGTTTAAATGAAGTACCAGCATTAACAATATTCGACTCAGTCAAGCAGGGCTGAGGGTAAAGGTGCATTAGCATCACAAGTTTTACAGGATATTAAAAAGCCACTTTAAAGCAGAAAAAGCAGTAGTTCTCAAAGCTAAAACTTTACTTGGGAATAGGATAAACTTGTTAGCCCTTCATTTCAAAATATGAAACCCATTTCACACTTCTGCACAATGTCGCACCAGCTTGCCTGGCCCACCCACCACAGCTCCTTGCCACTCACGTTCATGCAGTTTAGTGCTCACTTGTTCTTTTGGTTCCTCCAGACCACTTCAAGCCAAGAGTGTGTCTACTTCCATAGGGATGCTCAATGAAGCTAGTCTCAAATGGGTTAAACCACATCAAAGCCCTGTGTCACAACTCTTACTCAGAACTGAAATGACCGTAACTCATTATGAAGGAATTACTTAAATTTCATGTGTTAAAGAACTTTTCTCAGAGTCCCTGTAAACAAGCTGTAACAGGCTAAATGCAGAGTGGGCTTATGAGAGAGTCAATCTCCAGACTCTACTGTGAGTGGCACAGTAACACACCCAGACCTGACTGCATCTGGCATAATACACACATCACTACAAGGCTCTTTCACCATCCACCACACCTGAGAAACCTGCTTCAAGTGGAAACGAGGGCCAGGAGGACTTGGGATGTAGTCATGTGCCTGTGATGAGCTGGACCGAGATCACTGAATTGACTTCTCCAGGCAACAACTACTGACAGCTCCCTGTCACAGCTGAGAACCAGCAATTTCCATGTGAAACACGGCATCTCATTACAAATTCCCAACGGTGTTCGACCCCACCCTGTCTGAGATGAAAAATACACATTATCATTTCCTTAAGTGGCTTTGCATAAGTACAGAATGACAGCACCGTAATCCTAATTTAAAACCACTGTGGGCTATATGCTCTCTCTTGCCTGACTGCTACTTTTGCTATTTGTACAGTACTTTTTATACAGGAGCACCATAAAGTCACCTCACCATCCTCCTAGGGGATCCTGCAAAGAATAAAGGGACTCAGAGGACAGGATTTTTTGTTTCTCCAGCCTTTGCAAAACATTTTCGTTAGTACCTCAGATGCCCATAAGCCCCTCAACAAGCACAACTGAAGGTTTTGAGAGCAGAGCTGCAGTAATCTTAAGAGGTTAGAACTTCAGGCAGTCTGCTCTGTTCCTCTGGACAGATGTTACTGTGTCTATAACAGATGTAACCTCATGGCCACAACTCGGCCCTGTACTTCAGCTGATGAAAGTCTAAACACACTTGACCACAAACTGGTGCAGCTGAAAACAGGCTCATATTTGTGTCTGTAGACTCTGAAGTACCCACAGCTACCCCATATACAATCTACATTTTCTCCATAACTAAAGACAACCTACCTTTTCTCTATACCTAATACTTCCTTGTACAACCCTTCTATTATGTAGGCATCATACAGAAATAACTGCATCTGACTCTAGCATTTTAACTTGATGCCTGCATTTGCCAGCCACTTCTAGGAGGATGGAGCAATCCCTCAAAAGTTTAATGTTTGTTGGAATGAAACTAAGTCAGGTTAGTGAGGGCTTGGATAATGGAGACCACACACAGATCACCCTCTAAGAGCTGCAAAAAAAGGCTGCAAACGGATCCTCTGCTTACTCTGTAACCAGCAGACCTTTTGCCATCCCAACCAAAGCACAGGATTAGTGCAGCAGCCCCTCTAATTCCCAGCTCCAAGAGAGCACAGAGGAAAAGAGAAAACCCAGCTAATACTCTCTTTCCTCTTCAGCACAAGTTGTAAGCCCTGAGTGGAGCCACAGTGCAGGGCATAACTGAGGCTACCGCTCTACAGGAGCTGAAATTCAGGTCAACAGACAAGAACTTCCTCCAAGGATAACCACACTGCAAGTGTTAATACTCCACACAGATCAGCCCAGTTACAGAAAAGATAACTATTTTTGTTCCTATACCTTCATGCTCGTTGTTCCTCAAAGGCTGCATATCTCTGTATACTTGACCTTTGGCTTCCATTACAATAAATCAGAACAATCCAAGTTAGAAGAAAACAGGGCACTAAATCTCAAACCATCATATTTTCCTTTTTTGAGCTGTTTGACCTTGCCCTTTACATTTTCCTATGTCTTACATCACGCTCCATTACAAGAAACACAGATAACCATTTCTCCCCTCTTCTACTCATTAGAAATACAGAAAGCACACGATAACCTTTCATTAGAAAAGCACCAGTGCAGTTTGTCAAACAGCAAGTAAGGAAGCAGGGGAAGTAGTGGATAAGATAAAAGTAGTAAGGGTTGAAAGTTTAGGAGATGAGATAAATTACTGAGAACATGACACAGAAAAATAGAACGAGATTAAGAGAATTAAGATGAAGTCTTAATTTCTGGAAAGTGGCCCAACAGTGAGATTTGTTCAACTGTTAAACGGCTTCAGTTATGGAGTAAAAGATAATATGCTTAAATAGCTAAAATGTCACTAAAAATACCTTGTAGAAAGCAATTCTTCACTATCAGCAGATGGGCTTTATCTTCTCTGACACTGTGCATTAGCTGCACAGACTCTGACACTGATTTTAGACATGAGTGTGAATTCCTGACAGAAAAATCCCAGATCTTCCTGCTTCAGCAGTGTAATTGCTGACAAGCTGGATGCTAAGCCTTCTTTCCTTGTCCCAGAGAAACACCCCATACGGCGCTCTGAACAAACAACACAACGCTTCAACCACCTGCTGACGTCTAATTTCTGCAGCTAGTCTTTACTTCAGCCAGTAGTAAGAGAGCCCCTGCCAAGCAATCTTCAGGCCTCCTTACTCCCAGAGCTCTGAACTGCATTCTGAGGATCTCCCTCTGGCTGCTTGGCCAAGCTGGCTAAGTCCAGTGCTGCAAGTTTTTATCATCCTCCTATCAAACCTTTGTTGATACATATGGTCACAGCTCCAGCAATTTAAGACTGCATCCATTAACACGTGAGAAAAAGGTATTTGAACTGTTGCTCACAATCTTTGTGTCTGGACCACAATCCCAAACTACCTTGAAAAGATCAAGATCTGATGAAACATAGCTGAATTACCAGATGGTGAAACTTAGTTTAAATAAACATCTTCATCCATAATTCTGACATATTTGGGTCTTCTGAAAAACACATTAGCAATCTGTTAAGTGTCAAGCCTTGCTTTCATTGCCTCTTTTGCTATATGAGCATTTATTTCAATGTGTGTCACAAACACAGGGCTGGCTGCATTCACACACGGCCACAAGAGCCCTTGTGTTTTAATCTCCAGTGAACTCCACCTTTCTTAGTCTTCTGCAATGGAATTACGCAGTTTATCCCTCCTATACATGGGCCCTATACATTACAAAAATGGTTACATCTCTTCTATGTCATCTGAGGAGCAGAGAACAGTCGATGCAACAACTACATAGCTTTTAAGAGGAATGCTTTGGTTTAATCCTAGGAATGCCAATTGCAATTCCAAATTGCAACTCTCTACATTCTACACCAAAAAGTATGCAGAGCTCATTTTTAAACTTTCCTGAACAAAGTGATTAATAAACTAAAAATTATTCTAATAGCCACTTGGGAGTTTGAGTCATAGAAATTTAGCCATGGGAGTCAGCTACTTCTAATCTATTTTGTATGTTCTTAACCCCACTAATACATTTAGATAGAAATTCCCAAACTGCCCATACAAACATAACCTTTAAAACTTGCTTTGCTTTTCCTTGTCAGAAATCTGCAGTATTGTGCTTCCACTAAGTCTCATATTCATGAATTCCTGCACGTACTGCTGTACTGTTGAGTTTTCTTTCTTTGGAAAGAAAGACAATTCTTTTCAAAATATGCTTTATCTTTTTGCATTAACACAGCAAATGGTTTAATCCTGACACATTCACCTTCATCATCCACAAGCAACATCTTAAGACGAGGAAGAAGTGCAGTCACAATGATAAGCTTTGGTTTAAATGTCTCATTTCTATGTGTTCTTTCCCTAATCAATGGAAAAAGATACGCTCCTTTAGAAAGGGAGCAGGCAGCATCTATCCTAGGTATCTGGAACTCGCTCAATACAAGGAACCCAATTTTGTTTTCTCTTTAAAGAAGCCTCCTGCTTTCCACTGGCTACAGAGGAAGCCTAGGGAGATAGGTTAGATTAATTGCGTAATGAAACTAAGTCTCATTAGGGAACTCACAGAATCACAGTATGCTAGGGATTAGAAGGGACCTCAAAAGATCATCCAGTCCAATCCCACTGCTGGAGCAGGAACACCCAGATGAGGTTACACAGGAAGGTGTCCAGGCAGGTTTTGAATGTCTGCAGAGAAGGAGACTCCACAACCTCCCTGGGCAGCCTGTTCCAGTGCTCTGGCACCCTCACTGAGAAGAAGTTTCTTCTCATATCCAAGTGGAACCTCC
>VWYH01009494.1:0-92067 GCA_013399365.1 Pampusana beccarii
AAAAAAAAAAAAGCATTAGAAGCAAGCAATTGTTATATAACTTTAATTTTTGAGCAGGCTGAAATGGTTTAAATATAGATTATAATTACACTGACAGTTTTGCAGAGCTGTAAATCCACACACAAGTATTCAAACTTCAGCATCATTTGGATCTTACCAGGCAAGTTTCAAGCATCGCACTTGGGATACCCTGGGGACCTATGCTGAATGCTAAGTAATTGTAGTGAAACATTAGGTGCCAGGAGAGAAATCAACAGAGGTACAGCTAGTATAGCAAGAATTTGATCTTCTGTCCTCTACTGTTAATTCCCAGGGTGCTTTTTCTTTACATCTACCTGTTAAGTTTAGCATAGATTTACTCAGGAGTTTTGCTATATTTAAAACAGTGGCAGTTGTTGTTATGGTTAAAGTAGTATACTGTACTGCAATAATTACAGCCCAGTGAGAAAAATGGAGTATGTAAGTGTGCCCATCTTCTCATCACTCGAGTGGGAAAGGACATGGGAATGCAGTATGTGGGCATTCCTCTATTTTTGGCATAAATCTTTAACATTTCAGGAAGCTAAGAAATCAGGACCTGCTATGAACTACAGTTCATGGCTGGTGCCAAGACTTGTTGACCAAGAAATACGTTTTTAATACAAAAAAAGATTAAAATAATCAGTAACTGCAAAATATTATTTATTACTGTATTAATAATATAGCTTAAGCCAAGGAAGCATATATGCTGTAACAACCTGTGCTGGCTTGACTAAAAATGAGTTAATTTTCTTCGTGCAGTTAGAAACCTTTCTTTTTTATAGCTAGCACACTCATTATTTGGACATAGTTTGAGAACAAGCAGATAACACCCCAGCACAGAGCTAATGTTTTCCGTTGCTCTGGTCTGAGAGCCAAAGACATTCTGAGCACTCTGCCCACAGGCGTGAGGCATGGATGGGGCAGAGCTTGACTGACATCCAGACTGACCAATGAGAGTATTCCATCCCACTAGCATCATGCTCCAGATTTAACAGTGAGGCTATCCAGTTTCTCATCCCCTTTTCTTTTGTTCTTCTGCTCCTCTTTCTCTCTCTCTGGGGTGTAGCTGGGAGAGTGTTTGGTGCGTGGTGTTTAGTTCGACTTTTTTGCCATTTTGCAGAGGCCTCTGAGCTTTTCTGCCTTCTTCCTCCCTTATCTCTCTCTAGGATCGGCTGTTGGGGACCTGGTATGGCTTGTTGGGACTGGCTGCTCTGTTGTGGACAGAGCTCGTGAGGAATTGCCTTTAGTATCTTTTATTTCTACTATATATATGTATTTAGTAGTAGTGTATTAGTATTTTGTTATTTTATTAAACCATGTTTATCTCAATTCAAGTTTCTCCCTTCTCTTTTGATTCTCTCCCTTGCTGGAGGGGTGGGGAAGGGGTTGAGTGAGTGGCTATCATGGTATATTGCTAGCTTGGGTTAAACCATGACACAATCTCAGCCACAGAGGAAAAAAAAACTACGGCAAAGAGCTTCTTTTTAGTTGGGCCACATGTTCAAGCTGTCCGCTGGCCCTCAACAGAGTAAATATTAAGGGACACTTCAGGCTCAAAAAGCAGAGGACAGTTATTCCAGCTCTCCATTCTCAACACCAGTGCTGACAAGGGATGTTTCATTTACAAGTCACACTTAACTACCAGTCTGTCAGCCTTGCAATGCCCCTGTGAAAACAAGCACTGTCATCTCTGCCTCTCTTCTTTCAGAGGAATCCAGCTGTAGTCAGATGAAACCTAGAAAGTGGAATCAGCGACTTGGAGCAGAGGAACTGGAAAGAAGATGAAAGTGATAAGGTTCAGCCACAGAATAGTAGAAAAATACCAAACTGCAATGCCTTACCAGAAAGAGCAGGGCTTGTCCATGTGGGACTTTTTTTTTAATGAACTTTCAATGAACTTTTAAAGCTGATCAGTTAACAGAAGGAAATTGATGAAAATATCCTTGTTCAAAATGAAAGATGATTAATGCAATTAAGTTTTACTTACTTAATGGGTGAACTTACACATTTATGAATTGGCATCTTCTGTTCCCCAAACATGCTGCCTCTGACTTCAGTAATAAGCACATTTTTTGATTACTATGGCTCTTATCTCTATTATCAGATCTTTGTGACAAGTGCCAGCCCACAGCCAGAGCTCACAGGGATATTTTCTGGAATGGGAATCAAAATGTGTTGGTCCTCTTATAAACAAAGCACTATTATATACTTGCAGTCTGAAATACTTTCTTGATCAAGGACCAAAATCCTTTAGGAAAGACCTGTACAGGTATGTGAAGGGACATAGCCACTTAAAAAGCTGAAGAAAATCTGATGACAAAATGACTGCAGACCCTTCTCCCAAATACGATTCTTCATTCTTTAAAGGAATAATAAACAGAATTACACAGATCTCTAGATAAATAAATTATGAAAATATTATGAAAAAGTAATTCAACTAAGTTAACAGAGTTCACCTAAGAGAAGAAAAGTTCACTCTCTCAAAGAGGCCAAATATTTTATGAATACATTTAGTTTTCAAAAGTCTTGACAATCTGAATAGGTTTAATAACCAAATAAACTATGTCTCATGTCTCAGTAATTTCTCTAACCTTTTATTATTACATTAGTGTCTGGGATTTATGGCATCTTTCTTAATCTTCCCTCTGGAATCACACCACACAATTGTGTATAAAGTAAGTATTTTATTTATTTTTATACGTCTGCTCTTTCTTTCCTTATAAAAACCTCTAAACTTAATTTTTTTCTTCTCACCTGACAAGGAAAACTGAAATACATATTTAAATAAAATACATATTTAACTTACCAAAAACATCTAACATTTTTAGCAAAGCTTTTGATACCTGTGGAATGTTGGAAGGTGGGACAAGAAGGCCTGAACAAGTTGTTGTGGACAAGGGACTCTAATACTCCTTAAATATAAGGTCTGTAACCAATGTTTCGTGCTTTTCCACTGATGCACAGTGTAAGAGACACATTCAACTCTATCAAACACAATGAATCTAGACAGATGCATAAATCTAGTAAACCCATAGTAAGTCAGAGAAGCAATCATGCACACCCAAGAACATCTGCTGGCTCTTATCTTTGCCAAGCTAGGTCTCTCCCACCGCTCTATTCTTAGTACAGCCCAGCTCAACATCACCTCCTTTAAAAAAGCTTAATTTTACCCTGGATTAGACCTGGCGTGTATTGAACAAATGTGTCACCATACAATACTCTTAAAACTCACATAAGCATTTTGTTGACCACAGACTTTTTGTTAACAATTGATCTATATTCTATACATTCCTGCTGTGGAGAGAAGTCTTTGAAGACTAGATTTTTTTAAGCACTTTGGCATTTAGGTTATTTTCCAAAGCAGCGAACTGTTACTGAGTTGTTTAGAGTCCTTAGTGCACCATAATGCAGATCCTGATGGCAGAACAGCCATTGGCAAGATGATATCCAATGAATATTGCTCTTCCCCCCACAAAAAAGCGTTCATAATTCTTAGGTCTGCTATTTTCCTAATCCTTGCTCCGTGTGTGTGTGTGTGTTTGTGTTCAAAATTTCCTCTTATTGCCCTTTAGTTAAAAAAAAACCAAAACACTCAGAGATGGGGTATTTCATTTTGATTCTTTGTGATTACTATTAGTCTTTAGCACAAAGAAGGCTTAATTGGGTCAACTTAGTGGTAGAAGCCCTATAGAATAACTGGTGCATTGGTAGAAACGTATGTGGAAGACAGTAAGAAAGTGAGTATGCACACATTTTTTATATAGTCCCAGCTACTGGTAAACTGAAGTTCAGGGACTTTCAGCAAAAATTTGTATGTCAAACTTTCTTCTCAGTGCCCCTCCATACCCTTATCTTCTGTGATATCTCTGACCTTCTTTTGCACTCATCCTCTGGTAATGAGTTCTGGGGTTTAATTGTACACAGCGCGGAATAGCAGTTCTTTCTGGTTTACACCAACTGGCTGATCTTTTCATTTTCTACTCTTGCATTCTTTTATTGTGAGAAGAAAAGGCATGAGAAGTGATTATTCGCTTCCATATTGTTCATATTAATGAGTGTATATATGAATGTGCATAATAATAAACGTTAACCATGCCTTCCCATTTTTTACAAAATGAAGAAGAATAATCTATTCAATTTCTAGTTTTTTAGAAGTAGCATTACTCTCAGGATCAAAGAATTTTATTCAGTTCCAGTTTTTATTGTAATTGTACTGTTTACTGCGTGGTTTAGCTGTGTTTACTCAGCTACAGTTCTACTATGTTCAAGGTGAGCAGTACAAAAGGGTGGAATTAAAATGTATGCAGTGTCAAAAATATAAATGTAGCATGGATTTGTTCAGAGATACAACTGGTTATTTTGTTGGTTTTTCATTTTTTCATCCTTTTCTTTGTATCTCCTCCATCTTGCCATAAAAAGAAAGTTTTCTTATTCAAAAGATAACATCAATTCGTGTGATATATGGACGTAAAGTGGGTCCCGTTTGAAAATCAGAAAAATAAGGATACTATTTAACCACTCTTTCTCTCCTTTTGCCTATGCCTACTTAAGTTATGGCCTTTTCATTAAAAAAAAAAAAATCTTTCATCTGATTCCAGGTGTAAGTTTATGGCAGTGTGAGGAACAATGCTGTGTTGATCCCAAGTTTTCCTCAATATATTCCTTTCATTAGATTTATGTAGGTCACGGAAGGTGAGAATAAATAATTTACCAATAGGAAAGTGAGCTCTCCTTTTGCAAGTTACGTGCCATCTCATCGTCTACCGTCTTCCATTGAAGAAGAAAATGAGGTTGATCCGAATAAAGGTTGAAAACAACCCTTCAGGGTTCAACCAGTTACTTTTCCTACTATGAACCCATCTTCCACTTCATTCTCATAAGATGCTTTCCACACATTTATTTAGCCAAAAGACCCACTACTACAACTGAGCACAGCTATACTGACTGGGGGTCTTCTTCAATATCAATACTCTTCTATTCCCATAGCAGAATATTCCATTTTCAGTAAGCACAGAGCCATTTAGAGGAACTATGGCCTCTTTGATCCATGACTTTATGTCTTCACATATATGGCTCAGAGTATATTGGCTTTTATTGCCTGCTTGTCACATTACGACACATTTCTAATATGTTGCTCACTGAATTTCTTTCAGTGTCACTGCTTCTGCGCATTTTTGCTCGTGTTGATACCTACTGCTTTAGCTTTAATGCATTAGTATGCCTTTTTCCTAGTAGTGGCTTGTTTTGTTATTTCCTGCCGACATTTCTCCCTAGGGACTTTGCATTATGCTTTTGTCCTCACTAGTATTTGTGACTCTTCCTAATTTAGTATCATTTGTGAATTTCATTAACATGCTGTTTATCCTTTCTTCCAGATTGCTAATGAAGATGTTAAATAGGAACAATCCTGAAACTGCACTCTTCATTACCCCACTAGATATTTTTCCCCTAGTCACTATCATAATCTTTTGTTTATAGTCTTTCAGCCAGCTTTAACCCACATGCTACTAGAAAAACCATTTCAATTCATTTTCCATTTATGACTGCAAAAGCCACCACAATTAAAATTTCAAGAACATATGGACATGACCTTGATCCTCTGAAAGTCATGAGAATTGCTGGAAAAAAAAAATGAACCACAGGTAACCAGGAATTTTCTGATTATCACCATTAGATTCAAGGAAGATAAGGTTTAGGAATAAAAATTATGTTGGTGTTTGGGACTCTGTGCATTGCTCCTGCTCTGTTTTCACTTACTGTCATACATGCCATCATATGTGGAGTTACATTCAAAACCATTATTAATACATTTTCTCAATTGTATGACAAAACCTACATCTTCAATGCAGGAGATTTCTTGCATATTCACATGTAGATGCATAACAAAATTGACACTTTCTATTTTATTTTTATTCATTATTCACATACTGTAGATCAGTAGCTAGATATCAATTTGTTTAAAATAGTATTTAGCTGTTTTATTGCATGGAAGCATAGGAGGTGTCGAAACACTACTGTTTGTTTGTTAGCTAATACTTTCCCACTCAGAACCATGTAAACTGAGAGAAACAGATGTACTGTGATTTGAAGTTTTGTGAGGAGAAGATTTTCACACAGACTTCAGTTCACATCGCAGACTAAAACAAACTTAATTGTGCTCACTGGATCCAATTGTTCCCTTGTTTACAGTGAAGCACCTTCATTGATTTCAAGCTCAATGTAACAGCAATGTTTAGGTTGGTGTAGAACGCTAGGATGTACACGGTCCTTTACAAAAACAGAGTACCTCAAATTTATAACACATCAATGCTGGAATTTAAAATGAACTTTTTTTTAAATACAGTCTTTTGGCTTTACATGTTTGCTTCTGTACAATGAAGCAGTCTATCTGTAAAAATAAAATAAAAAAAGTCTCAAAAATATTATTTGGGACTTCAAAAACGACACATATTAGAGAACTAATTGGTACAGCTTTTACACTTAACAATTGGATTTTTTTTCCCCCATTAATTTTTTTTTTTTTTTCTGGATACAGCAGAATCACATTCTCTTCATTCTGTTCGAGCTTTTTCATGATTGCCACATCTCAGTTCGTATAGACATAGAGAATAATTCAAGTAGGCTTAGGAGGCGTGAATGACTGCCAGTTTCCTCAGAACCTTTGCTAGTATTTCTTTGTAGCATAACTTTTCTAGCTGACTACAGTTGCTTTTCAAATATTAGAGTCTGCTAAAATTGTTGCAGCAGATGTGTGCTGCAGATGTAGCGAAGACAGTTTCACACTAGCTAGCTCAGCTGAAACTCTAGCTTTGAACAGCAGAGAGGGTCAGCATAAAGAGTGAAATGGGACCTTTGCTGATGCCTGTGCTGATGTGGCTGACCAGATAAGAGTAATCAACACAGCTAATCTAGAGCTCCTGTATTTGTTTGTGCAATTTTACAGTCACAGTGGTGTTAGCTGAATCCTAGAGAGGAAGCAGAGTTTCAGAAGAAGATGGTCTTGTGGCTAAATCTTCTGGTAGATCCTAGTTAGATTTCTAACTTGGCCCTTTACATCCTTGAGCAACTTGTGAGAATAAAGATCCTAACCTTTTGGGGTGTGGTTCCTATTGCTTTCAGTGCTAGAAAGCTTCCTGCATAACTCTGAGCACCTGCCTCTGCGTCTTTCCAGGCTGCAATACAAACTCCAGAGACATCAGGAAATGCTAGGTTTAGGACAGTGACTGTTTCTCATGCATTAAATGAAGATGGGAGTATTTTCCTTCTCCCATCTCTTGACTATTTCACCTGCTTACACTGTAAAATCTTTAGTGCAAGGACTGCATCCTATACTGTGTTACCTGAGTGACTGTTCTATATTCTCAGATCTCTTGACATTACCATGATACAAATAAGTGGAAACACTGAATTATTTTGCTGATCCTTCTTATCTGATAGAATCTCTGGAACAAGGTCCAAAACATAAGATGCTAAATGAATTATGTATGTATTATTATAATTTTGTTATTATTATTATTATTACTATTATTACTATTGAATTTTTCACCAGAAGAGTTTACAAAGGCAACTCATTTCCCACAGCTGTTTCAAGAATAATTTCATTTTTCCTCTGATTGGATGTACAGTCTTCCTTTCACTCAGAAAGCCTTAGTTTCCAGGAGCATGGTGGTTCTCCTCCGATTGTATAATCTGTGGAATACAGCAGTATGCAACACACACAGTGGCTCCTCCTAGCAGTTGCAGTGATTTCCCAGTGCCTGAAGTTCTGCTTCCATTGGAGGCCACAGTGACACTATGTCCCACACTTCACTGCAGAGATAACAACAAAGAAAAGCAGCTGGCTGTGCTCTACAGCACAGCAAGGCATGGTCTGACTTGTGTTCATTGCCCATCCTTTTTCCAGTCCAGCTGTTTGAAGCCAGTGCTGGAGGGAGGACATGCTGCAGCCTCCTAGCAGGTACCGTTGCCACTGTTGCATATGGTCCTTTGTGCCTTTGGAGGCTGAATGCCTTTGGGACTTGCCACAGATGCAAGTCCCTTCTGCACCATCTATTTCAATGTGTCGGTGACTCTAAAAAAGTCAGTGTAGCTCTAAGTGCAGAAGGCAATGAGGACATAAAGCTAGAGGAAATATAACTTCAAGTTCATACAAAGATGTCTTTCCAAAGGAAATAATTTTTAAAATAATGTCAACGTTTTGCTTTATGTTTTTAAACACAGAGCTTTATTTAGGTCTCAAGAGGACAACGTTGCATTGACTTGATAAAGCTCTATCATAATGAAATGACATCTCATTTCTACACTATGTGTATCTATCTGTCCATACATAAAGACATATTGTGTATCTATGCACGCACCTGGCTTATATTTCTGTGTGTGTATATGTGTGCAAAATATGTAACTTAGGTTTCTGCTAGCCTGGGAATCTCCCTGTCACACTCACATTCACAACGCAGTCATGTTCTGTAATGTCATTCTCTGAAATAACCTGCCTTGGATGCACTACTTCCAGCAATAATTGCCAGGCAGATGGTGGTGTGGTAAATTAGGCAGTATTATTGGTAATAAAAGTTAGAAGCTTCAGATTTTCTGAATGGCATATTCATATAAAGACTCTCAGAAACAACATCTTTAATGGCAGAACCAGCATCCAATTTCATCTTCCCTCCATTTCCTGGGATATTTCACTAGTATTTGTTCTGTGTTGTTCTGTCTTTTGTCAGCGACTGCTGTGATTGTGTTGTTTTTAAATACCACCTACTTCCCAATAACTACTCTCTATTTACCTATCACCACCAGCACTCTCACCAATTATTATAATACCTATGCCTTGCGTAGGAAAAGCACACAAAGTTCCACACTTTAACACAACATAATACAAAAGCATTTGTAAAATAATGTAGGAAGCAATGCTTCTGGTTGCTATTACTTCCACTGCAAATAATGCCATCTGCTTATCATTATGCCCCAGTGCATGCTATCTTATATGTGGACAGAACTTGTAATGTGGTGTTGTCTCTGTAGTAAACAGCTTGAAAAATACGCCCTGGAATAATGTCATGAAGAATACCCTCTTGGCTTTTTCCAATTTATTTCTCAGCAACAATTTATAATAGAAAGCTGTAGTTAAAAGGCAACAAACACAGACTTGACCTTTTAAATTGAAATACCCATGTTTTAGTTTTTCTAGAAGGAACAAACAGAGGTTCCAGAAAAACAAAATATGAGTAGTATCCAGTAATAAACTAGAAGAACATGTAGGTGTTGCTTTTGTCTATTACTGTTCTTTAAACTTCACACGAACTGTGATCTATATCTCACAGCAGAGGTTGTTTATCTTACCATACTTAGAAAGCTTCATTCAGTTTGGAATTCCAGTCCAATTATCTTAGTGCTATGTGCTATTCAAAATACCTTAAGATTGTGTGTGTGTTTTCTGGTCACACATTCTACAAATAAGTCATTTCTATAGACTTTTGTACCTGCCCTTACATCTGTTGCATTCTGGCATTCAACAGCAGGCTTTTGACTTCTATCTAAAAGTCCTGTTGCAAAAAGAGACAGGAAAGAGACAAATCTCCAAAGACCATTTTCAAGAGCCACGGTCCTCCTGCCTTTTGAATGAAGAAAGGGTTGGGATGGGGTTTTTCTCATTATTTTGAATGGGGGGGAAAAAAAAAAGAAAAAGAAAAAAAAAAGTAAGTAATTTTGCTACCAATCCACTGTCGTTTATGAACAATTACATTTCCACAGCTACAGACTCACTGTGCAGCTAACATTGGTCATTTCTCACCAAGCTGTGAAGACAAGTTCACTTTATCTGTTCAGGCGAGATTAAAGGTGTACAAGGAAGTTAGATTAAATAGTGAACTTCAGAGGTCTATCTCTGCTTTCTCTGGGAAAGCTCCAATTTGATTCCACTCGAGATGAGGCAATGGTTGATGGTTTCGGGCGAACATTCATCACAGGCTTCAGAATGAATCAAACATTTCTCACATGGTGTATTTTGTATTTAGAATGTCAGAAAACAGCCTGGAAGATCTCCTGCAGGCAACAATCAGCCTGAATTGTCTCTCTTTCTAATTTAGAATTTAAAACATTTGAATTTGATGTGCTCTGCAGTTTTCATGTGATGAAAATATATAAATGATTTCTTCTTCTATTAAAAAGAAAAACAACAAACTTCTCCTATCTTGTAGAATTTCTGAACTATATTGTCTTTTTGCTTCTAATGTGCTTCAAATGGTGCATTGGCTTTTTCATGTCCTAACTAGGCAGTAGGCAGTGATTTTTACATTAAACTGTATGATGAGAATTTTGTCTAGCAGTAAATGCAATGAATCATTGCCCCATATTCCTTTCACCCACGATAATTGGATTTTGCTAAATAAAATCTTTTTGAATATGTAATTTATCTATTTCTATCAAAATTAAATTGAACTAAAACTGAGCTTAATTAGCTCATACTCCAGAATGCAGGAAATAGCTTTTTGATACTTGAAAAACTCTGAAGTACTCAAATCTTTTGTTTTCAGAAATGGGCAAGTTGTAGATAGAATTCAAGTCACATCTGTCCCAGCTGTTTAGACCAGAGCTTTACTTACTCAAAATCACGAGAATAGATCATTTAAGTCAGATTTCTGTTTACCAAGGAACTTCTATTTTGTTGCAGCTTCTAATATAGCAGAGTTCTAAAACATGCCTGTGACTCCTAGATAATTTTACATTATAAAGAAACAACAGGGATGCAAATAGTCCTCTACAACTGATTTTTTCAAGGCTAATTAGAACAGTTCCCTACTATCTGAGTAAAATAGAATAATATGGACCATGACAAAGGGAACAAACTGTCAACCCTTTGCCTACAGCCTTCCGGAGGAATAATGTCATTCAATTACTCAGGGTGTGTCTACAGAGACTGGGTTAAGGCATGTGCTTGTAGCTGGCTGGAGAGAACCCGACTCAGTCCAGAAGCCGCAGAGGTGTACTAACATGGTGCAGGACATCAGTTAATATGGCAAAGTAACCTCAGCAGAGGTTATTTACTAGGTCACAGCTCTGAGTGAGATGCTACCAGCTACAGCTCCCAGGCCAGAGCTGACTAGCCTCCAGCCAGCTCCAAGCAGGGGCAGGTTGGTTATCCAGTTGTCCACACCCACCCATGTAGACATGCATCTCAGGCAACAAAGATGCAGACGTCATGTCAATGTAATAAAATACTGTCATCGTGGGATCAGTGTCTCTTGCTTTGAAAATAAACTCTCTTGACTTTGCTGTAGTATTTATACAGCAGCAGGGAGCCACTGTGCTGTGCTGGTGTTGACAAGCAAAATTGTATGCCATTGGCATGACCTGCTTACTAAATGGAAAATACACAGACGCAAGCACTCCCACTTCAGTGGCAATTTGAGAAAGTAATTAAGGCAATGCATACAAATGCAGACTCCACCTTCAGCTATAAGAAATCATAATAAGGAAGGAACTACAAAAACAGATACTTCTGAAAATAACTGAGGATCTACAAAGAATTAATAAAGTTTGTCAGGTGTCTAAATACATATTTAGGTCACTGACTTTGCACACAGTCATTATTTTTGTATACCTTTCATTACTAGCAAGAAAAGCAATGCTGAGGAACTAAAGAGAAAGGTGTTCTTCTTTTCTTTCTGACTGTCTGGAAGCTTGGCACCGTGACTGTGAAACCCTGCAGGGCCCATGCTCCCATCTCCCGCCTGCACAGACTTTGCAAGTCACCTCCACACAGTCTCCACAGCACCAGAACAGTTAATATTAATCATCTGAAGCATACTAGAGATGTGAACACTTCCTAAATGCTTCCCAAGATCTCCTGCTCCTTGCCTAAAGCTCTGATCAAACCTCAGTGTAATTTTGAAACTGGAAATATGTAGGCAGCTTATAAGTATATTAATAAACACTATCACAGCAAAGGGCATTAATAAAAACTATAGTATGAAAAGAAGAAGCTTCTGTTCCACTTCAGAAACATGTATTGTAGTTAGGATACAATACAAAGCTTAAAAAAAAAAGAAGAAAAAAGTCTTTATTATAGACCATAACAATAACATTACTTTTAAATGTAAATGTTGGGAAGATTCACTGAAAGACAATTGTAAAATAGGCAGTTTTGCTACTACTTATAAACCAGAGATGCATGACACCTGAGGGGAAAAAAAAAAAAAAGTGGTTTTAGCATTTGGGGGTTAGAGGAATTTTTTGGAGTAAAATATTAATACTTTGCACAGGAGTCAGACAAAAAGCAATGTTTCAAAATTATAAGAGGTTTTCTCTGTTTATGTGCCGCTGTTCTTTAACCTTTCTGTTACTTAGGGTGTAATCGTCGACAATTAGAAATGCTGTTTCTGTAGTACTCCCTATCAAGCAGAAAGCTGATGAGTTTCAGACAAGATATTTTGATTATAGTACTAACAAACTCCTTTTGCAACTTCTGAATTTAGCTAAATTCAAGACTTTTATTTGATTAGATTCCCAAAGGCCCTAGCACCTTACCAGCTGAATATTAACTGGAGAATTACTGAAACTTTAAGCACGTTCAAAGTTAGAATATGTTAGGGACACTGTATCCACAATAGTTAATTGGACCTGTCAGTGCTTTAAGAAGGCTTGTAAAATGGAATCCACAAAAGTCTACAAATTAACAAAATTTCACATCAAATTGTGAAGAACTTTGGTTGCAAAAAATAGTGTATGTTATATGCTAAGGATAGGATTTTCCCATTGACTTCAGTGTTGAAAAGCCAGAAAACTCTTTTACTAGTTTGAGTGAGAACAGAATTAAGCAAATACTGAGTGCTTTCAACAATTTATCATTCTACTAGATGTCCTAAAATTACCCTGTCAGTTATTCCGCGTTTACTGTCTGACTGAATACACTTGACCTTCTTCTCTGAACAAGTCAAAAATGCTGCAGACTAACACGTGGTTCAACAGATGAACTATCATGTAATATCCTACAGGCACACTGACACAGAAGAAATCTGATTTGTGCATTTAGTAGGTCTCTTTTTTTTTTTTTTAATGCTCTTTTGAGCATCAAGCATCCCTTGTTAAATAAAGGTTACACCAAGTCTTCCTGTTGCTCAGCAGAGGGCAAAATATTCCTATGTCCATACCAGCAGGTATTCATACTATTCATTTGGCTGGCAGACTGGAAAATCCCAGCATCCTAATTAAAAATAAATGGAACCTAGAAGAATATGAAGTGTCAGAAAGAAGAAAATATTGCCTTAATCATAATTTAAAAGTTTTATGTTCATGGTCAATAACATCAAACAGGGCAGGCTCATCCAGTAAAATTAATAAAGATAAATAGGCAGAGTCCATCAAAATGAGAAGATTACTCATTGCTGTGAAACAGGGACGGCTTTAGTGCTATGGTTGAAATTGTGCTTGGAACAGAAGTTCTCAAAGAAAGAAACAAAATTTATGAAGTCTTCAGTGAGACGTTTGGTCTCTTGAAGGCTTCATGGGTTGCTATTGATTTTGGCAGATTTGAGCTCTTATATCATCTGGGACTCTCCTTAAATCATTTGCTTCATCCTATCTGCTTTCTGAATTTCTTATTTCACTTTGTCTTTCAGAACAAAAACCCAATTAAACAGGTCCTGTCATATTAATATATTTGTTTACTACATACATTCCAAGGGTTCTGTACTGAAAGTCATGTAGGCAACAATGTTAGCTACGATTTACATCAGATTCTCCTACGCTTAAGCCCAGGAATGTTTCCTAACAAACCCAGAAATAAATGACGCAAACTGCAGAAAAGCAATATATTAATATCTATCCAAAACACTAGACCAAAAAAAAACGTGTATCTGGAAGGGTACAGGAGGTTTGCTTTTCATGAGAAGCAGTCTCTGTCTTACAGCAAAGTGGATTTACCAAGGAAAATACATGGAAATATTTTTAATAGCAAAAGCTACATGAACCAGCATGGCAAATCCTAAATCTTAATAGAAAATCTGAAGCCTTTAGGTAAAAGCAGTTAAAAAATAGTTCCCCTGGATGGTGGGGTTGCGCAGGCCTTTAGGGAACCACTAAGACACAGAGGTGGGTATTTCCACAAAGTAAATTTTGCCTAGGGAGGCCACTATCTCTCCATGGGCTCCACCTGAAATCAGCAAAGAAGAGAGACATGCTCTCAAAATGGCAATTCAGAGCCAGACCCCAATTTAACCAGTCTGAATTGCTGTCCTGGGAGTTTTTTCTCTTCCCAATGGCAGTAGACCTTTTAGAGGAATACTATTAGCCTTAAGTAAAGTGAGAATATTCAGTTGAACAAGAAGTAAGAGGTAATCCCCTTCAATTCAGACGATAAACTTGGAGCTTGGTTTCACCCATTTGACACCTTTGTTAATGCCATTTAATAACTTGAGTAGCAAACAAGAGGAGGATCTTAAGTCTGCAGTAGATTTGTAGTTTTCCATTCTAAAACCTGTTTTATATCCCTCTAACTGTAGGGACTTTTTTTATGTCTGCTGTGGAAATCGGAATTTAAAAGGAGCCTTTACTCCTTTGGGTAAACCAAAATGAATAAATTGACAGAATGGTCTTCTTTAAAATAACATGACTCTATGTTAGCCTCTGAAAATGCTTACAGAAGTTTTTAATTTTTTTAGCTTGTTTCTAATTCATGGAATGTGCCCTATGGAATGTTGCAAGCAGCAACCTGACACTATACAGTGCTACAGGAATTCCTCCTGTATCTAAGACACCAGGTAAACTTGTCAATAGCCGTTCGGCACCAAAAAGACTGTTACCTGACTGAGAAGCCAGACTCGGATAAATAGAGTGCCTGAAAAAACCCTTTAGATGCTCTTTGCAGACAGCAGCAAATAGTAGATATTTTGAAAAGTGAGGAGCTTGCAGCTAGTAAAGAGCTTCCCAAGCCAGAATTGCCATCCTGTAACAAGTCAGCTGTTTCTCACTAAACTGTTCTTCTTTGCTCCCAATAGGACAGCTTGAATTTCCTGTGTACAAGGTATACTTTGCTTCTCGATATGCATGGATTCATGTGAATAACTCCTATTAGCGCTAATGGCAGTTAAATGCGTCAGTCCTTGAATACTACTATTAAAATACACCTTCTCACTTGTACCCTTGATTAGCATTAACATGGGTCTAGCTGGAGTTTCAAAATGGTCTTCAGCAGTAAATTGTTAGTAATTTTAAATGTCAATAATCATTATTCACCTTCTCTAAAATACAGTTGTTAGGAGATAGGGAGTTTTAATTTCCTCAGCAAGAGTGATAAAGCAGAGTCAGTCCTGAACACGGTCTCTACTACAACTCTTTAAAATGTGGGCTGCTGTAAAGTCGATGAGTCACTTCATCAAAACCCTTTCAGCATTGCCAGGAGCCTTCTTGAGATGGCTAAGAACATCTCTTAGGTATGGAAATGATGGCATGGCGAGGTTTAGGTGCTCAAAATGGGTAATGTTAAGAAGGAATTATCAAAGATGAAGCTTGCACAAAAGAACCATCAGCACAATTAAACAGTAACCAGAGAACTACCAAAGGATTTGCTCTTGTTTGTTTGTTTGTTTTTGGTTTTGGTTTTGTTTTGAGAAAATGGGGGGTCACCTTGCAAACAAGTTTAAGAACCATGATAATTTGCAACAGGAAGGGAGAGACCTCAGGGAGGGAAGGAAGAGCTACAGCACACCAGGTTGGGCACTGCCTGCAGCTGCCTCGCCAGAATCACTGCCTCTCCCTGGAACAGGCAGAGCCCCCTCCCATGGGAGAGGTGCTGGGAACAGCCTGTACCCCGTTCATGGGGGTAAGACATGGGGACACCCACACCAGGGGCTGCGGAGGGGACCTGGCAGGGGCTTTTCCCCAGTGCATGCATGCTGGGGGTCACAGGAGCAGGGTGGCTGGAGGTAGGACTGGAACGTGAGTGTGTGTCTTCACGGGATTAAAACTCTGCAGGATTAGTTACAGAAGGCTGTTTACAAATGTTAAGTGCCTATTAACAGTTTAGAAGTGACTAATATTGCAGTTTATCTTCAGTATTGCTGATATTGGTCCTGAATGTATAGTTCACTGTTCTCCAGTTAATCACGTGCTGTCAATAAATGAATAAACTGCTTCAAACCTGGTTTGATTTAAACCACGCTGTTGATCGGGGTTTTCCCTGTAACAATAATTAGTGGATAAATACACCAAAAGTCAGGGACAGACCCAGTTTTACACCCAGATCAAATCCCACTGATGTCTGTGACTAGTCAGTTGTCCTGGGTCATTGGGGGAAGTGATGAGAGGAAGTGGTCTGAGTCAGGTGACCACGAATTGACCAATTGGAGTATTCCATCCCATTCACAACATCCTGGATATAAAAAAGGTGGAGACCAGAAGGACTTTGGGGGGTCTTCTGCTGCTTCACTTCGCTTCTTCTTCGTCTCTGATTCTTTCTGCTGTTCCTGCAAGCTAAGGCCTCATGACAGACTGAATCTAGTTCCAGTTGGCTGCAGGATCCTGCCAGAGTAGTTGCTGGGAATTGCAAGACTGGTTCTATAATATTTGTTCTGCGTTATTTTCTCTATGTTTATTTAGCAGCACCTTTTTAGGCAGTAATTTGGTAAACCTCTCCTTGATTTGAACCTGTTTCTTCTCTCAGTCACCAGTGTCCCACAGGGTGAGTTGTCATCAGTTTGATGGACACCAATGCAAAGACTTCTAGACACAAGTACATGGTGGTTACACATTCTGTTGCAAAAAGCCAGGTACAAACATAAACAGATGCTGGAATAAATTTCCAGCTCCCGTTTTTTTTCAGGTGAGTGCATTGAGCCAGTTGTCTATGTAACTTAGACCAAAAAAAGAACAGGTGGAATACAGACAATCCTGTTCTTTGTTGTGTCACATTTTCCTGTTCCTCCCAAGTCTGAGCAATGCAGGGGAGGAGTCTGGAAATTGCTCTCCCACCCTATACTTCCATATTAGTAAAAATATGAATATGTATCTTTTGCCCTATAAGCATGAGAAGTAAAGGCATACTGATTTTTGAAAGCTGCCTAGGTTGCTCTGACCGTCAAGATGTCAAATTTCTATCACTTCGGATGCAGTACCCATGCTGGAAGAAGCACCACCTGGGAGCCTTTCAGAGGGTGCAGCAGTCACTACCCTGGCCCACACTTTAATGTTGGCACTGGTAGGTTTCTACTTATCATGGCTCATAGACAACACAGGATCTCCGCAACCACCAGCAGCACCAGGCTCTCTTTCCCAAACTTGGCATGTAGAGTGATGTTCTCACCTTCAGAAGCAGTTTTTACTGTTTCCTCAGTCCAAACTCCCACCAAAAGCTAGTACCTGGATATACATAGCGATACAAGCCCCAGCTCCTCTCTGTAAAATGTTGCCTTTGACAGACACAGGAAAACTTCACAAAAATTGATAGTGCTCAAGAATTTACGAATGTAATCGTCACTAAGCCATCTAATTATAATATGAGAAAGCCACGTTATATTATCTCCTCCTCTTCCATTCTTTCCCGCTTCCCTTATGTGACACAAAAGAAGGTTTAACATACTGGCTCTGTGACTTTGTTTTGTCAGAGGCTTGTTTTCCTTATAAGTTATCTTCTATTCAGTAGTAAAATTTTCCTGCTTCCCTACAAATTCAAGTATGTACATCACCTGCTTCTGTGATTTTGTGAATCACATGGCTTTGTTTTCCGAAAATGAAGCAGAGATTAAAAAGGGCTTTCTTTCTTTAAATAAAATGTATTAGAAGTTACAAAGGGAAAACATCATTTTTTATTATTTTTTTAGATGTAGCCCAGAGACAGATTTTTCTCTCCACAAAGTAGAAAATTGAATTATTCTATCTGAGTGCTCTCTCTTTCTGTCTCTCATTCTCTCAACTTTCTACAAGCAACAGAGAAATCATTAAAAATACATGGAGTCTACAAAAGTGAAAAAAAAATAAGCCTGTGTAAAGCTAAGAGAAAGGTTTAATAAAAACATTGCTTACACATTTTTCCCTTCTCACTTTTCCTTTTCGGTTTTTTGTTTTTTTTTTTTTTTTTTTTTTTTTTTTTTTTTTTTTTTTTTTTTTTTTTTTTATGCTTCAAACTAGGAAAATTCATCCAGTAGTAGAATCTGGAAACAGAACACAAATCCTGTTTGAAAGGCAGAAAATGTAATGATGTTAAAGTCTGATGTTTATGGTGTCTCTTGGTTAGTGAATGGTGGCAATGGCTACTCTACAGCAACAGATGACATGCAAGAAACTATTCATTAGTGAAGGGCTGCTGCAGAGTGTGATATATAAATGTCCTTATTTGCAATAAATATTTAAACGTTTTATTTAAGAAAAGAAAAGAAACACAAATCAGAGGCTCCATTACCATGATTTGTTTTTAAAGAGGCTAAAATTATGTATCATTAAGCTGGAAAACTAAAACACTGAGGGATTGTTGCTGGGGAAATTCTTCTCTCTTCTGCTTTTTCTTCTTCTATTTTTCTATGTGGTAATACTTTCTACCGCTTCACATTTTCCCTAAGCTGTGATTCTTAGCAAATACGTAGATAATCACATAAAAAAAAAAAAAGGTGTACTAGTGCCTAAGACGCAAGGGGAAGAGGGAAGAAATTCTCTGTTATTTAAATCCCCACAACTTAAATTATTTCTGCAGTTACACCACTCTGCCCCTGCTGAGAATCTGGCCTCAGAGCTTTAATAATATACAAGCAGAGTGAAAATTATCTGTGGACTCTGAGAAAGCAAAAGTTTTAATGGGGTTCTCCATCTTTGCAACCTCATCGATAGTCATCCTAACCTTACATGAAAAGAAGGAACAGCACCCTCCCCCTTGTTCTTGGGTAAAGGGGGAGGGAGGAAGAGGAGGTGAGGCATGTCCTTTCTGTAGCTGTAGGAAGGGAAGTTCAGCACACAGGCTGCTACTATGGTTTCCACAGTCCCAGATCACAGTATCACAGTATCACAGTATCACAGTATCACAGTATACTAGGGATTGGAAGGGACCTCGAAAGATCACCTAGTCCAATCCCACTGCCAGAGCAGGAACACCCAGATGAGGTTACACAGGAAGGTGTCCAGGTGAGTTTTGAATATCTCCAGAGAAGAAGACTCCACAACCTCCCTGGGCAGCCTGTTCCAGTGCTCCGTCACCTTCACTGAGAAGAAGTTTCTTCTCAAATTTNTGGACTCTCCCCAGCAGTTTCCTGTCCTTCTTGAACTGAGGTGCCCAGAACTGGACACAATATTCCAGATGTGGTCTCAACAGGGCAGAGTAGAGGGGAAGGAGGACCTCTCTTGATCCAGCTCTGCTTTGTGCTGTGGAAATATGAAACATGTCGAGTAAATGTGTGGGTCAAAGATAAAATTCAGCTGGCTAAATCTTAGTCACCTTCTCCTCCTCTGTCCCTGTGCTGGA
This sequence comes from Pampusana beccarii, assembly GCA_013399365.1. Classification (NCBI taxonomy): domain Eukaryota; kingdom Metazoa; phylum Chordata; class Aves; order Columbiformes; family Columbidae; genus Pampusana; species Pampusana beccarii. The sequence goes on from VWYH01009494.1 coordinate 19,466, forward strand.
CGGCATCTGTCCCCCTACTCCGGCACCCACACTCCCTGTGCAACCACTGGGCAGAGGCTGGACTCCCAGTGCCAGCTGCCAATGTAACCACACGTACAGCAAACCTCTTCTGCTCCTCTGATCTGGCCTCCAGAGTAACAGCAATGGATTTGCCAACTTATTATTTTTATTGTAAAACACAGGTATAAGAACAAAAATATAATGCCACCTCCCACAACACAGTCACATGGAAGTAAAACTCTTAGTGGGTTTGCTTGCATGCCCTGAAATTGGGACATCTGCTTTCAATCTTTCTTTTTTTTTTTTTTTTCACCAGGAGATTCATATATCTTTTTTTCTAAGATGCAACATGGCAACAAAGCAAAGCTGATGTCCAACAGTTCTTCAGTGCAAAAAGAAAACCCAGTAAGTCATTGGTCTGTCTACAGACAAAAAGAATAAGTGAAAGAGGACAGGATCCCAGGATGGGGTCTAATTCTATCCACTGAGTTATCTACAAACACAGCCATGTAAAATTTGTGCCACCCACAGACATTATAACATATTTTTGACCATTCAGTGCAGTTATCTGCCCTGATAGCTGAATACTACACTTTTTTGCACACATCTTTTAAATGAGCTTTAATTAGTTTAAGTTACAAGATTGAAGAGCTTTTGATCAGCTCAGTATTTGAGTAGCAAAGATGACATTAGACTCCCTTCTTCGAAGCCTTCATCTGATGTGTTACAGGTACCACAAAGAAATCGGCAATTAAAACCAAAACTGATACTTTCAATATGCAAAGGGGAAAATGTAAATACCGTCTGAACTGCACTGTTTTCTTGAAAAATGAAAACTAAGAGGCTGCAAGTTTGCTTGCTTTGCTCTTTGATGTTTTCTGTCTTCTTTAAAAAATTAAAAAACCTCACGTTATCTTCTGAACAAACTTGAGTAGTAGCCTCATACCCACTTTGTTTTCCCATGAGCAGATTTAATTATATGAATAAATTCAGTTGTGATCTTGATCAGTTTTGACAAGAAAGGGACTGGTGGAAGGTGCGTAATGGAGCAAGCCATGAAAAATACCCAAATTAACCTTCAACCTCCGCAGTAACAGCTAAAGCTGATAAAGGAAAGGTTAAGAGTTAATTTCACAAAGACGTAGCTCTCTGTTGGTGTAAATAACAACTCTTACTGTGGTATTTGAGTACCCAGTGAAGTTTGACATGGTTTTGCTGGTTATATCTTCTCAGACAGATATGTTTTACTCCATTTTGCAGGTGAAAATCCAAGATATAAAAAAATTCAATGACTTATTCAACATAAGAGATCTGGGCTGAGACTGAGGATGGCTTTGATCCATATAGCCATCCGTTTAACAAATCCATGCACTTAGATTAAGTTAATACCTATTTCTTCTTCTAAAGGTACTTGCAGGAGTAAAAAACCAAGCTTTCCAGAGCTCTGTTGCAGACAGAATAGACACCAGGTTCATGACCTCATGATATTTCTTGCCCCAAGCAACTGGTGATTTTGTCTACGTCTAATGTATTTCCAGGCCATTGGTATGAACAAATGAGAATTTTCCCCTCTATAGATTTCCAAAATTGCTTACTGCTTACACTTGTGCCCTCTACTATCTGCATACTCATCTGTTTTGAACTATTTGAAGGAGATAAATATTTACTGTCTCCTCTCTTTCTTTCAGCTTTAGGATTAGCAACAGGTAGGAGCAGGTAATTAGTAGGAACAGGATTCTTCCCAGAACTTTAAGATGCCCTAAGTGCAAAGAAGCTAGTAAGATAGAGAAGACATCAGCGCTTACAGTAAGTTTTTCTTTTATGACAGAAACAAATTGGGGAACTACACTTAATCTGAGTAGGTCTTGGGCAAAAGGTTAGGAAAACACTAAGCCATGGTGGAGAGCATCCAGTGTGTTCGCTTGGAGATCCTTCACCTCAGTGTTACTAATGGAAGAGCTAAAAGAGGAATGCAAGGTGCAAATAAAAAAAAACAACCCTCAATCAGGCTGTAAAGTCTGCCATTGTCACTGCCTAAAGTGCCTGTGCAGGGAGTGCTCTTCTCAGAGGGTTATTCTGCCTCTTGTTGGATCCATGACTTTACATGGACTCCTCCTGACGTAAGGACCAGAAGCAACCCTGGAACCCCTGGCAGCTTGGAGCATCAGAAGGGAACAAGGGGAGGAAGTAAGCAATTCTAGAGATTGCTGCTTCATTATTCTGAGCTGGTAGGAACCAAAGGCAACACTTTGCTGGCCTTTTAGTCAGAAGAGGCCCACATCAGATCATCCATGGTGATGGTCTCATCTGACAGTTCAGGAGCACTGGGACACACTGTGCAGTAGAAATGAGATGGTAGGGAAAAGAGTAGTTTTTAGGCCTTGTTTTGCATGGCAGATATGTGTCAGCCTGCTAAGTAGGCCAGGTCTCACACTATTGCAAAAATAGGCAGGAGCTTTGGGAGGACGGATGAGATGAAGATGCGGTTGTTTTTTTTCCACACGTCATCCACCTATATCAGTACTAACTTCCTCTTCCAATATATATCTGCAACATCAGCAGGTACCTCTGTGATAATGTGTTCAATTTGCAGTGGCTGCGCCTTTGAACTTCTTGCCACCTTCTGTATTAAGGTAATTATTGTTGCCATAGCTACAATAGACTATGTGCTGTGAAACCTTTGAAGGATGTAACCACAAGAAGCAGTGGTGTTCCTATCACATCCTCAATGTATCAAGAAAACCCAGGGGCGTTCCCACAAAGTTTCACAAGCCAGGCTTCTTGTGCAGGGAAGAGTAATCCTTGCAAAGAAGGGATATTTGAGGAGGGGGAGAGATGAGAGGCTGCTTTTCCAAAGATCCTTGGAGCTTCCTCCTGTTCCTTTCCGACACACATGCCATGAATTTATCGGGAGATCCCACAGAAATCTGCATCAGCTAGGTGGCAGACCTTCTGAATTTCCCAGAAATTTATACTGTGTTTTCTGTTTTTTTCTAAGCAGTCTGCTTCCTCTACAATCAGTGCTGATCTTAGGGCCATTTTTTCTGCCTTTTTTTGTAGTCTTGCACCTGCCTTCATTGAGAACTCCTTGAGTGACAGTGACAACAAAACCTAGCTGGAACACTTAACTTGTCAGTGGGTTGAACAGTTTGCTGCAATGCCATTCCTGTGATGTGTGATATGGGCATGCAATGAAGAAAAAGGGAAGGCTGGAAGTGAATAAGCACTCAGTCTTTATCTCAGAAAGAAACAAAGCGGTCTCAACCTACTGAGTATAAAATAACTTCTCATGCTATCATCTCTGTCTCTCACTCAGTTCATATGATCTAAATCAGAGCCTCTCCAGGGGTTACACCATATGCTTGCAAATGTACCTTTTTTGTATTAAAAGCTATCATTCTCTATTGACAAAAACATGTAGTAACATAACAAGACTCTCATACGGATTTCTGAAACTCGAAAATCGTCATAATGTAAGACACCATCGCATCAATATTTATAAGCACCCAAACCACTCTTGCAAGTGTGCTTCCACTCTCCTTACTTCAATCATCTCTTTGCCCTGGAACAAGGCAGCTCCTCCCTATGTTGTATCAATTTCATAAGTTGTAAACAAAGCTAATTACATTCTTTCCCCACCTCAGTAAAGGTCTTAAAGATCTACAAAGAAAAATATTTGTATTAATGGAGGCTGTTACTACCACATTAAAGTATTAAAATAAATTGCTTCCCATTTTTGTTGGTTCCATTCCTGTCAGAACACCAAATATTTTGCATCTCACACAGTGTTGGAAAATATATATTTTATTTTTCCACAGTAGAAGCTGTAAGCCCTAATTGATTCCTGGTCCCAGTGAATAACATTAGGTTGGGTAATTGTAGGAAACAATAAGATTGCACTGCAGCTGAGATCAATATGGCTTGTTTCTGAAATCCACAACCAATCTCTCTGGCTACATACATGGATAAGTAGACAGGGCGGCCCCTCAGCTACATGCCGTTAGCTATGCTTTTTCTCAAAGTGTCACAAAGTAAGTGGAATACCTAGCATTATCTCAAGAACAACAAGACTGTTTTGCCGTTCTCTTGGGTTAGGGACACTTGTCTGGCATCTATAGTAGTTACAAATGCTATTAGTAGCTCATTTACCTTGGTTATTATTCTTCACACAAGTCAGAAGCAGCTTTGCGAGTATGTGTAAAAGCAACAACAAAATGAATTTTGAATTTGAAATGTACCACTCTCAAAAAATAAAGCAGCTTGAAAAGAAAATAAATAGGTTTACTGCAAACAAAATAAATACACTAAAGTAACAGCACTGAGCTTAAAGTATTATAGTATGACACCAAAATCCTGAATTGTGCTTTCAAAAACCTGGTAAATATTATTTTCAGATGTTAATAATTTAAAACTACTTTGACATTTTTCCCAAAAACAAAAGTGTGACTGTAATAACCAAGTTCCAGACACTGTGGTGGGTTTTTTTGGTTTTTTGGTTTGGTTTGGTTTTTTTTTTCAGGTTGGTACAATCTTTTCCAGGCATCTAAGACATAGTCATTATTTTCACAATAACTGAAAAGAAATTCAGCTCACCTTCGTAAAATAAGAAAAAGAGTTCAAAGATCAAAAATGTAATGGCAAGTCCTTCAAAGGACGATATACAAGGCCATATATACTGGTAGCTTACTAGAAACTCAGCTTCTCCTCCTTCCCCTGTTCTCTCTTTGATCTCAAGCTAAACATCAGAACCCAGTTTTCTAAAAGACTTGAAGTGTGTTTCATTTTCTCTCAGCTGCCTGAGGAGCAACAACTCCCACATCTTACATGAAAGAATTTATTTCTCCCTAAAAATAGCTTTAGTTTCAAACGCCCCCTGCAAAGAGGTTGCAATAATTTATCCTCAACTCTGTGAAGACAAAAGAAGGTAATTGCATTGGTAAGCCATTACCTACAGCAGGGAAAAAGGCAGAGGAGTCATTACGAATCTAGCTGGAGCAGTAATGGAACATTTCCTGCTTGTCATTTCTGTAAGAAAGAAGTACAGTTCATATGTGGCAACCTTTGGGCCCCTCACACTTGGAAGATTAACACTACCCATGCTGGCTAAGCTATTATTAGATACAATCTAGCAATTCTTATCCTTCAGGTGTTTTCTGCATTTTTCTTCTTGCCCCTGCCCAAAACCCCCCTGCTCCACCTGAGAACACCGGGACTTTTTGCTCATTTGAACTATTAATATTCTTTTCTCCTCAGCTAACATTGCTCAGGATCAGATGCAAAGCATAAGTTTTTACTTTCAATATGATTAATTAATGTTAACAGGCAAGGTCTGGAGACTAGGATACATTTCCAGTGCCCACAGATGCATATTTCTTCACTCAGGTGCAATAGAGCTGCTTTGTGGATTTCAGAACTGTAGATGCATGAGAGATTTCACCACTAATGCTTGCCTACGTAAACCAAGAGAATACCCTCCCTCCAGTTTCTTATATTTTCCATTATATCAGCATGGCTGCTTGTGCAGTGGCAACAGACACCCTGGCCAAAAAAAATGCTGAGCTTCAAAATGAGACAGAGTTTTCAATTGCAGTTTCAACTTTTTTGGTATATCTTTCTTCAGAAGGTCTCTTCACTCAGAAATCAACAGGCTTGAATGCAGAGGCTTGGGGTGGTTTGAGGTAGTAAAACTTCTTGCTTGCTAGTAAACAGTAAGAACTTATGAATAGTTACATGATACAATTTTTAGATATTTAAAACTGAGAGATCCAGATTTTGTTGTGATTGATGCCACAAATATGAGGATATGCAAAATGTTTTGACATTTCTAGCTTGAGCCCCACTACACAGCCCGTGTGCTTTCTCTCAGAGGTGTATTTTGGCATGAAAGGTTCTCTTGCCAGCCAGGAGGCAGATGGACCACTCCATGAGCCTTCACACTGCAAATAAAGTTTGGCCCTGATAAGACTAATGATTGTAATAGTGACGTTGTTGCAGCAACAGATAATAAAACCAAGATACATGTTGGTTTTAAGCTGCGTTTTTATTAGAGGTTTAGGTTGTCCTTTTACTTCCACAGGAAAAGCATTCTACGCAAATTTATGTTCTAAATGTGCCAGTACTAGATTCTGCATCCAAGGACTTGCTAAACCATTGTATCTGTAATAATATTGTGAACAGCAGACTGAAGCATGACAGAAAGCTCACTTGGCAACTCATAATATCTGTCCCTGGCTTGACCTTTTCCTTCTCGGAGCATGAGCTTGTAACATCTCCACTGCTAAAGAAAACACAAGCTCCAGCACAAGAAACAGCCCACAGTCGGAAGAGCATGAACCTCCTTAGGCTCTGGATTTTGTGCCAGCTGACCTACCTGGCACAATCTTGAGCGTTAGTGGTAGATCAAGTGTTGGTCAAGGACTGAAGAGTAGAACAGGCTGGCATCACAGGGGAGGTGAGGGGATTAGGAGGACCCCAAGCAAGCTTTAGGTAACACCAGTTTGAAGCCAATGGTGATCCATCTATCTACAGAGACCCAGACAGGAGCCTGAAGACCTTAACTTTCTTCCCCTACTGCAAGTTAAAGACAGTGACTCCTACCCAATCTTAGAAGACTGTTGCTTGAGCCTAACGACAAAGCAGCTGTGAATATGAAGTATTTCCATTTTTCTGTAGCATGTAAGAGTTTTTAATTTCATATGCAACAGATATATAGAGAGGACAGAGATAAAGCTACTACTTTGAATGTAATTCAGCATAAATAGTTTACTATTAACACATAGCTTTGGTCTTCAGCAAAAAACCTTTAATGACATTATCAGTCATTTTAGCATTTATGTCGAGGAACTTCTAGGCGTGCAGGTTCCACATCATGAAAAGTATGATTTAAAACAGCTTTTCTCAAAGGTAAGGAGACAATCTTTAAAAAATGTTTCCAGCTCATATTCATTACAACCATTTCAGTGTATTTATTTGTCTAATTTTCTTTTTGTAATTTGACCATGAAAAAATGACCAGTTGCCATGCCTTAAACAAAAGCACTGTCCATTATCATACAGGTAGCCATTCAAGCAGACTGTGGTGGTCACATTCACTACATACAATATGTTCATGATGGATTCTGTGTAGCACGGGCATATGCACAGTAGCAAATTTTCTTGATACTGGTGGCTTTAACAATCATCTTAACAACATTAGAAAACTCTTTGAATACTCAATATATATGTATTTTTATCTTTTAATTGCTTTAGCTTTTCCTTTCTTTTAAAAACAAAGACACATCTGAAGCATAAATGTAAACCTTTTAGTGTGTCTATCACTGCTTTTTGGTCTAGAAATCATTTGTATCACAAAGTCCTACAGCTAGTTTTAGGTCTATATGAAAGCAACTTAATACTGCTGAAGTCAGCTGTGTGATCGCATCAGGAGAGGATATGGTCCTTCTAGATGCAGGCTGGATCTCTTCCAGAACCATGGGTAGCTTGTGCAAATTGGGTCCTTATTAAGCAGATAACTGTGGTGTCAGTAGCTTATTTGCCCGGGCTCTCTATGAGGGAGCTCTGCGAGGGAGGAGTAGTAAGAGGCAGGGAAAGAACCTCCTCACTTCAGGCTGCTGGAAAGCAAGACAGCAGCCACTGTTCCAGCCTGCAGGCTGCAGCGGTCACAGTCCCTGTGTGTTTGATCCTGCCTGTTTACAAACCCTTTCTAAGCTGTGCTGGCCTTCGGAGCTGAACTGGTGTTTTCAACAGAGATGCTGTTGTCCCTGCAGTGTCTAGCACTTCACCCTTTTGATATTTGGCAGCTGTTGGACCACGAGGGCTCTGGAGAGTCACAGGGATTGCTGGAAGGGCCAAATTACAGTCTACTCTGGAAAAGCAGGCAGCTTCTTTACTACTGTTCCCTCCCCTGTCCCTCTGCCGTCTCCAGGCCATTATGGTACTAATAAAATGTGAGGAGAGAATTTCAAGTCACCGGAGACAATATCATGCCACAATTGAATACTTGAATAATAAACACTTCTATTAAGAATTTTATATCCTGTATGCCAGGGGTGTCAAACTCATTTTTCACCGGGGGCCACATCAGCCTCACTGTTGCCTTCAAAGCGCCAAATGTAATTTTAGGGCTGTATAAATGTAGGAGTAGTTACACTTATACTGTATGCTGTATGCAAAATCACAGGAGGGTTTACATCATAGCACACCCTGGATTTTGAAGAGACAATTTGCCTGAGTGATTACTTCTGTGTTTGCCATTGGTACTTGAAAGAAATATCATTCGATTTTGCAGAGAAGAGGCAGTAGTTTCTTCCAAAGCATCGCCTTGAATGGGTGCAGACCAGTTGGCACTAAGTCTATTTTGACTAGTTTCAAACCAGTTTCTGAGGTGCAACAGGGATGCACAGATCATCACAGGAGAAGACGGTAGAATGAAAAGTAAACTGCTTTGCAGGTAAATAGAAATGCAGTCTGGTGGAGAGTTCGACTGCCAACATGACTGATGCTGCGGACTAACCTGTCTTTGGGAAAAAAGAAACAGATATCTGCTGGAGGAATGAGGAAAAGAAAACAACCATAAAACATTAAATAGACCTGGAAGAAGACTGAAGAAAATACTGAGCTAGAAAATACTGGGAACAGAACTGCATTTGTTTCTCTTTGTAAGCTTGGATATAACCCTATTTTTCTCTGTCATTTCAAAGAAAAAGGGGAAAAATTGCATGGAAGCAGTCCTGAAAAGACAAAGGCTCTTCCGCATTAAGATTAATAGTTAATCCTGAAAGACAATAATACTTTTAACTGACAAAATCGATGTGGCTAGGGGTCTGGTGAATAAAAATACTACCTTTCTTGGTAGCGGAACACTTTTAAGCGGAACAAACATTCTCTTTTGAGGAATGTAAGTTTACAAAGTTACCAGTGGTATATGTAGAAATCTTGTTTCCTGGCTGCATGGTTGCTGTGTGAGTTCCAGGTATTCTTAGTACTCCTGGTGTGACAAGTTTGCTCTCCAAGACTCAAACATGCCCAAGTGTCCATGAAGACATAAGGGCTACTGGGAGCGGTGATGTAAGCATGAAGGCTTTGTTTTTATTGCTTGTGATGGCACAGGTCAAGTAACCTGAAATAACTGGTATTTAGTCTCCCTTCTTCCACTCCCTTTCTTTAAAAGATTTCAAGGATTTCAGTATTTCATAAACAAACTCATCAGGTTTAGAACTCCAACTTGTTACATACCCTGAATACGTTGCATGTTACTGTAACGGCCTCAGCAGATGAGGTCTTTCCTCATTACAAGAAAAATCTGGGTGCTCCTCAGCATACTATGTTTTGATCAGCTGTCTCTGTTTTCTCTGATAACAATGGTAACTTAAGTGGAAGAGGTGATACGAGCCTTTATGGGAGTTGCTGCCATGTAGTTTTCTGTAACATTTCCCTCTCCAGTAGACTGTTTTCAGGATTTTGATAATGCTCTACCTCCTCCCCCTTCTATTTAATCTGGCAAAAGAATCAATAGACGCAGCAAATACCAGGCTGTTAGATTCCTTTCTTGTTTTTCTTTGTTTTGGGGGNAGGAGGAATCCCTTACCTAAGAAATTCACCCTGCTAACTGAATTTTGGTAAAGCTTTTGCCCCTCCTAAACAAATAAACAGCTGCTTCTCTGATAAGAGTCTTTTCAATCTGAATATGTTAAAAACTTTTTATTTGCTCTAGCAGTGAAGGGTCTTGAACTCTGGCATAATTGATCTGGTGTCCTCCACCTTTTCCTGTGAAATGACAATCTTTGGATACTGTGGAATGGAAACTAGGGTCAAATGTGTGCTCCTGGAACTGCAAATGAAGTAGGTGGTGATACCAGGTGACAGATGTGGTAAAACTACACTTTTAATAGGGGCAGTGCCTCGTAATAATTTCTCAATGTCTTACCTGCAGGTGTTCTTAATGGTGTATCTATTGTCAGCACCATTACGTGATAGTGAATATAGATACACTTTTCTTCCAGCCACTTAGGAAAATGCCATTGCTTATTTATTACAGAAGGCTTCTCTCGACACAATGAGGAAATCATGGAGAGATAAAAGCAGAAGAGCATCTTTTAAATCTATCCAGACTGTGCTTCATTTCACAATTCAGTTACAAGTAGAGATATAACAGGATGATAAACACTGTAAAACAAGGCTGCTGAGAGATTGGCTTTCAAGTTTAGGTGACCAATATTTAAAGTGGGAAGGCAAGTTTCAAGCTGGTAAGTTCCATCCCAAAACTATGCACAGTCCCTCCCCTGCAACTTATTTGAGGGAGTGGACAAACACCACTTGAGAAGAGGCAGCTTCCAAGGGTACACTCCTCTCAGGGGACTTTAACTGCTGAAAAGTTCAACTATGGAACTGCCTAATGTGGCGGTTTTATTATTGTTTCCAAAACCAACAACATCAATTTATTTATTTGCTCTGCATTTCCCTTACACTTAAGAAAGCTTCCAGTGCATGGATAGGCAATATGTGTATGTACAAAGCAAAGAAAACAATAATACTCGGCGCGTACTAGGACAGCTTCCTGCACCGCTGGACACTGTGCTCTTTGGCAGCTAACTGCAGCCCTTCTGTAGGCATAAACAGCATTAAAATTGCAGACAGAAGACTAAAATTGTTGAAGAATATAATAGCTTAGAAAAAGTAGTCCCTAAAACGTGTTTTGTTCGATTTGCAGATGTGTAGATATAGGAGATTGTTTGAAACCTGCACTGTGAGCTATATGACTTCCAGTTATGCTGAATCATCTCTGTAGGTTGTTGTGATTTTTATAAACATACTGTTTCTATCGCTTTCAAACTAATGTTCATATTTAATAATTATATCTGTGCTTGTAGCCCACAGTAAACATTAAGTAATTTGTTTGCTTAATCTTATTTTGTTAGATCTGTGTAAATCCTATTATCTTGTATATACCTTGAACTAAAATAAGTGTAGACATTTAACACCACAGCACAACCAACATCCAATAGCTAGTTAAAACGGTGACAGGATAACATTGTGTTTCAGTCCTTCTAGATGAATCATTTGGAATAATTTGCTGCAAAATACACTGAAGATATCTCCAAGGGGGCTTGGAGGGGGAAACACACCTGGAGAGTTTCTACTAATGAAAATATGGAGACAGAAAAAAAAGATATCCAGTATTTTTCAAAACTACAATACTTTGTGGATAACTAACACCAGAAACTGTCACCTCTTAGAACTCCTGGCTTTAAGCGCCAGGTTGAATTTGAGACAAATTATTGTGTCCACTAAACAGTTACTATACCTAGGTGAACAGCTGCATCCAGCGTGTGCTTGTCCTACTTAAAAATGTCAGTCAGAAAGTAGATGGATGATTAGCCTACCCTGTTTATATTTCACCATTAAAGGCACAAGAGGAACATGCGCTAATCACTGACCTGATACAAAGTCTGGCACTGCTTCCTGAAAGAGAAAATCATTATTTTAATTGGAACTAATGGCTTGTGGCCATGATAACTCATGGTGAGGCACAATATTAATGTCACTTTGTCTGGTGACAGAATATCTTAAGCCCACTTACTCACAGCCTGCCACAGTGTCAGCTGATGAAAATTGACACTGTCTTCAGGCCAGATCCACAAAAAAGGTTTTGTTGCCTTTCATCCCCAAAAGAGAGATTTTAAGTTTTTTACCTAATGTCACCTGAAAGTGAGAAATCCAAGTACAACCTGGGACTACTCCTGTCAGTGCTTAATTAGGAGCCAGTAATTACCTCCATGCACGTATTCCTCTTTCATATTCTATACCAAGTGTGTTCATGTTAGTATCAAGAATAAATAGGTGGGTGTTTCACCCAGGAAAATGTACATCAAAGCACAAAAAGGGAGGAAGAGAGTTTTCCTCCTGCCAGTGAGTTAAGTGCAATAAGTGATGTTGTCTAATAAAATAACATTAGCATATCCAAAGATAGAAAATACTGATGTTACTTAGAGATGCATAAAGATTATCTTCTGAAAATTTCAGAGTTTCTTGGCTCTTATACATTGTTATTTTGTTGTTTCAGGAATTTTAAAAGTTCTAAAACAGAGGTTGTTTTAACCCTTTACAGCTATCATGGTTTATTATGTTAAGAACTGGTATCTGAACTGACATCTGAACAGGAATCTTTATCATAATCTTTTTCCTCTCGAGACAGAGAGGGTGGTGGATTTTGTAGGCATTTATTTTCCAGTCTTGATCAGAGGAGTTGAGGAAGTGAAGAATAGTGTCTCCATACCATAACAAAAAGGGCTATGATTAATGATGCTGGGTTTGACCTAAAGCCCTTCAGAATCATTATTTTAAATTCTTCCTACATCAATTCAGGTTTCAAGATCGGAGCACCCAAATCATAACAGTACAGTACAAGCAGGGACTTTGGACTGGTTTATAGATTCATCTTCTCCCAAGAGCTGCTTTGACTCCTGCAAGGTTGGGTTTTTTTGTTTGGTTTTGTTTGTTTGTTTTTGTTTTGTTTCTTTTTTTCCCACAACTCCAAGACCCTGATTATAGGCCTAAGATTCTAAGACTAAGCAACTAATATTAAATTCTATAAAATTCGCTGTCTACATGACATTTTTGTATTCATGTGCAACTCTCAACAACTAAATTGCACAATTAGTGAATTAATCTTAAAACCTAAAATTTTTCTTCAATTCTATAGTTTCTTAACTAAATATTTTCCAAATGTTGAGTTAAGCATGCAAAGATACCATAAGAATGAGAGAGCTCTGAGCTGTATCACAGTTTAGATATGTGACCACTAGTAAGCCACAACAGGTTAGTTTCCAAGATAGTACATAATAAACTTAATCGTGTTATTGATACCATGATGTAAAAAGGATATTTAACATCCTAACTTCAAACTCATTTACTCTCATTTACATAATACTGTAAAATGACACTTTCATATTTCAGCATAAGTCCCAGCAATGCCTTTTTTCTTCAACTTTTTCTGTTGACACTTGGAAGTAAATGATCTGTGTCTCTTCATAATCTGCCATATCATAATCTTCTGCATGTGCACTGATCAGTGTCAAATTAATCATTACAATTAGTTTTGCTTCACATTTTTCTTCTTTATTTAAAAATACAATGTCAGTATTTCTCATGTGTCTTGCAAACAACATTTCCATATACTCCATTAAGGATGCTTTCCAATTAAATACATTTTTTTCCCCTTTGTGTTCTGTGAAATCAAATCTGCATACACATTGTTGTATATGAAACACATGCGGCCAATAATTCCAATGGGAACTGAGAATCATATTTAAACTAGTGCAATAATCCAAAATTTCTGCAAACCTATTCCAAACTGTTCTTCCCTTCCCTTCCCTTTTTTTTTTTTTTTTAATCTTTAAAATGAAAGATCCAATTTAGATTGATTTTGTGGTAGTGAACCATGCCATGCAAAATCCAGTCTTTAGCTCAAAGAGTTAAATGAGGTTTGGGTTCTTATTTAAATATTATCCTTTCCTGGAACCCCTTAAGTTCTGAGTACTCCCAGATAACACCTTTTCATAGTAGCTGTCCAGCCTATTATTCTTAGCACTTCCTATTCCCAAGTGTCTTACAAAGAATTTGCTTCTGAAACTGGATGTCCTTCGCTCTTACCCCATTAGTGCCTTGAACAGTTGTGTATCATTCTGGAATATTGCTGGGGTAGTGGGAGAAGAATTCTGTATATCAACTTCAAACAGTAGCCTGAAAAATGACTCTGTAGACTGCTTGCAGGCAAAATTTCAATAGATCTTATAAATATTTCTCTAGTGTATAATTCTCTGCTTATGCAAGTTTTCACTTTGGATCAAATTGTGGTCCATGAGAGGGCATTATTACCAGACAAAAAATAAACCTTAAGAAATTATGATGCTTTGTGAAATAGTGGAGTCATGGGGGAAGTTATTGACTATTCTAAAACGAATGCAGGAACAGTCTATGCTATATCCATTCGCCTTCCCAGAGATCATTGTTGGCTGACAGCTTTGCTAACAGGGCATTTCTAGGCAGAGGCATGGTCTACCCTAATAGAGCCATTATGAAAATAAATGATTCTCTTTATCCCCTCTCAACTGAAATAAGGGCTTATGAAGCTGCATTTTGAGATAGTCTGCAGTAGTACATATGGTCTCCTTCTTGATTTGTTTCAAAGACAAATAACTCCAAGAAGTCCTATTTAAAAAGTAATAAAGATCATACCAGGCTTAAATCTAAGGTATGCTAGGCTAACTCTTTAAAAGAAAAAATATGGGAGAATTTCTTTTTTCTGTTAATTAAATAAATTAGGGTGAAGTCAGATTTTTATAGAAGCTTGAAAATACCATCATGTTCCTTAGGAGTCTTATTCATTTTCTTAGAAACAAAAAGCAAAAAAATGATTCTGTGAGAAAGTCCAGGTATGTTTCAGTTTGATAACTTAAAAAAAAAAAAGAATTGGAGTGATCATTCCTATGGAAAAGCTTCATACAGGAGCATGTGCACTTTTTCTCTACTTTATAAACTACATTTCACATGTGTACATTTTTGTGTGTGCTGTCTAGCAACAATAGCTCTACCTTCTGGGGTTCCAAAAGATGGCCTTTAAAATTATAAAAGCTTTTAAGAAAAGCCTTTCATGACAATAAATACTGAAATGCTTGTAGCCCTAACTTACTCACTGATTCCTTAGTTCTCTGCCATTTGGCCATGGCCCTTGTTCCTGCAGGTGTATTGTCTGTACATCCTGCAGCTGTTTTTCAGCCTCGAACTGAGAGAGCTGGACAACCCTATTCATTAACACATCAAAAATATTTACCTCCTGCTGTGGAGAAAGGGCAACTGCTGTGGGGCCTTGTCTAAAAATGCATACTGTTATAAGATGCATATTAGCACTCTGGCCTTCTAAACATCTTTTGCTGAATGTTGGAGAAATAACAGAACATGAATACAGGAGGCTAGTCCTAATGGAAATTATCTAGCTAAAATCTGGGAAGGATTCTTGAGGAGAAATCCACAAACCTATTAATACAAAACATTATTTAGTTTACTAATAAATACTACGTAGTATACTACCTAATGGAAGGAGGGCCTAACTGTTGGGAACAGAGATAAGGTGTTGGCATGAAGATAACAAGGAAGCCAATGAATTTGGGGGGAAATGTGCTGTCATAGATTTGACCAGAACAGGTATGTCAACTTAGAAAAGAGTTTAGAAGTGGAAATTTTACACTTTGTTCAGTTCAGTCACTGGCTAAGCATCTTGACAAGATACAAAAAGAAAGACAGTGGTACGTTACTTCAAGAGGTACTGTATAACAAATGGTCACACCAGCTAGATTTCCACTGAAAAGCTTGGTAAGAGGAGATCTGGGTGCATCAGCAGCAAACCTGATGATGCCCAAACCTTAAAAAAAGTCCTTAAAAAAAAAATCTTAAATGTAAAAATGCAGCTTTAGGACACTGAAGAAGCAAGTGCTGTCTCCAGTCAGATGCTCCTGTAAAACAATCTTCCTGATCTTAAACTTCCAGTTGCATTCATATGGTTTGGTAATCTGTAGGATAGAAATTGACAAACTTTGACATTTTTATTCTTGGCCTTTAAGCTGTCCTAATGATCTAGCATCCTAATCAAGGCTTTCATCCATATGTTATGCAGTTCTTGCTCTTCCAATTCACTAAGCTGTATACAAAGAAATTGTACCACTGCAGAAACATGAACCAGAGAAGACAAGTAACTAATTCCCATATAACAGTGTAACATTTATAAAACGAATGAGACACTAATGAGGAGAGTAAAGATCTAATTAGTCCTACATATGAAATGTAATTCAAAACGTGGATAATTCCTATTCTCTTTACCTGTTTTTCTTCTAGTGCTATGAAACCTTTTTTTTTTTCCTTTTTTTTTTTTTTTTTTTTTTTTTTTTTTTTTTTTTTTTTTTTTTTTTTTTTTTTTTTTAATTATTTTTTTTAAATCTTATTTTTTTTTTTTTTTCTTTTTGGAGGCGAACAAAGCAGATGAAGACCAGGAATACATGCAGTTATCAGAACAGGGTATCTTAGGCCTTTGTACATATCAACTCCTAGTAGGAGAACAATTTTTACATTTTTTCTCTTCATGTCCTAGTTCCAAACAGTTTGATTTGTTGGGATTTGATGTTACTGAGCATTAAGCTACCTCTTTTCTTTTTGTCAGCTCAGAGTCTGCCCCCTTCTTTGTTGGAATTAGATTCTTTAATCCAGTCAATCGAACCATATGGTAGCAATTGCAAGATGCTGCGACTTGTCTTCTTAGAAAGAGGTTTAACCTCTTCATATTTGGGCCTGGAACACACAGTAATATTCATATAAACCATTGGTTCACTATCTCAGCTGTGTAGATCAGGTATAATACCTTTCCATATACAAATACTAAGAGAAATGAAAAGTGAACAACATGGATTCACTTACAAATGTTCTCAGCACTTCACAGTAGTTAGTGGGCCACCATGAGGATATCTAGCCTGCAACAGCACTCTCTCTTGTATAAAACAGCGCACCAACACCCTGCTTGTCACTTGCAACATCTTGATTATTCAACCAAAAAATTCATTAAAACATGCATAGAAGAAATCACAAATGCCCCAAAACAGGAATATGAATTACAAGACAAATCAGCTGAAAGCACATTGGTGGTACATGTAAGGAGCCAGAGCAAATATTCCAAAATTATAGAAAATGCAAATCAGTCTGAATTGCAGACTTACAATAATATAACTTTTTGAACCACACCAAAGTGTGCAGCTTGAAGAAATGTAACTGAATTTATTTGGGGCTGCTTAGACATAGTTTAGCTGCTTACTGTGTTTTCTGATTATGAGGAAGAAAAGCGAGGGAAACTACCCAATATTGATGCCCATTCAAAACTTCCTCTGTAGATAAAAATTATTGCTCTGGGCTATAAAAACTGGCTTTAGGATAATAAAAAGATTAGCTATGGAAATTAAGGAAGCCATAGAATTTTCTCTACATAGTAAACTACGTTTTGCTGAACCAAGGGTTTTGATATAGGATTTCTGATATCAAAGGAAAAATAAAGTAAATCATTAATGTGACTGTTCTCAGCTAAACTTAATTAGAAGTTTAACGCTTCTTATATCAATTTCTTTTTTTTTCACCCCCCTCTTAAAGAAATGGTTTTTTTGGTCTTAGACTAAAATAAGAAAGTTTCATACAGTGTTAAAGACTTTGGCATCACCAAAGATAAGAGTTTGTTTGCCTGAGGGGAAGACGGAATGAACTGTAAGTAATACAAAACATTCTTTCTAATTTCTTTTCCCCTTGCTCTCTGGAATTTCTTTAACTCTACTCAGATGTAGTTTTAGCCCTCTGGGGCTTCAGTTGAGAACAGGAGCTCTTCTAACCCCCTGTTGTCCCTGAAAAAGTCTCTTTTACAGAAAAAATACTCTACATTTGATGTGTTCCTCACGACTTTCAGTTTTATCACCAGCTTGGGAAAAACAAAAAAAAAAAGCCAATCTTGCCTCTGGTGCGTGCAAAATTTCTGCTTCAACCATGTCAAGATTATCAATATCCATCAGTCAGAGTGGAGATTCTTCAAAAAAATGGCTTTCAAATGTACTATTATTTCCTCAAAATAAAATATGTGTTTCACATAAAATTAATAAATCAGGATGATTGAAGAATATCATCAATAAAATAACAAAGGAAATCAGAGACATTTCATGAAATGCAAACATGTCTCCAGTTTGAATATTGTTCTAATATTTCTTGACAATGTACCTTTACTTACTTTCTACTATGAGAAAATGCAGTTGCTGTCAGTAAGACTACTATTGATTTTAAACAGAATTCTTATTTTTCTTCACAGAATTTTAAGGAAGGAATACAAAGAGTTACCATGTCACTGAACTTACACAAACCCTCTTGCCAGAAACAGAGGCGTGGTAAAGGTTTCTACAACAGCACTTGAAATACCACTGAAAATAGTAGGCTGCTTTTTCCAGCTCTCATGCTTTCTAAATCTTGTCCCTTTCTTCTTTCTCCATACAAAACAAAACACTCTAAAGCCACTGATCCAGTTCTGTAGGATTTCAGGCCCCATGCATGCTTCTTTATAAGGTTCTAGAGGATACAGATTTTGGGGGAAACCTGTGCAAAAAGCAAATAGATTTCAAATCATAGATGTCACAGAAGCTGCAACCGGCAAAGCATGCTGAGAAAACAGGTGGCATGTACAAAATTTATTTTTTTCGTGGAGGGACACCAAGACTTTCTATGGATGTCTATATAGTAGGGCCTGTCTATTTAGCAGGATCTGTTGGGATAGGATGAAGGGTAATGATTTTAAACTAAAAATGGGTAGATTCAGACTAGACAACAACTATGAGGGTGGTGAAAAAATGGAACAGGTTGCCCAGAGAGGTGGTAGATGCCACATCCTTGGAAGTAATCAAGGTCAGGTTGAGTAACCTGGTATGGCTGAAGATGTCCCTGCTCATTGCAGGGAGTTTGGACTAGATGTCTTTTAAAGGTTAACCCAAGTTATTTTATGATTCTACGACATCTGCTAGAAAAAGTGTCAATGCCACAGTCCTGTAGTCTAAAATCTGTGAGACAAGCATAAGCCCATGTAAAATGTTAGACACTGGTTTTGGCCAGTAAATACACATTCTCTTTGCCTTTGGAGAAATGTAAACGAGGGAGAAAAAGAATATACATGCACTGTGTCAAAGCAGAGAGGAAGCTCAAGTGGATCAAGGCATAATTTAACTACCGTTTTTGTGTCTTTGCCTCTCTCAAGAAGTAGAGCACAATCTCCTGTTTAGCTTTGATGTTCCACCCAGGATTTAGGTACCTACTTTTTTCTCCTGAAAAGAAAAAAGCATAAGATTTAACAAGAGTGAAGTGTCTGGGAAGTCAGGGATTTAACTCTCATTCTCTTAAACCACCAGTTTCCCTGAAGAAAATTGAGGAAAAATTCGGACCGCCTCAGCAAACCAATTAAGATCCTACAATGAGCTGACAGAGTATTTAACATATGCAGCCCTTTTAATACACTGTGGATTCAGAAGTATGTGAGGAAGAATGAAGGAAATGACAGCAAAATGTCAGCCATAGTAACACCTACTAAGGCTCTCATTTCTAGGAACAGCTAAAAATGGAGGAGTCTGGGAAACAACAATAGTGATGAGAAGGCTTTGAGTGAAAACTTCTAGCATACTGTAACATTTTAATGCAACTGTAAGCAGAAAATAACTTTTTTCTCACCCACCAAACTAACACCTCTCTTTGTCAATGGAATAGTTGATAAATCAGTTAAAATGAAATGTAAATTGAGTTTTCCATCTGGCTACTATGACACCCAATAATTCAAGCCAAATAATGTGTAGTCTTTAAGGAAATCGTTCTACAAACAAAACTGTACACCCTACCTTTTTCTTTTCCTCATAGCTTGGTTTAAAACTCGAGATAATGACTAGCCCTACAGAACAGAGTGCTTGAGAAATTCATATGGTTATACTCTTCTGTAGTTTAGACAATGACAACAAATTAAAAGAAGTGAATTTATGTGTCTTTTTAGGTAAAGCCATGATTCTTTCATTTAGTAATCACCATTGTTATCCAATTCTGAAATTATTTCTGACAGTTAAATGGATTTATGCAAACTTAACATCATCTTACACTAGTTTGTTTTTTTTTTTCTGGTTTTGTTGTTTGTAAACACCTATTTTTTAAAATTTGGTAAATTCCACATGAACTTCCCTACTTTCCTGTATATTTGTCACTCTTACCTCAGTAGTCACAGAAATTTTCTTCAACCACACTTTGATGGACAAGGCAATCCACTTTGTCATCTAAGCCTTATATCAAAGTCACAGAAGATTCTGCAGTTTAAATCCGGGAGAACTTTTCATTACTTCTGTAAGATTTAGATAACACTTCTATTAACAATGCTTAGATCAATGTTTCAAAACATACAGTTCTAAAACTTCCCTTCAGGCTCCTATTTATGTATTTTAAAAACAAACATTTAAGATTGATAAATATAATATGAACAAGACCTCACCTTTTACAGAAAGCACTTTTGATGAGTAAACAAGAGATTTGTTATAGATGCAGCAATAACAATTTCCATTTTGTCTGTTATACAGAAGGTATTAGTTTTGTACTCAGATGTAGTGATTTTATTTCTGAGCACAAAATTCCACCCCACCCCACCTCCCCTCCTCCAAAAAAAAAGAAGAAACAAACCCTACACAGGTAAAGTGTCCCTTTAGTGTTAAAAAATGCAGAAATTATTTTTGTAGTTTCACTTAATAAAACGGATTTGTAAAATGCTTTGTCATTTCTTAAAAGGCATGGCTAAAAAAAAGATATTGAATTCAAAATATAGTGTGATACACCACACTGAGGAAGGAAAACCAAGAAAAGTAAACCGATGTTGAAAACCTGAATCTCTCCTAGTGGACTTCAAGATTTCTTTTAAGTATGGGGATTGTTGTAGGGAAAGAGACTGAAGGATCTGATTCAAGAGTGCAAATCTCTCAAAACGGACAATAAGTTAAAACTCAAGTCAGCCTTGTATATGCTTACTCTTCTTAGTATTGTTTTGTAGCAATCCTCTACAAAGATCATAGATATACCAATAACACTAAGGAAGAGTACAGCAATACATAGTCCTTCATTGGACTGTATGTCTTGATTACTGTAAATAAATTACAGAACAAGTATTATTGTAAGTTTGACTTTTAGGGAAGAAGGTGTGAAGGTGGAGAAAAGAGAAAGGAGGGACACAAGAAAGTATCAGTCACCTAGTTGTGCTCCCTTAAAAAAAATGTGAGCTAACCCTAATGTGCTGCGTTATTTTCTGTCTTCAAAAGACTGACTTTTTTCATTATGTGTGGGTGTAATGAGTCCTCATGTACTCAATAAGTGTTTAGCTGACCTGAAAAGGGAATTGATAAATCCATTACCTTCAGACTAACAAAGTCTACCTTGGTTGGGTTTTTGTTTGTTGGTTTGTTTGGTTGGTTTTTATTAGAGAACAGAATGTGTCATTGCAGAACAAATCAGATCCTAGACATCTTCAGTGCTTTCACAAATTTTGTTCCTGGCCATCATGCCTAATACTACAACCCTGTATTTATAACTCATTTACGAAGTTAGCTGGAGGCAACAAGCCGGTTGCTAAACTTTCAGCGTGGGGAGAGAAGGAATGATTAGCTGCCACTGTTATTCCAGTCTGCTCCAGTCAAAGTGCAGTTTTGGAAAATATCCAACTATTGTTACAAATACTAAGCGATTAGGTTGATTCTATTCAGTTCCTGGGAGACAAGAACTGGAATCACAGGTCCAAAAATCACAGCTTGTATTGACTGCCAGTACTGATAGCAGTATCAGCAAACAGATGAAAACTGCCTATGTAGGATATGAAAGCAACAATAACATCTCCTAGTATCCACAGGAAGGAGCTTGTTGACAAGAAGGGTTGCACTCTTCCTTGGTTCACCCTTGATCGATACAGGGATGAAAACAGCACTCAAACATTACTAGTTTGTATTATTATAGTTTTGCACCTTCTAGTGCAAATTGAGTATAGGTAAAACATGAATTTCAGTAACATCTTCCTAACATGGAACTCCCTTAGTAAGCCATGGTATTGAGATTTTCCTAAAAGTGAGCATGACACAAGACACCAAAAAGCCCTTAATTTCTTCTACTGCAACATCAACTAGCACACAGCAACTTTTGAGACTAAGAATTTGAATTGCTAACATGTAACACTGAAACAAGATGGTTCAGAATAAAATCTGCAGAACATATTGCTGTATGGTGGGGCCCTGTGTTCACTCTGTCTTGGTTCAGCAAGTCTTAGTGCTATGGGAATGTTTGTGTATTGCCCCTGGGCTTCTCTCCTACTCCAGAAGTTGCACACTTTCTCCTGGGAAAAATCCATCTTTTCACCTCTGAGAGCTACCCGCACACCTTCCACCTGCTCTTTGTTGAAGTCTTTCAGTATATTTGCATTACAGTCCCCGGCTTGCTGTCATTCTCTTTAGAGGGCAGAACAAAGTAAACAGAAATCGGGTTTCTGCTTCAACATGTTCAGTTCTTTTTGGAGAAGAGAGCTGCTTTCTCTCCTTTGGGAGAGTTCCACCTAGGCCAGACTTCAACAAACAGAATGAGGCAGAAAGGCAATGATTTCACAGCTCTGTCCACTAACAGGACACATGGTACTCACATATCATGCTGCAGACTGGTGTTGTGATACCAGTTTTAGTTACCATTTAATCCTTGCAATTGAAATGCATGCCCTCTTCTTGTTTCATTTTCCCCTCTAGCTGAGCACAACTCTCGTCATTCACACAGAAACAGAACATTTTGCTTTCAAAGCTGAGAAGAGAGACAGGACTCAATCCATTTAACTAATTAGTGGTATGCATTGCCCTTTGAGCAGGTTGCAATAGGAGTACATTGTAGGCTATAAGTACATGAGCAATTGAGAGTCTTTCAGGGTTGGTACGTGCTCTCTCAGTGAAATGACAAGTTATTCTCTTTAACCACCATCTGTGTGACTTCCCCACTGGCAAATTTAGTTAAATAAATACATAGAATTTCTTAAGTATTAGGGTTTTTCTGTGGGGCTAAAAAGCCTGCCTACAAAAATTAACTCTGAAGTAGAATGTAAGAAACAACACCACCTTTGATTTTGTTTAGTAACACAATGGCATACAAATAAACAGGTTATGCAGAATGTTGTAAAAGGATCTAATATTGCCTTAGAATCCCTTGAGTATTTTTTAAAGAACACCAAGTAAAATAATGCTCCTGCAAATCCCCAAGCATACTATATCATGATTCTGACACCACTTTAATAATGTATTACACAAACATGGTTTTGGACTTACAGGATCAATGGGGGGATGTAGATTATTAAGTGAAAAAAATAAGATATAGAGGAAAATCTGAGTGAAAAAGAAACACTACTGCATAATGTATGTTTTCTAAATTAGAAGATGTCCAAACTATAATTTTCCCTGAATTTCTCAAAGTCTGAATCAATTTAGCTTAAGGCTTGTGCTTTGTACAATGCTTTCAGCTTCATTTTCTTAAAAAAAAAAAAAAAAAAACACCACACACACACAAAAAAAACAACCAACCACAAAACACCAAACAAAAAACGAACACCAAACAAACCAACCAAAACAAAACACCACAACAATGTGGTTCATTTCTCTAAGAAAGTCCAGGCTTTATTTTCTTTTTTTGTTTAATTTATGAAATGTAGTGGAGTTTGGGTTGTGTACATTCAGTTATCCTTGAAAATCCTTCGTTCTCCTTCATGTACTATCAATATGTCAATACATTAGCAATGGTTTTAAAGAATCAGTTTAAAAAAATGCATGTTATAGCCACATGTAACTTGCAACTAAAGGTCATATCATTTACCTCTTCCTTATGGTATGCCTAAGTGTTACCCTGATGCTCTGTAACTTTTCAATATCTTTCTAGCTTTCCAACCAAAGACTTAAACTCCTTTCTTCCAAAGTATATATGGCATATTTTCCTCTCAAAACCAAAATGCCATAGAAGAATCCTACACCAGTTTTCTCCTAGAACTGCTTAAGCATTTCCATATGAAGAACCCAGTCTTTTGGGCTGCCTTTGTGAAAGAGCTTACTCATGAGCAATTCAGTTAGAAAAAGAGTTTTTAAAGTCTGTGTGGAGCTGACCCAGATTGCATCATCGTTGTGACAGAATTGTATTGAAGTCAGTGCTGTGTCACTTCCACCTGCTGCAAATTTGCTCTGAAGTTGACAAGCTCTGTATCTACAAGCTGAATTTCTACACTATCTATGTCAGACGCAGTGCGCTTCAGCTGCTTCCAGAAACGATGCTGTAGGAAAGAGAAATGGTGATGCTTATTTAAAAAGAAACAGCAAGAAGAGAAAGAGAGAGAAAAGGAAAGGGAAAGGGAAAGAAAGAAAGAGAAAGAGAAAGAGAAAGAGAAAGAGAAAGAGAAAGAGAAAGAGAAAGAGAAAGAGAAAGAGAAAGAGAAAAGAGAAAGAGGGAAGTAGAAATATACTTTGTAACCTTATAAGTTAATGGGACAAATCTGCATTGCACTTATCAGTCATTAACCTATAGCTGTATTGTATGGTCCAGTGTACAAGCTGGATATGGTAAAACAAGGAGATGCGGGATTCTTTTCAAATTTGGGTCTGATATGTTCTTTCAAACCTTCAAAATCTGAAGATTTCGCAATGCCATTCCATGAAAACACTAGAAAATATTACCTGACACTTCATTAGTTTGCCTCACTAAGCTTTCCTGGAAATCACTTAGCAACAGAACTCCCCAAACACACACATGCATGTCATTAAATAAAGAGAAACGGCTTTCAGCTCTAAGAAGGTCATCAAAATTGTAGTTAAAGTAAAATGCATTACTACATTGAGCTCATTTGTAATTAAAAAACATATTTATGAAAGATGTAGCTATTAATCTCAAACATATTTATTTTATAACTCTCTTCCCATTTTCAGTGGTCTCAAACAAGATGTGGAAACAAAGAAGCATAAAAGAGTAAACTAAGTAAGTACGAGGAAAACAGCGCCATGGAGATCTATGGAAATTAGCATTGATTAATTCAAAGAAATAAAAACAAAACCATATGCTGGCATCAAACAGACACTGCAAGTTAATAAGGAATATTTCTGATTCCACACTTGAGAGAGGTCAGTCTCAGAAGGAGCTTTCATAGATTTAGTTTACCCAGCGCTCAAAAACCTGGGTGAATAAGAAAACAGTTCTATTAGGAAACAAGCTGCAGATTGATAAATATAAAATGGGTTATAGATTTGGGAAGGTGGCTCGTTTTTACTGCCTCCACTTTCCCGATTCTGCCTCTGAACACATTAGCCAATCTTTGCAATCTCAGGTCTCTGATCTAGCAAGAAAGAAAATAGTTTTATTTTCTTTCACCATGTTTCAATACTTTCAATTTTACACCACAACGACTGAAAGAAGTCCCTTTTTTCTTAACAATTTTAGCTATAGTGAATGTTAAAAAAAAAAAAAAGTTGCATGTTTTTCCTCTGAACTCTCTCTAGTCTAATCATTTTGAAGATACATTCAGGAAACAGAAGCACAATTTTGTTTATTTTCCGTTTTACCTGATGAGATGCATAAGCTGAGCCAGGTCCCATCAGAAGAAAGTCAGTGGTATGTTTTTGTTCACTTTGGTGACAGCTGTACTCCAGTAAATGTGATTTTCTGCTATCACTAGAAGAAGGCCACAGGCTTTACATTGAATGACCAGTGCAAGGCCTCAGGTCTCATCAGGGCTGGTACAGCCTGCAATGGATCTAGTTTGTTGCAATAATTGCATGGTGAATTCACTCTGTGTTACTTTAACTTCCTGGAGTACCCTGTGTAGCAACAGTCCCGCAGGCCTGTGGAGTCAGTGCATGACAAACAAGAGCTTTTTCTGCCAAGAACAGTTGGGAATCAATGGAAAGAAAGCTGTCTGTTCTGAGAAAGCTCATAGAAACAACAACAAAGAAACTCCCACCATAAACATTACACCCCTGCATGAAAAGCCCTCAGGTTGCTGATGACTTATTATCACTGCCACCCCTGTGGCAGTTGAGAAAGGTTCAGCTCTTGACCTTCAGATCCAGAAGTACATTGGAAAGGTGAACATCACAACAGAGAAAAGAGTGGGATAGAAGTTGCTTGTGTAGCAATTTTGACTGTATTATTAATTACATTTTTCTGTATTATTTTTACTATTAGACTGTGAAAACTGTTGTAACTAAAAATAAATTCTTAGCTCCTTACTTGATGTGTTCCTTTTCACCTAGAAGAAGATTTTGATTTCAGTCATTATTATCTCTTGAACTTCTACATTACATCTGTTTGGTTGTACATAAAACATCATGGAAAAGTGCAACTCAGTTTCATGCAAAAGTGCGTATAATCCTTCAGGCATTCTTCCAAAAAAAACCAACCTTCTTATTTTATTGTAATTATTTCATTGTACATTGCCCAAATCTCTATATTTTTTCTCTGTCAGAGATCTTTCCAGCTGTAGGCACTATCGTGCCTGATAAGGATTTTTTAATGCAATAGCTATACATGGCCTAGTTCAGGAAAGCCAAAGAGGCAAGTAGTTACTATCCCTTTAGATTAAACACTTGCAGTTATTGTAATCCTTCTCTCAACTTCCACTACGGCTCCAGTTAAATGGTTTGCTAAGGCAACATGACTAAACTCGTGTGGCAGAATTGCCTGTCTGGTGTTATATCTGCATTTTAAGTAAAATATTCTGGAACGTGATCTTCATTTTTCTTTGAAAACTCCTTGCTAAATACAAACTCTTAGTTTGGTTTCATTTGTATCAACTCCTTTACAAGTAGGTGTGGCTTAGTAAATGGAAACTCTTGATTGCTAGTGATTGCTGTGATGTATCTCTGCAGCTTTTCTGAGATCCTCAGCAATATAGAGCACATTAAGAATAGCCAAGCTGTTTATATCTAAGGAATTGCTCTGCAACAGTAGGATTTGTACAGTACAAGCACTTTTTTGCTGAAGCAAGAAATAATTGAATTAATGTAGAAGCCACATTAACTTAGATTTAACACATGTTTTGCATTCAGAAATGGCCAGCTAATGCTGTAGTAAGATCAATAGGACTGGGCTGCTGTGAATTTTTGCAACTTCCATTATGTAGTCCAAACTGTTTATTACCTGCACCACAGTCTCTAGGCTGTAGAAGCAACATAATGTCTCTCTTAGATATTTGTTCATCTTCTTTGTGTGTTTGAAAGGATTATATTAGATGAAGGGCCATTAATCTATGTTTTAATTTCAGATAAATTGTTGAATGCTCACTATCAGAATTATTTGAAGTAGATCCAAACTAGAGAACTAAAACACTTTTGTGAATCTACAATATTTGGATTTGTCACGGAAGAATCTTTGTGCCACCTGATAACTGGTGGCAAGTAGTGACCATATCTGAATCGAGAAAATCACCTTTGTTTTACTTCCTCAAAGAAAGCCCAGTGTGCACCACTTCAAGACACAGCATAAAACGAAAGTCTTGGAAGTATATTTCCATTGTCATTGTTACCTACAGTGATATAAAGGGTAGAGAGAAGAAAGCACTTGTATGTTCAAGGATGGCCTAAAAATGGGTATATTAAATGCTGAGACAGGATACCTGAGCCTTCACCAGATCTGTATGAGCATCTTTGCACCCATTGCTCTGCTTCTAGAATAGACTTTCTGCAGCTGTCCCAAACAGGAGGTAATAATACTTGTCACTTACATCTGCCACAAAGTGTAAAACCTTCCTAGAACTTTGACTTCTGGGGAATGCAGTGAAAAAATGTACAAAATGCTTTTGCGTGAGGCCAGCTTGCATATGCAGGGTTTTATTAGGTCCATTCCAAGCTTAAAAAAATCATCTTCCTTAACCTGGAAGCAGGTTAAGGTGCTTATAATGTTCTGGGCTAACAACTGTAGCTATGCATGACATCTACTCCAGAATACTTTGTACTAATGGCACAATTAATCAGCAATCCAAGTACACTACCCCAAAATTAAGGAATGACTGTAATACTAATTTAATCACATTATGATTACATAGTTATGTTATTGTGAATTATTATTTTCATTATTAATACATACAGAATAATTTAATTCTGACACTTTTAGTTGTCCTTTTTCTTCAGAAATAGTGAATTTGGGAAGAGATCTTGTCCAGATTAAACTGTTCAAAAAGCAGAAGTAATTATGTACCAACTGACCATATTTTTTTAAAAAACCAATATTTCTATTATTTATTCTATAGTTTTCTGAAAAAATAATAGTTCTAGTATTTAGAGTTTTCTATTATTTCTATTATTACTCTTACATCTCTAATATCACCCTGTAAACTTCTGTTTCTTTCTAGGTGAAACCTGCACTTTATCTGTAAGAATTATGATTCAAAATATCTATAGTATGATAAATGTTACTGTTTTCACAACAGCTTCTCAAATTTCATTCCCATTACATGGGGGACAAGAAAGGAAAATAATCAAACTTTTAGTTAAAGAAAAGCTTTACATCCCAGTTTTTGTAGAAAAATGTGAACTACAAGTTTCTATTCTCAAATGCAGAGTAAAAGCATTAAAGTTCGAGTATTTTGTGCAACTTCTACTGCATTGCATTTAGTACACAGTGTTCTGTGTACCAAAAATAAAAGGATTCATTTTTAGAACCTATTAAAATTGCTGTTCTAGTCTATAAAGGAACTTGTAAAAATAGCATCACAGAAATAAATTTTAAATGTGTCTACTAAATCTGCTCTGGAAATCAAAGTTTAAAACAAAGAGAAAGAGAAGAAACCATTGAATTGACAGGCATATTTGTCTTCAAAAATGAATTTACTTTCTCAGTGAAATATCGAATGCTGTTTAGATTTTTTTATTTTTACTTTCAAGGACTATTATCAACTCCTTCAACTGACAATCGTCACCTGTTATTCTTCAAATGATCTCTTTGCTTCCAAGGAAACTTGAAGCTTCAGATCAGCGACACGAATGCACAGTGCCTGTCACAAAATGTACATGTCATTGGACCATCATCACCAATTGCTTCTACCTCAGACTATACACCTCGCTACTAATTCTGCAGTCTCCACGATAATATATGTGTCAAGAGGACATAAATGATAACACGACTAAGTAAAATCATTAAAGAAAAAAAGTAAATGCTATTTAAACATCTAGGTATTTGGTGTTTCTTAAAGTCAGTCAAATTAATTTTTGTATCTCATGAAACCTTTTTGCTTAGCACACACACACGTTAACTTCCATTTGGTCCTGACTTTGACTTTGCTTAATCTCAGTTATGCCTTCTCTAAGTTCAGCTCAAAGGTTCTGAGCTGTTGAAAGGCTTTGAGTTTTAAGCTGATGTCAGATTTCTAAGAAGCTTTACATATACGAATTTACTATGTCATTTTGATGTTGTATCCATATACCTGTTGTTGGGACTGGGAGATTCATGTTTTAGCCCTTGCAGCATGTCTTGATCAAGTTTTTGTAAAATAGCTAAACAGAAGAAGGTCACCAAATCAAGGGTGGAAAGAAGTAACAGGGGATCTGTGATTCCAAACAGATTTTCAGCCTTGCTAGCTTGAACCTGGCCAGAAGCATCTCTAAGGAGAATTTTTAATTTCTTTGGGGAAAAAAGGACTCATGTGAAAAACAAGTGTTAAGTGTTTCTTCTTGCAAATATTGCCCTCAAGTGTTTATACTATATCTGGTCACAACTTCCAATAAAGTGTTCTCCCAAATACATTAAGCTGCTCTCAATCAGCTTCATATTCAATTACCCGTCCCTTGGTTGTCATGACTGGGAATATGAATCTGTTGTACTCTGGATACTGTGCATTGAAGGAAAATGGCCTTGTAAAGCAGTGAAATGACACATAAAAATCAACTTCAGGAGGTGTATATAGTATTTGAGGTTGTTGTTTCTTCTCCTTCCCCCAAGCTTTCTAAGTCAAAACATTTGTGATGACAGCAAACTAGCATCAGTGCCTTTGAACTAAAGACAAGTACGAAAATAACCGTTCAGTTGGAATGCCAGTTTTGTTTGCGGAACGTAGCAGATAAACCCTGGCTGGACATACCAAATAGCTCGAAGGGCCACATGGGCCATGGGCAACTCATCTACAACGGAAGAAGCAACTACAAACTATTAGATTTCACATAGGAAATAATAGAAGAAGAAGAAGTAAAGTTAAAGGCAGGAGCAGGATGGGGGCTGCTCTCCAAAAGCAGGTGAGCAGGAAGCTGGGGACAACCCCAGGGCTGGCTGTGCTCCCACCAGTGAGACACCATCTTTCCAGGTCTAAGCACAGCAATCAGAGCTGGGTGCTGCAATCAGGGTTCAGTGACAGACCCAGGAATGGCAAGCAGTGAACCAGGTCCAGGGGCGAAGGAGGGGTTCCAGTCAGCAGCTGGGATAGAGTTAATTTTCTTCCTAGTAGCTCATGTAGTGCCATGTTTTGGATTTAGGATGAGAATAATGCTGATAACACACTGATGTTTTAGTTGTTGCTGAGCAGTGCTTACACAAAGACTTTGCAGTTACTCATACTGCCCTGCCAGTGAGAAGGCTCAGAGTGCATAAGAATCTAGGAGGGAACACAACCAGGACAGCTGACTCAAACTGGCCAAAGAGATGTTCGATACCATAGGATGTCATGCTGAACAATAAAACTGGTGAGAGCTGGTCAGGGCATGGCAGCTGCTTCCCAAGACCTGTCTGGGAACAGGTCAGCAAGTGGTGAGCAACTGCATTATGCATCACCTGTATATTATTTTATAACTATTATTATCTTCTCTTCCATTTCTGCCTCATTAAACTGTCTTTATCTCAACCCACAAGTTCTATATTTTTTCTGATTCTTTCCCCCATCCAACTGGGGGAGAGAGAGTGAATGGCTATGTGCTATTTAGTTGCCTGCTGGGTTAAACCACAATGATAGAAATGCTATATGAACTGAAAACTACTTGAAACAGTGGTGATTAATAAACAGTGGTGATTAATTAGGAGTTACTTAGGAGGGCAGGAGCCTTGCGAGCTGACAAAGAACTTGAATAAGCTAGATATTAGGGCAAAGTTCCTGGCTGTGGACTTGTTTTAGGCTATGAAGTTATTAAAATCCAGAATAGGTAATGCAAATACAAAATAAAGAACAAAAAAGTAACCTGGGTCTGCAGGGAGAGGAATTGGATCATCTAACAGGTATCATGCAACTTCCAGCGCTATAATTACTGCATTTTCATTTGTGCTTTGGACTAAACCCACATTTTATGTAGATTTAGAATTAAGGTACTAAGCAAAATTTAAGAAATGTAACTGTTATATGGACATCCTGATGCAAACAGGAAGACAAGGGCAGCTAACTTTTAGCTTTTCTGCACGCAGAGCATGTCAAAGAATGTAGCAAGGTGGCTAGGGGCAGAGTGCATGGTTACCACCTGGCCTATTTTCCCAGCTGAGGAGGAGACAGTCTTCACTGTCATTTGCCTGTGTAAACAAATGCAGCTTTACTGACAAATCAACAACTTCTTCCATCTCCACAGAATGTGCCTCTCAGTGTCATTCATGCACTGCTGCATTGAAATAGGTCACATATAAAATGGCTGTGCTGTGGTTATTTTTTTTTTTTTTAAATTGTCCTTTATGTCTGATGACAGGAATACAAGTTTCAGATTATTCTTCGATTTTGGTCTTTTCTCTCTAAGCCACTTTTTTTTGGGATAGTACTTCAAAAACATCTCACATCACCTTGTCTTTCTATGGCCTACTAGCTCATTGTGTTTCTTGACCAAACCCCCATTTCTTAAATTCAACGTGCATTAAACATAATAAAAAATCATGTGTCAGATTCAAGGAGTTGTTAGAGCAGCACTTATATCTGAACTTCTCTGTGATACATACCAAGTGCAGGAAAAACAGACCTGCTGCATAGTAATTTTTGGATGATTCTTTAAACAAATCTTGCTCATGTGGCCCAAATTCACTCATGATAAAATAGATGTCTAAGAATGCATTAGCAGAGTTGGATATTCCATTTAAAATGTCATTGTCCTCAGTCACTTTAAAAAAATGTTTAGGCATTTTAACAAACAGGCCTGATTAATGACATCAAAAGTGGCTTCTGGCTTTTTGTTCAGAATGCAGACTTCTTCCAGGACTGCCAGCTAAAACGTATTTCAAATAAGAGATGGGCCTAGCTGCACACCTTAGAAGAAAGCTTTATAGTGAGTGCCTCAGTCTTTCTGCAATCATCAGCTTGCTTTTCTTGGTAGTAGGGTAGAATTCATTAGAACTGAGGTGGAGAAAGGGAGTTTTATGGATAACTCAAGCATGAAGTGGGTGTTTGGCCTTTTACTCTTAAAGGCAAGTAACTGCAAATTCTCTTTGAACAAGAGTAGAGCCCTAGTTGAACAGCAATCTTTATTATAAAGATTTCCAGAGTTTTGGATTCTACCATCCCTTATCCTTTGAAATCTTTTATTAAGGTGGACTAGAAACTAAAAAAGACACCTGAAGTCTATCAGGATTTGAATTTTAAATGAGGTGGTTTCTGTTCCTACCGTTTTCCACTACTGCAGTGAGAGGAGAGATTCGTTACTGAGGGGCTGTTAAGATTTTTCTCATATGCAACCATTTTTATGTAAGATCACAGACTACGGCATTCAAAATCCAAGCCTTCAGCCACATCTGAAGCTCAACCTGCTTCCTTCACTTCATGGCCATCCTTTTCATGTTGACACACAAAGCCTGTTATCCATTTTCATCTGTGTGAATGACAAAACTATGCAAGTCATCTCTTTCACGGTTAGTATATGGTTTCATGGCTAAAAGACATTTAATTATTATATAATAATTATTATCATATAATAATAATAATATGTTATGTTATGTTATGTTATATTACGTTATATTATGTTGTATTATGTTGTATTATATTAATTAAAATATAATTATTTCTCTTCAGTATTCTCTACAGAAGTGGTCAAGGAAATTCTCATGGTAGACTTCCTCCACATGAGGCACAAGTTGGAAAAGTCCTCAAATTGTAAAGTTTTCAGAAGAAAAAGAAATTAAGTTTTTAGTAAAACATTGCCTAGATTAGCTGATACTAATCTAGTGTTTCTAAAGGAACAGCTGTAAGAAACAGCTAAAGTGCTAATCGTGTTGTATAACCAATGGCATTACTGAGGAAATCAGGCCCTGAGGGGAATCGGGGAAACTATAGGCCAAAAAGGTAGCATCTATGTTGGATAATCTGTTACAAACCATAATAAAGAGAACTGGATATGTGAACAGAAAGCAGATAATAAAGAAGCAGTGATGTGGCTTTGGAGGAAATATAGACTTGCAGATCAATGAAAGTTCTTTGAATTAGTTTGTAAAAAAATATATGAAAAAAGCTTACGGAGTTGAGAGACTGCACTTGCGTATTGCATTTGAGTATTGACTGTTTACTATTAAATCCTTCATCTAGGATCTTACAGATCAAAACTAACACGGGAAGAAAGAAAAGATTTATTGTTGTCTAAAAATGGACTAACATGTGGGAAACAAACAGTAGGAAAAATGATAAGTTGCCATAATTAGAGATTACTGTTGCCATCTTTCTGATATGTTTATGTGCAAAATGTAAATGACAGTTTGCTGTTTTTTTTACCAAATTATTTCATTTACTTTAAATAAACTGACTACTATGAGCTGCAGGAGCACCCTATGATACTGAGTCATTGGCAATAAAATGTCAACCAAAATCCAGTGTTGAGAAACACAAAGTTACATATAAAGAGCACAAAGTAAATACCTGTAAAGAATTAGCTGAATTAACCATCATTGCTAAGACATTTAGGAGTCATCTTGAACAGATTTGTTTGAATGACAGGTCTGTGTCCAGCAGTGGTCTGAAGAAAATGGAATGTCAAATTTTTTTGATGGATAAATGAAGATCTAAATAACAACAACCAAAAAAAATGTGTAGTATACACAGCTTTGACTGCAAAGTGAATTTTGCTGTGCTTCTTCTTTTTGTCCCCTCTACAGCCTCTGCTTCAGCCCGAAGAAGAAAATTACAGAAATGGTAACAACAGAAAGCAGCAAAATGAGGCAAAGATACGAACAGACAATTGTTTTAAATAAGTATTTAAGATTTTTTCCCTTCAGAAGAGAGGGAATGAAAAGAGAAAACATATAACAGAGGTCATAATAAGTCATGCACAATCCAGAGAAACTGGATGGAAAATAATTCTTCCCTACTTAATGTGCTGCTGAAACTAGGGACATGAAATTAAATTCTTAGGCAGAAGTTTCAAAATAAACACAAGGTTAGGAAACTATCTCCAGTGGATACCGAGATTATAGAATGATTGTCAGAAGATGTTACAGCTATCTGAAGTACAGGTAGATTCAAAAGGCAAGTAGACTGTTTTATAGAAGAGTTTAACAAGGACTGTTGACCACACAGAAGTGGATGAAAGGTCTAGCACGGGAAGTCTTCAAGTCAGGAATTTCTCATGGCTGGGATAGTGTACCTACCTGTCCTTTATTCTAACACTTATGCCCACAGCATCCACAATGACCAATGTCAGATACAGAGCTAAATGGACACACCTGATGATTGTTATTTTTTTGTCTTAATGTAAATTGGTTGAGTCATAACACCACTATAGATCAATAACAATAAAATCTTATTAGACTAATTTTCTAAATTGAAATGCAGGAAAGTGTCAACCTGCATTGTAGAAAAGGTCAATACTTACTAGTTTTAAACTTCATGCATTTCTAATTGCAGTCCTGCTTTCTTTCCATTGAACTTTGTTTAAATTCTTTTAGATAGTTGGAGTATAATAAGGTGTCTAGATGAGCTAAAAAAAATAAGAAGACCTTGGAAAAAACGCCTGTACTTCATATTGTTAGGCTTCCAACCATGTCAAGTTTCCTGAATTGATCATGTAACAAATTTAATTGTGTGTACCAATCAGTTTTATTATTTTTTGGCTCTTGTTGGCGATACTTGTTCCAGCAGTTGCAACAGAGGTCAGGACAGTGACAGACAGGACAGTAGAAATCTGGACTAAGAGTTTGCAAGGATCCTTCAAGCATGAAATAGGGCTTAAGAGAGAAAAATAAATATTCCCTGTAGGGGATATGTCCCTTCATACTCAAATAGGAACTATCACGTCATGAAACAAAGTCTATAAATATGGCTCTTTTTGCATATTTTCAGTGTGCAAAATAAGTACCACGACAGAGTCCCCCATGTGATTTCTCTTTATGTGTTGCCAGTAGGCAGAGTGATGATACTTGACTGCTGGGCTGTATCTGTACCATAAAATTGTCATGTTGTCAGCCAATGAATTATAGCCATTCAAGTCTTAAACTATGCTTTTTGTATTGAAATAAATTTGTACTTGAGCATAGGGAGTTCGTATGTCAATGGAAGGCAAGAGGAGCTAGGAAAATTAACAAGGTCATGTTAAGTCACTGAGAAATACATAGAAGTATACTAAGAAGTACATGGAAGTCATATTTCTCTATGTGATTTAAGTTTTATAATTTAAATCAACATTATATCGAGGAGAAGCCTTGAGGCAGCAGAAAAGTACTCAGGTTTGGAACACAAATGTTGGCCACAATTTGATGCAAATGGTAGGTGTTGAGTAATATATCCAAGTTAGGGAGCACTGAAGCTTGAATACAACCATCATGAAGTATACAGAGGTATAAAAAAGAAAACAGGATGTCCTCTTTCCACTTCTTTTAATACTAATACCTGGTTAAAGTTGCTCAAGAACTCAGAAATGTTAAGCAGCTTTTAGTCTGGTTGGTCACAGAAAAAATCAGAGTAGACATCAATAACTCATGACAAAACTATGGAGTTTATGCAGTGCTAAGCATAGAATGAATCTCATAGCAATACAATCAGATCTGGTTTTGGGTAAGCATCCTAAGCAATCATTTCTCAGAAACTTGCTACAGTCTTTAGGCTTAAGTGTTCATCTGCAAAAACATGTGATACCCTGAGGAAAAAAAAATAGAGCTGAAGATGTGTGGAGATCGAACTCAGAGGCTATCTTAGAGGCTATCCCTGCAGATAAAGGCTGGTGCATATCGGTAAGTTAGTATGAGAAGGCTTTTCCTTGCTGAAACTACTCTGAGGCTAAAGGGGAAAAAATCAATTTCCAGTACCATAAGGTCAGCATCTTGCATCTTTCACATGTACTTACTTCAAGGTAAATATTAAAAAAAAAAATTAAAAAAATCTGTTCTTCCAACAGATCACAGAATCACAGAATGTTAGGGATTGGATGCAGTAGCCCACATTCGAAAGAGAGCGGAAGCCAAAGTTAAAGATCCTACTGGCTTCACAGGAGCCACCATTTAATCAACTGAGTGCTTCAGAACATTCTTTTTTACTAGACTCAGACCTAACATGCACAGGGTCCTGGCACCATATGAAGATGTGCACATGTAATCTGCATTATCTTAAGCAAGAATAGTGTGGATAGCTGAGATGTCAGTGCAGGTCTGCGTGTGTGGGATTAAAAAGAATAGCTTAGGTTACAACCCTGAGCCTGAGAGATTTTCTTTGATTTGCTTTCCCATTCATGTGCTGCTCAAATCCTCCTCAGACACCATGAGAAATTTCATGAGCTTCTTTGCAGGCAAAATGTATTTTGCTATACTTGATATAGCTCCCAGCTGCAACATAAAATTGGTGATATGCAGTCTGGAAAGAGCATTTTGTAAAGGTAACCATGGGCTCCTCTCTGTGGAGACTTCTTTCTTATGTCTTTCCCATACAGTTAATGATTGGAGGAGGGATAATTATATAATTACTATTTGAGATAGGAAGTGTTTAATGCAGCTAATTTATTTTTTAAATAAAGTTAATAATTTACAACCAGTACATAGTCATTTCTCTTAAACTTGTGTAGGCAATTTCAAAAGAGCTCTCTGATGATACACATTGTTATGCACAATACTTGTCATTTTTTGTTTGCAAATGATAAATTATTCAAACCGTTTCTCACAGCAGTCATGCGGTTGCTTAATGTGTCAGTGAGATAGGAGTTTTATTTTTGGACTGTTAACTCTAAAAGATGAGCCTCAGACATTCAATAG
This sequence comes from Pampusana beccarii, assembly GCA_013399365.1. Classification (NCBI taxonomy): domain Eukaryota; kingdom Metazoa; phylum Chordata; class Aves; order Columbiformes; family Columbidae; genus Pampusana; species Pampusana beccarii. Next base: position 56,206 of record VWYH01009494.1, read on the forward strand.
GCTCAATATCTGTTATTCATCCTTAGCCATGAAAAAAGAAAGAGAAAATTAAAAAAAGAAGGAAAATACATTAACAGATATATGTATGAAACAAATATACAAAAGAATTTGGGAACTCTGATGTTATGTTTGTTGTTCAGGTAAGTTATGAGTCTGAGGGACTTTTCCTTTGTATGTGGCAGGCAATATGAAGTTTATAATACAGTTTTTAATTGATCATAGCTAATTTGTATATATTCTCCCTTTTAGACAAAGAAGAAAATGAAAAATATGTTGCTCTGTAAAAGGCCCACTATCAAGTTTTTAAGCGCTTACAGCCTGGCAGCTAATTGATAACAGTAGCTATTCAACTGTGTTGACCCCAACTACTTTAGCAGAAAAGTGAGTTGGAGTTCACATCTTTGCATGTGTGATAAATTAGGGTAATGAGTTATTGCACATGAAATGGGTTATGATAAGGAAAGAGATACATGTTTGTGAATTTCAGGGACATGTTTATATCTGGAAGAGCTTAAAAAAAACTTGAGAGATGCTGGTTAAATTCCAGGTTCCTATCTTTTTTTTTAACAATACCTGTCTTTTAGGAGAAGATGGGTGGAATACATAGATATGAAGTTTGTTTGAATGTTGTTACAATTTATTTATTTCTAAAAAGAGGAAATATCTCGTTATGTTTTTTTCAACAACCAGAGTGCCTTCCAGCCTGAGTACCTGAGTCCCTTCTAACTTTTTCCTGGCATGTGGGAACAATACCAGTTCTCTAAACTTTTTTCTTGCATCACATTAGCCTTGTCCTACCCATGTAACATGTCTTCCCTGCACAGAGAAAATCTTGATGCAACAGCCAGGGATAGATCATACACTATAATAAAAGAACCTTCGGGTACTGTAATTTATACATATTCTTCAAATGAAGTAAGCTAAAATAACCAGAGCATTTTTAGAATTGTGTAGCTGTTTTGTATTGCAGAAAAACAATTTGGAGAACATCCAGATCTGTTCTGCCAAAATAAAAATGGGTATTTTTTACCTTACTGTGTTGGTACATGATACAATGAAAAGTTGCATTTGTTTTTAAGCAGCATTTAGAAACGCTTATAGTAAATTATATAGGAATTCTAATGTATATCATCTCGTGGTACATGAGGTGCAAGAATCATATGTTGAATGTTTACGGGTTACTAATGATGCAGAGTTTGAATTAGGTTTTGATAAGGAACTGGTTTTTTTTCAATATTTACAATAACTGGAGTTTAAGATACAGTCAATAATTTACAGTTTACACATCATAGTTTTCAAAACATCTACCTTTGGAAAAGAAATAAGAAAATAACAGAGGAGTATTGGGGAAAGATGCAAGGTAAGCAATAAACAAAACCAAAAAATACTTAATTTGCTGTAGCTTAATTTTACATTGCCTTGAGTTAAAATCTAAAAAATACAATTATAAAGCAAAAATACTTTCCTGCTGGCAGACCGTATTTTTCCGTGCACATTTTGCACCGCTTTCCTCTTCAGGGCATGTAGCATGTGGAGTCAGTTGTCCACCTCTTTACAAATGCTGCAATCTGTAGTAAAATGATGGTTTGTGTCAGGGTTGTAAAAAAAAGAGTTTGCAGAAAAGCCATGAAAATAATGTACTGTCTTGAAGTACAGCACATGGAATGAGATGGGTACTATGCACTGTGCATTAAATTTAGGTTTCTTTATGTGTATCTGTACAAGTGGAAGAAAGATCACATTATCCACAAAGCAACTACTGTGCAACTCATATATCCAGCAAAGTACAACTACTGAATGAAGAAAATTGGATATATAAATACATACTGGAAATACAGCCATAAGCATAAAAACCCTCATCAGGCCATAAGTCTTATTTAACATTCATGTCCTAGCTGGTTCAGATACAGCAATATCTTGAAGTCTTTTTCAGGCAAAATTCTCATTGCCTCTAAGTCAACAAGAGTTTTGTCAATTTAAGAAGCTTAGGATTTGTTTAGTAGCGAATAGTTTCCCTGGCAGGTTAGAAATGTATCTGCCTGCTATGTAGGAGACAATCTATAAAGCCACTCCATTGCTTGTAAATGTTTATTTTCTTATGTATTCTTTTATGGAATATGTTCTCTGATAATTACAACATATTCTTTCACTGCCGCTTGCATTCATGAAGCATAAACAAACAAACAAACAAATAAAACCCAACAAAACAAATCCAAACAAACGAAAAAAAAAACACCTGAAAAGACATGCAAAGATAAAGAATCCTGTGTTTTTTCATCTAGTTACATGAAGAAAAAGGAAAACTAAACCTGAAGAATTTCTTCAGTTCTAGAAAGATCATCTCAGCATACCTATTGCAATCTAAACTAGAAATGTCAGAAAGGTAAAACTTTAGACAGTGATTTATTCCTGCCTTTGACACATGACGTGCAATACTGTGTCATGAAATACAAAAACTGACACGGTTCTGAGGGTTGCACTGAATGACACTGTATTTACAGGGAGCTGGACAGAACAGAATCTTTCCAAGCTCTAGATTTGATGGACAACCTTTTCAAAAATAGAATTGCGTTTTGCTGACCTGTTTTGTGGGTGTTTTTTGAATGTATTTTATAACTGACATTTCCTACTGATTTTGAACACGTAAGTGCAATATATCTAGTGCACTGGTAGCTGCTGGGGAGTCTCCTTAAGTATCTGCTTGTTTAAAATTCTTATATGTTAAATTAAAACTTGAGACATGTTGAAAGGGCCTGTCACATCACAGGTTATACAAATCTTTTTAGTTTGTACCCTCCTAATTATTTTTGTCTATAATTACTGGGGGCCTGTAAGCAAGACCAAAACAAATGTACAACCAGCTCATCTCCTCTCCCATCATATTCAATGACATTCTGGAAAGAGGTAACTAATTTGATGAGTGCATAATCTTTCGAAGTCAAAAAAATATAGAAGGCATTTAACCTAGATAACATATGCAATGGAACTAACACTTAGAGGTAGCTTATGAGTTCCCTGTTTCAAGCACAAACCAGCACTTTGAGGTTGAAGATGCTTGATCAACCTGTCTTGTAGAAACTTGGGATTCTGTGATTGTCCTTATGTAATATTTCTCATTCGTACTGCTGAAAATTCAGGTTGACTTCCTGATTAGCTGAAAAGCCAAGGAACTGTAACTGCTTAGGCTCAATGATTTATGGATGATATGCTAGCTCTTTTTCTGTCCACCAACCTAACCTCACAGCGGTTTACAAGCTGCGGTGCCACTAAGACAGTTGTTATTACGCTTTTTTAAGCCCAGCAGTTGCACTCGCTCTTGATTCCTTATAACAGTCAATGGTGACAGTAACTATGATGTATACTTTCCCTTTGTACAGGAGACAGAACTCTGCAGCACTGTTCATCTATCTGTTTCCCTTGTAGGCTTTTTACCTACTGCTGTAATTTATTTTTCAGAAAAATACCTCTTGAAAGTAAACATGGGTGTAGAAATATTGTATTGTATGTGTGTGCTTGTGTATATGCCCAGCTTTCTCTTTATACATCTTTGCTCTGTGCCTGAGGCTTTTTCCTCTATGTATAGCACATATCTGCTCTCTTCGCTTACACTCCATTCTATAGACTAGCCTAATTCAGACACTTTTCTATTGCACTCCATATGACACTGCGTAGTGAAAAGTATTGCCAGATTATAAAGTTTTCAAAAATCCATTTTATTGAGGATATTGTGTTATCTGATTACAGATCTTTGTGGATCTCCTATTCTGTTCTTTTCTGTTTAGACTGTCAGTATATGTGAATCAAAACATTTCTCTTGTAGACCTTTCTAGCTCTGTCACTGCATTATTTTTATTACGATCTTGCAAATTTCCAGGGTCTTACTTTTTACTTTTTTGCATTTTTATGAACTAGAAACTTTAATGTGAAACCTTATCAGAGACTAGAAATGAAGAATAAAGTCTATCTAAATAAAAGAGGAATTATTCCACCTAAATTGGAAAGTTTATGTGATTCCCTACCACTAATTACAGCACGTTTACAGAGAATTTGCCGTATTAAGGTGTTGAACAGAAGCAAAAAGTGATCATCACACCTGGAAAGTAACCAGGGAACAGGAACAAGGCCTGTTCCCTCCACCTTGCCTCGTCCTGGAGAGTAGGAAGGAGTCACTAATGGGAAGGCAGGTGACCCCTCCTTCCCCTTCTCTTCCCTGTCATTTTGCAGATCTTGGTAGGAGGACCATCAGTTGTCCAGTATCACAGGGTGAATCTGGAAAGTCCCATGTTTGTATGTGAAATTCTGTTATAAATATCTATGTGAACGATTAGCTACTATTTCTTTCTCATTCTGCCTTTTAGCATCCATTTCCTCCTTAAGTTTTTCAAATTCATGGTGGTGAGCCTTGACCAAAGACAAAGACAGGGAGAGCAATTACTAATTATTACTGTGAGCAAACCAGACCTGACTTAGGGAAAATTAACTTTAATTATTTTCAGTTAAAGTAGATGCAGACTGTGAGAAACAAATGTTAAAATAACACCTCTCCTCCTCCCTCTCTCAGGCTCAAGGGAACTCTTTCAGTCTGATATCCTTCCCCTGTCCCCAGCAGCGCAGGGAGGATGGGGGGTGGCAAACGTGGTCAGTATCTAATGGTTACTGCTCTGTCTGCTGCTTTCTCCTTCTCACACTTTTCCTCTGCTCCAACATGACCTCTCCTCAGGTCATAGTTCCTTCAGGAAATATCCATCTAGTCCAGCATGGTCCTGTCCATGGGCTGTAGTGTCAATATCTGCTGTGGCACCTGGAGTGCTTGCTCCTTCTCCTTCTCACCTTGGTGTTCATGCTGCTGCTTCTTACTGATTTTGTCCATTCCCCTCTGCCTGTATGTCATTTTTTGTCCTTTCTTAAATCTGAGAGAGCTGGGAAATGTTCCAGTCTAGGCTCCCTGCTCAGGTGATGTGGGGCAGAGGTTTCAGCATGCACAAGTACAGGCTCCCTATCATGTCTAGAGGTAGAAAATGTTACTTTTACAGGTAGGCAGCAAATGCTTAAGTATCTTTGGCTTTCCAGTGGTGAGGGAGAATATATTTTGGCATTTCAGACTCTACTTCCACTTCCCAAAGGGATTTTTTATACTCCTGATTCATGGCATTCTTATATGTTTCACCTATTTGTCTAGTACAGCTTATAGTTATTGTGCCAACGGGACAATTTATGAAGAGAATAAAATGGGGAGATAACATAATTGGGACAGCGGAAAAGAAGGCAGTACATGATGTAGTCTCATCCTGTTGAAAGCCTGGACAGAAACTCACTGCTTCCTAGTGTCCAGAAAGTCTGTTCAGGAGACTTCTCGGCTCTGCACAAAAGATATGTTCTCTCCCTCTCGGCTCACTTCCTTGGTCTCCGAGAGCCCTGCTCTATTTAAGGAAGAAAGTAGTATTATCCTTCCATCACAACAGTTGCCTCTGAAGTGTGCCCTTTACTTAACATATTTCCTTGTACTTCTCCATTGTCAGCTGTACTAATAAGCTCATCCTGCCCAGAAATTATTCCTTCATAGGATGCAATTTGGAAAAAAAACCCAAAACATCAAGACATGTCTATCATTTAAGAAGTGCATTTACATAGGTTACAAAAGGTATAGGCTTTCACCCTCCTAACAGCTTTCCATTTAGAAATTTATTTTTAGAGATGCTGTAGACAGTTTCCTATTTTTTCACAACCATATATAATAACAAATACACCTTTTTCCAACAACCTCTCTTTTAGAAAATTGTTTGGTTTTTTTTTTTATTTTATATCACAGCACCCTGAATATCTTTGCTGTAAACATTTGTGAAACACAGTTGTGTTTGTCAGCCTTGCAGCTTTTTCATTTAGTTTACAATAAAGTCTAATATTTTCCAGTGGAACTATGATGATCTCAGGGTTCTTTGTTACTTTAAACCCCCATTTCTCTTGTTTGCTTTGGATGTTTTTACCTCATAAACAATTCTAACTTTTCAAAGAAAGTGAACATTTAGTTGTTTCTCTAGGTTTTACCCACGTTCTTAGCAATTTTCTCATAGCATAGGGTTCTACATCGCAGTAAGGGACTCATTCTCTCGCTTTGTATGTAGCTCTATGCTAAGATCTATTGTCACATGGAAATATTTTCTTAGCTTTTCTACAAAATATCACAGTAACATTAATACACTGGTTTTATGATGGAATTTTTCGACTTGTCATCCTCTAAAAAAAATAATTTCAGAGTGTTTGTAAAGACAGCATGATTCACAGAGAAAGGCTTTTAAAGTCCACGAAATTCTTTAAATAGCTTAAAGACCTCCTACTGCTCTTGTTTTATTTGGGAACTGTAAGATACACTTCATTCACTTCAACCAGCTTTTTGTTGTTGTTTGAGTCAGTAGACACATAGGGCATAAAAATTAATAGCAGCCTTTTCTGTCTGATATACTTTACATTACGACATTGCTTTAAATTGTCTACATGTAGCTTATTATCATCTGAGCTTTTTAACTAGTGGCGGAATTACATATAAAACCAGCAAGAATCATAACCAGGAAAAAGAATCTTTTTTGTATATTCATGAAAATAAAAGCTTTTTCTGTTAGCCAAATTGCTTTAGAGGTATGTATATTTCATTGTAGCTATTCTAATTTCTTTCTTCTGTCACTTTTTTTTTTTCTAGTATAATCCACTCTGTGCAACACATTTGGCTTTTAAATCTGTTTCTTGTCTGATTTTCTTCTTACCTTAATCTTACCTTAAACATGTTACCATCTCTAGCTGGTGTAAAAAGACCAAGGAAATGAAGTTATATCTATACCACCTGCGAATCTTCCCAGGTATTGTTTAATGTTGATGTACAACTGTGAAAATGCCAGAAATTTTATGTTTTTCCTTTTTTCATAAGTAGCTACCCTTTCTGCAACATGCACGTAGCAATTTTTTTTTAATATTCTGCACACGCTTCTCTGTATTTCACATTCTTCATACTCTACCTTTTAAAAGTCCAATATTTTTGTATTTCTATCTTTACAAATATTCTCTTGAGTGCCTACAGTTTGATGCTCTTACTCTATGATCACAAGAATCAAATCTTCACCAACTTTTATCTCGTTTATCACATATATCTTATTTTCTTGGGGATACATCAAAAGATATGTCTGGCCTACTTGATCACTCAGCAGATTTAAAATGAAATAGCCCTATTTTACCTCTAGAAATAACTTTCCATAGTCATTCCATGATTTTTATTCTAGCCTATGCCAGGGCAATAGAAGTTTTCATGATTAACGGCATGCCTCTTTAAGAGAATTCATTACGCATACAAACATTTCCCAACCTGTCTCTTTTCACTACGATTTGGATGTTTTAATCCATTTCTTTGTAATACAATTTGTGCCTTCTCTATCATATACTGCCATCCAGACCACTCTTGTTCTGGTAAGCCACTGTGCATGGAGAACATAACTTCTCTGATCTTAAAGATATCTTGTACTTTCCTGCATATACCCTCCTGTTACTATGGTGTTTTCATAACATCTTTTCTAGAGTCCCGAGCCAGCTCTCAGTTAGCCTACAGTAATTAAGTTATTTTTGTCTAAACACACACAGTTGCAGCTCTGCAGTCTTATTTCTTTACGTAACCCCAAAGAATTTGTGTAAAACAAAGCTTCTCTTGATTCATTTTTCTGAATAAATTCTTCTTGTTATTTTTACTTCATTATTTTCAACAGCCTACACTCTGTTACCTTCATTGTGACATTCTAGAATAATTTGTACTTCTTTTATTTTAACTGTGAGCCATGAAGCCATTAGCCTGAGGATGTACGTGTACAGGTTGGAATCATGGTAGCTGCAAAGGGCTCACCAGCTTGAACTTCTTACAGAGTGTGGGACTGACAGATCCTTAATATGAACCTTGACCAGTGAGGATGCATTCAGTGTCTAGTAGAGAATTCAAGAAATACAGTCTGTGTAGAAAACCAAAACCAAAACCCACTGTTGTGGGAAAGGTGAATGCTAAATACTCTTTTAATAGAATAATCATGTAGAATCAGTAGTAGCTTCACATGAATAGTTAATTAAAAGTCTTAAAACAAAGTGTATTTTAAATAAAAGGTGTGGGAATTATTTGTTCTTGTTTTCTTCCCTAGGTGACATTTTTTTTCCTTCCATTCCTTTAGCCTTCTCCTGTTTCAGACAAAAAAAAAAAAAAAAAAATACGTAATGCTTTTTGTTTTATCTCATTGTTTCTTCAGCCACAGAATTTTATTACAGTTCTTAGCAAAAGAAAGAAATAAAAGTGACATGCCTTATGCTGAAGAAGAAAATGGTGTGACATCATGCAGACATTACAGGCATGGGAAGATGACAAGGAGGGTAACAGGTGGAGGCAAAGGGATCAAGTTCAAAACTCATGTGTAGCCTCCTGAGTCTGTTATTTTTAATCGATTGAACTCTTTGAGTCATCAGTTATTTAACAGAATCTCAGTATTTTATCACTGAGCCCTGCCTTTAATTTGTGATTAACCTGCAAGTCCCATTTCCCTTTCTTCAGTAACTGTAGAGATACTGATGAAAACATAATTAAAGTTCGTAAGATTTTTCTTACTCTGTCTGGATATCTCTTTATGACTATAATATTAACTTCCTCTGCCTTGTGCTTTAAATAAGTTTGCATACTTTTTTCCTTGAGGGCTTCTGTACTCAGTCCTTAAGTAAATAAATAAAACACTGTCCGATTGCCCATGCCCTTTCAGCAGAATGTACTTTCTGTTAAGATGAACCATTCTTATATCGCTGAATGGCCATACTCACCAGTCCATGAATTTGTAATTTAGCATGTTTGCTGCAGTCCTGGGATGTGTACCGCTAAAAATGTTCACCAGGGACTTTGCCATTTAGATATGTCACATTATTATACTGTGTAATGAAACATAACCACATAATGCATGTAAATAACAAAGTGTCAGCTCCCTGCCAAAGTATAAAGGGAATATAAAATGTAACTTCTATCACAATTCCAGATAAAACAGCATAGTAATCTACTAGAGAAATTAAAAAGTTCTCTTGGTGAAATTTTCCTCTTCTTTTTCAGTTAAATATAAATTAAAGGAGTAGGCTCTTCATTTCATAATACTTATCAACCTTTGCTCCTTAGTAGGTTTCTAATTCATGATTTTTTTTTCCGCATGGACCCCGCGTGTCTGTATCAACCATAATATACATAGTTCTATACATATCTGTCTTCTTCCTGGTTCCTTCTCTGCAGTTGTCCTCTTTCTGTCTTCCTTTGCTGCAATGTTGACAACAAATACTTGCAATTTTCTTTCTTTTTCAATAGATTGCCCTTAACACTTTGAACGAGTTAGGCTAAAGGAGAAAATCTGCCCCCATACGTGAATGTGCACACAGCTGCACTTCATTTCCCAGCTCAAAATTCTGAGGCTCAAGAAATCTTTCACGTTAAATTATCCTCACTTCTTTAGCTACATTTCTTTCTTTCTCTCTCTCAGGTTCTCTCATATTGCACACGGAAACTCTCTCCAGTGTTTGTAAATGAACAGGCACTGCTGCTGTACAGATACTAAACTGTTTTAAAACACCATTTCATACACATGCACACACGTAATATTACAATAATTAAGAGGAAAAGTGAAGGTCTATCACGTAATCTGTTGGACAAACATATTTAAAAGCCAACGTAGAAAACACAAACTGATTGCAAATATGTTGAAAGGAAGCACAGCAAAATGCAAACACACTGGAAGTGGCATTAAACACATTCAAATTAAGAGAATACACACTTTTTGAGATAAGGTAGAAAGTGAAACACTCTGTAAAAAGTAGTAGTTCTAGAAGAAAACAAACAAGGATGCAGAGTGCTGATTAAAACTTGAAAAGAGAAGAAACAGAAAGGATGGACTAATTTCCTATTAGCAAGATTTCTGGGGAAAAAATACAAAGGGACAGCATTGTCCTTTTGAGTCAACATAATACTTTCCCCTTTTTTTTCATGCACTTTTGCCTATAGTTTCTTAATTTTTAAGTACAGGAGAATTAATACCATATGATATGTTCTAACATTGGGGCAAATTTCAAAACGCATTTTCTTCCATACTGTTTACTCCTTTTGTGGTTGCCAAGAAAATCTGCATGACTTTCACTTAATCTGAAAATGATTTTTTAAGTTGTACGTCCAAATACTTACACCATAGTTGTCATAAACTGCACTGTGATTCTGTGATACTGTTTTCCGTGTTAAGCGATCCTCTTTCCACACTGCCCTAGTCTGGAAGCCTAGAATGGGGCTATTAGAAAAGCAGAGCTTTGACTTCCTCTTCACAAGTAGATTATGTAGGTCAGGGGTGTCAAACTAATTTTCACTGGGGGTTACGTCAGCCTTGCAGTTGCCTTCAAGGGGTCAAAGGTAATTTTAGGACTGTATAAATGTAACTACTCCTACATTCACGAGTTTGACACCCCTGGTGTAAGCAGTAAAAAGAGAGTAAGTCTGAAGCCTGAAACCCAACCATAAAAACCCTACATTAACTTATTGGTTTTAGAAATTACAAGTGACAAAAAATCCTTGTGGTCCAGGCAGATGTTAACCATCCAAAATACAATTTCTGTTCTTTGGCCTCCCCAGTCTTAAGTCTTTTCACAATGGAAACTGAAAAAACCAATAAAACTCAGATTGTGTGTATGAAAACTTCAACTAATAATAGAGGTCCACCTTTGAATCTAATTTATAAAATATTCGTAGTATCTTCCTCACAGTATTATCATAGTAGGAAGAGTGAGGGAGAAAAAAAAGAGGGAAAAAACCACCTCTGAGTAAAATCAAGCAGGTAAATTAAAGAATCTTTCCACAGGCAATTGTTGACCCAAAGAGACTAAATTCCTTAGTTAAAAATATCTGTTGTCAATAATCTGCTCAGCTCTCATCACAATGATAGTATAGCTATTGTGAGTTGAATGAATTGTCTAACATGATAGAGTGTCTCAAGAACATTCTGAAGAACTGATTGAGCCTACTCTAGATGCTTTTATATCTGCCCATTTTCTTCTTCTCTGCCTTGATGTTTTATCTGCTTGTAGTAAAATAAATTAAATCTACCCTATAATATAATCTGCCCAATAATCTGTCCAATAAATCAAATCTTTCTATCCCTAGACCATTTGGAGGAATGGGAGAAATAATCACATTTTGTTTAATGTAAAATAAAGCTGGACACATATATTCAGACATTTTATTTTTGTTTTCCAAAACATACTTCTAGAGGCATTCAGTAAGCAGGTGGACTAAATTAGGGATATAATCAATCATCTAACTATTATTTAGGCTGATAGCAAACAGAACATCTCCTAGCGCTGTGTTTCAGAGCATAGGAAACACCAAGTAATAGGAATGCTGATATTGCAACAGAAAATTAACCAATTACTGTTCAATCTTGTGAAATCACATAAGTCAAATGGAGATAAGAATACATGTCAGAACTAAACATGGGCTATGCTGTATTTTTATAGACTTTTATGTATTTATCACCTACTTTTGAGGACTTAGCTGGTCACATTTTGCACTGAAAGAAATTGGAAAGTTGAACTTGGTCTTTTATTTGAATCGCCTGAGAACAATTGTAACTCTAGTATCACATTCAAACATTGCCTCAGAAGCTTTCAGGCATGGAAGCTTCAGAACATGGGTTGCTCTCAGTTTTAGCTGTTTGTTGTGGTCTTGGGCGCCTGTTATTCCAGCGTGCAGCACGTCACCTGCACCATGCAAGTCTCCTCCCTCCTCTCTCTCCATAAGTAGCAGAGTCTGAAGAAGGGGCAGGTTCAGATTCTGTCAGGGAAGAGGTTGAAAGGGCAGGGTGCTGCTGCAAGAAAACTGGCCAGGATTGCAGGAACTAGCACTCTCACTTCTTCCAAGCTGGACCAACAAGCACTGCATTTATCCTCGATGGCACTAGCATTTTACAAGGCAGTAAGAGAAACTCATCCTCATAGCAGCAAGCACAAGTTCCTCTCACTGCTGTCTGTCTTAAGTACTCTGGATTTAAGGACAAACCATTCTGTGCACTTACTTCAGCAGCTGGCTGTTGCAGTTCAGTGGACTGAAGAAATAAAGACCACAAACACAGCACTATACTGCTAGACTAACTAGCAGATGCTCAGTGCGTCCTTGGTAGGTTTTAAAACTCACAAGGGGATCACAAAAAAGATATCCTTTGAGGGTTCTAGGTGGAGTAGTTTCTACTGGGGAATCATCTATGACAGAATCACAGAATCATAGAAACATAGAATCATTTTGGTTGGAAGACACCCTCAAGATTGTTAACTTCAACCATTAATCTAACCCTGGCACTAAACCATGTCCCTAGGAACCTCATCTATGCAACTTTTAAACACCTCCAGGGATGGTGACTCAACCAGTTTCATGGGCAACCTGTTCCAATGCCTGACAAACCTTTCTATGAAGCAATTTTCCTAATACACAATCTAAACCTTCCCTAGTACAGCTTGTGGCTATTTCCTCTCATCCTATCCCTTGCTACATGGGAGAAGAGACCAACACCTCTACGCTACAACCTCTTTTCAGGTAGTTGTAGACAGCAATCAGGTCTCCTCTCAGCCTCTTTTTCTCCAGGCCAAACAGCCCCAGTTCCCTCAACTGCTCCTCATCAGACTTGCGCTCCAGGCCCCTCACCAGCTTCATTGCCCTTCTCCAAACCCTCTGCAGCACCTCAATGTCTTTCTTGTAACGAGGGGTTCAAAACAGAACACAGGATTCAAAGTGCAGCCTTACCAGTGCTGAGTACAGGGGAATGATCACTTCCTTAGTCCTGCTGGCCACACTATTTCTGATACAAGCCAGGATGCTGGTGGCCTTTTTGACTGCCTGGGCACACTTGCTGGCTCATATTCAGCCAGCTGTTGACCAGCACCCCTGGGTCCTTTTCCACTGGGCAGTTTTCCAGCCACTCTACTCCAAGCCTGTAGTGTTACATGGGGTTGTTGTGAACCCAGCACTTGGCCTTGCTGAACTTCATACAATTGGTCTTAGCCCAATGATCCAGCCGGTCAAGATCCCTCTGTAGACCCTTCCCACTCTCAAGTAGATCAACACTCCCATCCAGCTTACTGAGGGTGCACTCAATCCCCTCATCCAGATCATTGATAAAGAGATTAAACAGAACTGGCCCAAATACTGAGCCCTGGGGAACACCAGTCATGACCGGCCACCAACTGTATTTGATTCCATTCACCACAACTCTTTGGGCCCAGCCATCCAGCCAGTTCTTTATCCATCACAGAGTACACCCATCCAGGCCATGAGCTGCCAGCTTCTCCAGGAAAATCTTGTGGAAAATACTGTCAAAGGCTTTACTAAAGTCTAGGTACACAGTATCCGCAGCCTTTCCCTCATCTACTAAGTGGGTCACCTTGTCATGGAAGGAGACCAGGTTGGTCAAACAGAACCTGCCTTTCATAAACCCATGTTGACTGGACTTGATTACTTGTTTGTCCTGCATGTGCTGTGTGATGGCACTCAGGACGATTTGCTCCATGACCTTCCCTGGCACCGAGGTCAGACTGACAGGCCTGTCGATCCCTGGATCCTCCTTCCAGCTTTGATATGGCATCAACTTTATTTTCAGGTAACCACACAGTATGAACTAATAGACCTTCATTATTTTCAGACTGCAAAGATGCAAGAGTGGAGATCTTCACAAATAAACAGGCTTTCTTTCAGGCGAGGTCTAAATGAGAGTGAAATAGTTAGATGACAATAACAGGTTGGAGTCTAAAAGCCAGTGCTATTTGGCAGGATAAAAGGAGTGAGATTCAGGGGGTGGAACTGGAGAAAGGAGCACCGCCATGGACTCCTTGTCCCACTGGGAGACCCTCTGGATCACATAAGGAATAGACAAGGTCAGGTCAGGCAGCAACAGGGCATGGAGTGATATGCTGGCAAGTCCACTACAGTGGCAGACCACTGTGTCTGCAGGCGGGCGGGCATCCCACAGTGATCAGGAGAGAAAACCAGCAGGCAGTTGCCAATTTTCAACAAAAGAATATGCTAACATCTTCCTGAGCAAATTATTTCACTTAATTTATTGTTCTTTGAGGACTACCACAGTCTGACAGAACAGTAGTCTCAATATTACTTACGACCATTTTTTGACAAGCAGAAAGAAAAACACTGAAGCACTTAGTCCATGCCTTTTTCTGCAACAATTTTGACTGGTTTGGTTTTTTTCTTTTCTCTTACATTTGGTTACCCACAGCTGATTTCATCTATTATGGAACAATGGCAATTTCAGTTGCTTCACAATTACAGTTTCAAATTACTTCCTTTTATATACCAAATATTCACTTTTTCCCATTTCCTTGAAAAGCATTTCTTCTGTAAGACAAGTCCACAACTCTTATTCAGGGAATATTTTTGTCCATATAAGTGACATGATAAATTCAAGCAATTTCAAATGATTCTGTAACTGAGACTAAAAATCTTGTTTAATTGACCACTGCAGTAATTCAATAAATACTCAGATTCCGATATTTATGGGTCTGGAGTAGAACTCATCTATTTACACCACAAAAAAACATAACACCCTTGCATGAAACGCATATTTCATCAATGACTGAAGTCTTCAAAGCAGTGGCAAATGAAGCTTCAAAAGCATGTTGTTAAAAATATAGCTTAAGTTACAGTGCTGACAACTGCAATTTAAAGCAAAGTCTGATAACCTGCCACTTCACTTCAAACTGTCATTGTAATGAGTTTTGAAATACAATCAATACTATTGACTTCAAGGTGATTTTCGTAGGTTTAAGGGCCAGTTAAATAGAAGTTGAAGGAAAAATTCCTTTGTCATTTTCAAGTTGGTTTTATTATCACAGAATCACAGCATGGTTGGAGTTGGAAGGGACCTGTTCATATTTTCAAGCTTCTATATAATAACCGATTCATAACACAGAACATTATTTGCTAGTTGAAAGTGACAGGCTAGGGAAAAAAAATGTAGTTAATAATAAATTTTTTACTCTTCCGCAGCACAAAACTTGGTATTAAAACTCCTCTTTTTCTGATACTTGTTATAAAGGTCTGAACAAGCATTTTTAGTTCTCAACAAAATATAGGTTGAATTAGGTTCAAGACAACAAATGAGTAAAAACAGTTTTGTTCTATCTAAGCCAAGTCTAACTGTTCTGATGCCTGTACTCTGTTTTTCACTCGGGGCTTGACTGTCACAGTGCTTTTTAATCTTTCCTGCTGGTTATAGCAGCCTGTATGCAATCTGAAGGAAGAAAATACACTGCAGGGAGGGAGAGGTTCACAGATGCACTGGAAAGTCCACCCTCACGCTCAGGGCTACAGTGCCAGCTACAGATCTGCTGCCTCTGCAACATTTTTCCTTGTAATTATCTCATCCATTTCTGCTTAAAAAATTCCAGGCTTCAATGCATAAAACACATCAAAAAAAGTGCTGCAACTGCAGCTTTAGGAACAATGTGTAAAGCAGCTTCGACATGTCTGAGTTAAAAACCTGGGTAATGGGATGAGCTGTGCTCTTGGCTGTGCTTGATCCCAGTCAGGGCTGCCTGGCTGGTGTGGAAGGATGATTAAAGCATGCCAGCATGGGGGGCAAGCAGGCAGGAATAGAGGTAAGCTACAGCTGCTTCCTGCTCTGGTGCTGGGACAGTGCCACTGTATGCATCCCTTATGGGGCAAATTATAAATTATTAACTCCTTCTTCAATGATCCAGTGAAACTACTTGATATTTCCTTCTTTCTCGCATTCTCTCTCTAAGCAAACATATAGTAGCTGATGAAAGCAAAATTCTGTGCTTTACTCTGGTTTCTAATCATTCAGGAAGAGACCTCAGATTGACATAAATATCAGTTTGTAGATCAGTTCTTTTTTTCTGTGTCTTCAAAAAAAACCCAAAAAAACCCACAAAACAAACACACAAAAAAAAAAGCCTGCTATTATAATCACTCTGAAAACCAGTCCTGTAAGGAAAGTATGATAAGGGAAAATGAGTCACCAAAAGGCTCTATCTAAAGAAGTCCTCCACTGGCAGGGAATGCTTACATCAACAGCTACAACTGTTTACATTTTAAAAAATAATTGCTTTGGAAACACAATTGTGAAAACAGTTCTGTTTTCTGTCATGTATTTTGGCTTGTCTAGGATATTTTTGTTTTTCGTTCAGTAGATCCTGACTACATATCCCCACCTGTAGTTCTAATCAGTGGTTACAAATATTGCAATTAGCTGCTGTGGAAATGATTATGTTGTCACAAACAGAGGATTAGAACTTCATATGTGGAAAAACCATCAAGAGCAGATGAATGCTCGGGAAAAAAAAAAAAAAGATCTAGGTCTCACGCTAAGATTCTTAATAACAAAATAGAAAACCAATAGTAGCAAAGAGGGAAACCAGAAAAGTATTACTGCTTGCCTTTAATGTAATTTTCCCCCAAAGGTTATTAAAATCCATTGATTGTGAAATGTCTGTTCTCAGGCAAAGATTTAAACTGATTAAAATGCACATTGTATTGGGGATTAAACCTTTATCCCATGACAAAGTTCCTCACAATGGAAGCATAAATTACTGGATTCTTAAATTCTAAGAAAAGGATTTACTTTGAAAAGGAAAACTGTTTAATTTTATCAACACCAATGCAAGAAACAGGGGACCAGTCGTGCTCTGACTTAGAGCTCATGGCCAGAAACAATGTAAAAACTACTCTTCCCTAAAGGCCACGGTTTCCACATTTTTCTATATTCAAAACCTGCTTTTGTAGGACTAACAGCCCTACATATTGCTGCAAATGCCTACATCCTGCCACTGTCTCAGGTAGCAGATACAGCCCATGTCTGGCACTATGACCCCTCACTACCCATTCTGAAGAGAATAATCTGTTTTCCTGTCAAAGCCGAATTTCAGTGACTCCGAAAAACTATTCTGATACTGTTTATAGTTAGAAATCATTTTCATTATATGAAATACATTGTCTGAAACTATTAATTTTCGAGACAACCTGTTCTTTTCCATGAGTCAACGAAATTCTGTTAAAACACTAGCAGAATTGCAGGAAATTCTGTTGTTCCTGTTGTTTAGTGCCTGCCATACAGGCAAAGGTGATTGTTATCTCTTGCGGGTACTTAACAGCAAAATGGCTGGTTCGATAAAGCATTATGCATTCTGAAATTAGAAAATGATATTGTGTGAGGCACAACTCGATGATAGTTTTCATTATTTTCCTTAAGGTCCTACTTGTGGTGTTAGCTCTGGCACTTAGTGTACGCTTATTTGTCTCAGATTAGACAGGGCATTTTTAGCGGACCAAGGTAGACAGTAAGTATTTGTAGTCTCTTGATCTACTAAATTTTTGTCAAATGCTGTGTAAAAGAACCGTGCTTGTCAAGACAACATGTTCAGACTTTTTTTTAGTAGGTGGAATAGATTGCATGTGGTCAGTTTCATCCAACACTGATAATCTTTAAATTACAGGAATTAAATTATGTTTAACCTGAATACAGTTATTTTCTTGAAAAGGCCAAAGTTTCCCTATGTATTTGAGAACAGTGGTGTTTAATATTTATTGAAAAATAGGCAACACTTTTTTACTATGTTTTATTACTGTAAATCAGTACATACTTTAGAGAGATTCTCAACTACATTTGTTATTATTTTTATTGTTCTTTAGCTCTCTTTTACTAAGTCAGATTATTTAGATTCTCATTGTCTGCTGCCTCACACCTTTGAGCCCCTGGGTAGGCATGCTTTTAACATAACGACATATTAATTTTTCCTGATACTGTTCAAATTTTGTCTTCTAATATTTATTTGCATGTGTATCTAATTTATACATACATTTAATAGAAATAGGCACATACAATAAACACGAAGATATATTCGTTTAATCATACCTGTGCTTTTCTCCTGCCAGTTCTGCCTGCATGAGCGTAGGAGTACTTTTTTTACTGTCTGCTAAAGTTCAGCTTAAAATGAATGAATACCTCATTCCAACCTTTTTATCTTTTATTGAAACATTGCTCATTCTGTCTATGAAAACCTATGTGACCTCATACCATCAGGTCTTTGAATGCATTGCTCTGTCATTGCTTGCATATTGTTTCCGTAATATCTCAGCAGTTCCTCCAACTGTTCCAGATTGCAAAATGGGCTTTTGAGCTTTCATTCCATTCCCAAGGATTGCATTTTCCCATTAAAAAACAAACAAACAAACAAACAAACAAACAAACAAACAATAAAACACCAAAACACACAAAAAAAACCCAAAAACCCACAAAAACCAGACAAGAAACACAGGCAAAAAACCCCATCAATTTAATATTCCTGTAGAAAGCAGGAATCTTCAACTATTTCTAGTAGTATCAGAGTCAGTCTATTCTACATGAGGTAAGTGGAAGCTATTAGACACATCAAGAGCTTTAGAGCTAGCTGGTTTTGTTAGAAAGAAGACTACCTTCTGAATCTGCCTTTTGCTGACATCCCTTGCTAACAAAGGCAGAGTGAAGTGCCGTTTAAAACTCTTATATTTCCAGGTAGTTTAAACTCTCATGCAGCTTTTAACTGCCTGTTTTTTCACTGCAAGTAGTTTCTTTGTTGCTCGTTTTCTTCTGGTAGCATGCAATACCTACTGGTCATTCAATACTTCAGTGCTGTTTTGCAGCACAGCTGCTCCTTACTGCCTATGCCCAAACCAGCCTGCCAAGCCTAGCCTAAGGTGTGACTTCTTCCCACCTGCATGTCAGACCATAACAAGAGTCATCGTTGGTCTGACCAGGCCCTTTAAGCCCTGTGTCCCTGTCTCAGAGAGAACGAAAGTGCCTGACAGGAGTATAAGAACAGAGTTAGCTGATTTAGAGTTTTCCCTGAAGTATCCCCCTGGCCTCCGAACTTTTTTGCAGCTCAAGTAATTCCTGAGCCAGACACGGATTCTGTATATTTAGAAATCCCCTAAGGATTTGTTTTCCATGACCTTCACCAGCTTTCTCTGGGATCCGTGTAAACTTGAATAATTGCAACGTCTTCTGGCAAGGAGTACCACAACTGAACTACACACTGTAGACTGTTCCACTCACCTACATGCTAGCTTCTTTTGACACATTCTTCCCTTGATCTCTTGTAAAGCAAGTAACCAGTCCCACTCCCTTCTACCCTGAATCCTAAATCTGCTTACACCCTTGCCTGCTCATGTCTTTTTCAAATAGAAGAGTCCTCTTTTATGTAGCCATTTCTTACATGGATGTTGGTCCTTGATAATCCTTGTTGCCTTTTCTCAGACTATATTCAACTATGTACTTTCTGAGATGGACAGAACCAGAATAGCACATTTACTGCAATGTGACCAGTGGCTATCCTGGTAGGTTACTTCTCAAATTTACACCATTTCCACTTAACAAACAAGGCTTCTGAGGCACCCGGCTCAGACTCTATCAGAGATGGTCAGCTCATTTAGGCACAGTCCCAAACACCACAAAAATATGCACTCAGTGTCAGATTTAGATTAACAGCACAATTCCGCTGACTAAAACCTGCAGAAGAAACCTCAGGAAGAATTAAGATAATCAAAGCAAACAGATTTTAAATTTGGGGTGTCGAAAGAATTGCCCTCCACCTTGCAACTGAAGTATTCTTCAGCTTGTTGGGAGCTCTGACATGCAGAGTTGTAGTAAGCAGAGAAGCCTTCAAGCCTGGACAGAAAAAGGAGAAGCCCTGAGAAACAGCACTAGCAGCAGCAGAAGAGGAGATGTTACAACCCCCTTCTGTAATATGTACCCACTCTGAGTTCAGAATTGAGTAGGACTCCTCATACTGCATTAATGTGCTGATGTCACCCAAAACCACAGTGCCTTTGCCGTGCCACTGCAAATCTTCTGTTGATTCCCCTTCCTTTCCTTCTGCCTCTGTATTTCTTTGTGTTCTCACTAGTTTTCTTCTTGTACCTCAGGGATTTTATCTGTTTCTTTGAAGAATATTAATGCTTACAAGACTTAATTGCTTTTTTTTTCTGAGGACATTTTCCTGGAAAGTGAGACTGATGGCAGTAGAGTCCATGGTGGACTCAATAATCTCTCTAGTGTTCTACTTATAATAACATACACTTGTAGGTTATATTAATCTCTTTTTAGAAAGTCATTGTGAGAAAAATTCTTGTTTGCTCCTGCTTGAATAAAACTATAACACTGTCAGCCATTCAAAGATAAATAGTCAATATTTATTGTAATGTTCAGCACCAGCACAAAGCTATAGCTACAGCTACAAAACTACATGAGAAGCCGTCCGGACATATTGTCAATCAGATATTTAAGGAATAGAAAATTACTGTAATTAATGGCCCTTGTGTTTGAACATATTTTTTCCCTAGCAAGATGTCATGTTTTTGTTGTATTCATGGGTATTTATATTGATGGTTACTTGATACTAAAATTGAGTTAATTTTCTTACTTTTTATTTAGCATTTTCAAAAAAAAAAAAAAAACACCATACCATTTCACTATTTACAAATAATTCATAAATGAGTGTCATGCTTGTGGAGCCATGAGACTCCAAGCATGCCACAGGAATCTATGCTTTTGTAAGTGCCTTGCACTTCTTTTAGTCTCTGTTGATGTATCATCTTCTTCATCTGAATGTTGCCCTAGGATTCCCTTTGACAAAGTCTATTAATTGTGATATATCCTTTGAAATTAAATTTCCTCTCTCCCTAAGCTCTTTTCTGCTGTGGCCTGACCTCGTATATCTGAAGTGCATTCTATAGCACCTTTCACAGAGATTTCAAAATACTTTATAAATATTAAATCATAAGATAATTCCAAACACTTGAAGAAACTGAAAAGTATTTAAGAACAATCCTGTCTCCCAGACTCTGCTGCATAAATCAGAAAACCAAATATGATGTAGCAGACTACATGAGAGAAGAGCTTCAAACAGGAACTGAAGCATTCTGCCTCTGAACATAGCTGCAGGAAGAATGCAAATCAACAGTACATTAAAACCGGTGTTTTCCCTGATGTGGGATCCTTATGAGACCTTGGGGGATTAAGCGTGTTGACTTGGAGCCTTAATTCCAGAAGTCAGTGCTCGTTAGAGATATAGCAGGTGACAGGCTCAGTGCTGAACAAAGACAGTGGTAACTGCACAGCAGCCAACACAATCACTAGCACTATTTTGGGTTTCCTTGGAGTTTACCAGTCAAGCACTCAACCTGCCTACTGGAGCATGTAAAATCTAGAGAGATCAGAGCAGGAAATGATATTGCTGGAGGCTATAAAGAGAGGGCTGGTTTTTTTGTCATGTCTTTGAAAGGTTTCTCAAAAACAAGTTTGTCACAAACGTCATCCTGCAGTTTGTGGCTATTGAATAGGAAAACTGAAAATACAGCCGAGATTGCAGCTTTCTATCATCAAATTCTTGATTTCTTTTTTAATGAAAAAATAATACACAAAAAGGTTCAAAATCTGTGTTGTTTTGGAAATTCCTCATAACCTTATATTTGAACTTAAGGAGAAATTTCTTTATATATAGAAGGCTACTAACTGCCCACTGGCAGAGCCACAATGAAATATTAAACAGTTTAGGTCATGGATGCTTTCTAGCACCAGGACCCATGCAGGATCTTTCTTTTCTTCCGTTAATTAACGCCATTAATATCCTCCTCCCCTGTTGCAACTGTGGTAGCAGGCTATGTGACTGAGACCTACCCTTCCCCACCTGACCTTGCCCCTTTTCTTATGGATCTGTCCTGTAATAGAAAAAAACAAATTGACATATAAAGAGCTTAATGGGTCAAACTTCCTTAAGACCTGTGCAAGGAAGGAAAGAACAGCCTTTAAAAAATTGTAAAAATATTCACTGTGCTCATTTAATATGTTCTGCCTTTTAGCTGATCACCTTCCCATGGGAGATAAGGAAACTAAACACTGCATGAAACTGGCCCTGCAGTTTACTCTTTTCTGGGCATTTTCAGACTTGCTCCACAGTATATTTTGGTTAGTTCTTAAAATGACTTGAAGAAACACTGTATTGACTTTGATACAAAAATTAGTAGAACAAGGGGACCAAAATTCCTTTTCCTCTGCCTAAACCACTGCTTTTTTATTGGTCTTACTTCATTTGAAAGAAGTAATGGAGAGCTATCAAAATGCTTGTGTTATTAAAAGTCAGAATATCCACAGAATAACATCCTGGGAATATTATAGTATACTGAGATACCATATGAAACAACTCAGATTTACATGCAGATCTTCTTACACTTCCTATGTGTGACTGAGGATAAGGTTCGATACAGTTTGTCTTCTGTCATTCCTTGCTGAAATCATCACACAGTCACTATTACTGTCTCTTAAGGCAAAGAAAGAGTTTTGATACATCACAGTAAGCATGCGAAAATTGGTGTGGTTACCCAAAAAATTTAATTTCTCTAATGTTCCAGCTGGCTGAGTAATTTTAACAAAATGAATTTTTCTCATAAAACTTCTTACATTTCTTAACAAAGCCTAACTGGAAAGTAGTACGAAGTCTTCATTGTTTGTTTTATTTTATTTACATCCACCCCTTTATATAAAGGAGTTCTGAGGTGCTCGAACAAAATGAGGTAAAGATGCAGAGTAATCGTACGTTGCAGGGGGATGGACGGAAGGAAGAGTAGTGATGCTTTACTCTAGAAAACAGCTCAGAAATGACAGAAATGAGCATTTACTATTTTGATGAAATATTAAGGAAATTATTTGGAAAGCTTATTATCCATTTGTTAAAACAAGTGACACACTAGGTTAATGAGACAGAACATAAACAAATTAAAATGTCACTCGAGGTTATCTGTGTCATAGCTTAACTGTGAGTTGTGGCTTTTAGTTTTTTTCTAACTTTTTTATAAAGCAGATGAGGCTCGCCCCTCAGTACTTCCATGATTGCATTCACACTTAGACAGTTTGTGGATATTTTATATGTAGGCCACCTGCACATTCCGCTTCCTCCTGAGACGAATAGGTGAACAGCAGGGACTCTGTTTCTCCAAGTACATGGGGGGAGGTAGGGTTGTTCGCTGAAGTTTAAATCTCTACTTGCATTACCAGATTGCTACATCTCTATCATTTTGGGATTTCTCAGCTTTACAGGCAGTAATTTATAGCAGCTCAGTGTATAATCCCTTTCTTTCCTAGATCCTATTTTAAAGTGTCCTTTTGCTTCTTTTCCTCTATTTTTCTTGCCCATAGTAGCATCAAAGTATTTGAAGATGATGAAGTGGAATGTTTGATCTTTTTGTAGTGCTTCCACCTGGATACAGTATATTATCTTGTATGTCACTAGATAATACCTGGGAAAAAAAAAAAAAAGACTGCAAATATTAAAATAGTCATATATGAAAGGATTTCATTTTTCCTCATCACTTCTGAACAAACTTAAACAGCTGCTGACAGCTCAAGAAAACTTTGAAAATGTCCTTTTTAGAAACTACTGTAATATATAATATTTTCTTTATATTTCACTTCTTATTTCTTTCTGAAGACATTTTTATGAGAATGGGATTTTGCTTTCCAGTAGTCCTCTGACTTCAACTGTCCATGCTGTATAGATTTGGTTCAGGCTGCTTGGACAAGACTTCTGGTAGAGTCTGCTGTCTTTTCAACACTTGCAAAGCTTCAGAATTGTCAAAGAGGTAGTGGGGAAGGAAGTTTATGTCTCATTTCTGCACGTTAGTGAAGTGCAGAGCCCATTGCTGTTCCCAGAAGTAGAATTACACTTATGAACTAGACCTGGCTATCTGGACTCTTCACGGTTTGATGGAGGCAAGCACTCATAAGTACTTGAGGGGCTCACTTCTGTAAAGTGCACTCTCTGAGCCCCCAGGCTAATGCAGCAAAGCATTCTGTATCCTAGTTAACTCCCAGCATGCTGATTAGCTCTTGTAGATCTGGGCCAAACGCACTTCGTCTCACACAAGACTGAGCACTGACTGTAATAATAAAACAGAATGTTCTTCACACTGTCAAGTGTTGAAATCTCTGATATGTATGGAACGTTTTACCCTAATTTCATTTGTTTATGCCTCTCTATACTTTCTGATTGGTAACCAAAAGGACTGAGAAACCTTAAGAAAGGCTGCTCCCTTGTGGTTTTCCTAGCTAGGCAAGAATGAGGACTTTTCACAAAATCTGGTGTTATGCAAGTTTTTAGTTCAAGCTGTTAATCCTAGAAAAAAGCATTGATGGCAAATGCATTAGAGAAACCAGTAGTACTCACAACACTTTCAAGGTGTTCAAATACTTTAGCAGTTCTCCCAGGATTAAAACCTTGAGCAAGCAGTTAAGTCAATTATCTGAACTGTACAGCATCTGCCTAAGCAACACTGAACCTCAGAACCTTATTACCTTTGTCATGTCCAGGGACAACTTTCCCTGTGGTTCAGTGGATGATTGCTGGAAAGCAACTCCCAGGCTCTGGGACCACAAGACGGGTGAATTTACACAAGTGCCCCATTGCTGAGAGAGCGTTCTCCCAGGACTCACCAGGGCTCTTGAGCACAAGCTTGAGCATTGAACTTTGTGTGGCTGGGCAGAGGGTCAGGCTGGGAAGCACAGCAAAAATGAGAGCAAAAGCATCCATGGAAATAATTCCAAAGACTGAGAGCTGAAACCCCCACTCTGAAAACAAGAAACAACAAAAATAGGAAAGCAACTGAATGCTCTAAAATCACCAACAATTTTGATTAATATCCTAGGTCTACACAAATTAATTTAGCAAACTAGGCTTTCCACATGTAACGCCAAATAAATGCCATTTATCCAGTCAAATCTACAAACTAAGTTGTGTGGACTGTGTGAATGTGTGTAGAAACTAATGGGCATACCTGAATTAAATAAACAGTTGGAAACTGCAGGCTCAGGGACTTTGTAATACCATATGGAGTCTTTCAGATGTAAATTACCAGCTGAAATTCAGCCTGGGTCAGTGGTAACCCAAATTGTTGCATTCTAATAATTGTTCAGTGGCCTATATGAAATTAGGTGATTGACATGTCTACAAATTACAAACACAATTGCTGCTAATAGAGTCTCTCAGGGAGAGTGGAAATTGCATGAGCATGGAGAATGAACTGCCAATTCATCCTCAAGGTGAACTCTTCGTGTCAAGAAGAGGCACCTGGGGGAGCCGTGTAGCACTACTTTTCATGCTCAGACTGTTCTGATTAATTATTATCATTTATTATTTGTACAGCCCTCTATTGCAGTATCACCTTTAGGCTGAAATCTTAGATCATCCACTTTACCAGGAATGACAAACACACAGTCCCAGCATCACAGCATTTGCACTTAAAAGTCCATCTATAAGCTGGTCTGGAAAGCTAGTCAGATCCCTTAGTATGAAGGAAGGCGGGATGAGTAGAAGATATGGGAAATGAGTTGAAGGACTGCCCGAACTTTCAAACAAGGTCATACCAAGGAATTAATTTTCCACTGTGGCAGTCTGCTTCTTTTCCAGAGCTCTAGTATGCATGGGAGTGAAGTGTAAGATGCTCTACAATACACCTGTTACTCTTAAAGGTTACTTTCTAGCATGGCAAAGACAATTTTGGGGAATAAATTTCAGATTTATAATCTCCATGTTAGTCTGGCAGGAAAAAAAGCAGGGAAAGAGGTTTTCATTATTTATGATCACATGTATATGTTTAGAAACCTTTTGCATATCAACAGACAGGTTTAAAAACCTTATGTTTAGTTTGGATTGCATCAGGAATTTCATCGACATAGTAACTGTTGTTGGATTTTCACAGAGTTTGAAAACGTGGCATCAAATCCTTTTCTTTTTTTATTTAGTTTTCTTCATGTTTAAAACAAGCTTCAGACCACTGCTAAGGAATTACCTTTCTTCCATACCTCTGTTTCACAAATTCTTGGGGGAAAAATAATAACAACCCCTATTGGCATCACATTAATGTTATCATGGCCCTCGCAAATCTGATAAAATATTCACAAAGATAATTTCATCTAGTGGGTGATGCTGGGCCAGAAACAGCTGTCACGGGACAGATGCTACCTTCCTTATTGCACGACAGATTGTGCTCACTGCTTCACACCATCCCACAGCCTTAACTCCCTTAGCTCTCCTGTCAGATCCACCCCAGGGACCAGAGTCATTACTGGTATGAAACAAAGCAAGAAAAGAGAAAGAGAGACTGGGATTCATTTGTGTGCTCCTCAGAACTATCACCATGGTGAGATGTTGTTGAAACACAAACTCAGTCTTGACAGAGCACTGGCTGGACATTTCTGCAACATCATACCTACCAGCACATTAAAAATACCTTACACATCTGTAAGAGATGGAAACTCTCAGGTAAGTGGAAGATGAGCACCCACACTGGAGACAGCAGTGTGTGAAAACCACTCTTCCCAAGAACTGCCAACATTAACAAAAAGGGAGTCAGTACTTGAGCTTTGCCTCTCACTTGAAATACTTGTTGCTTAAGCAACAGTGATATATTGCTGGTCAAAGGAAGTGTGATGCCTGCCGATGCGCTCATGTCACATTCTGCTTCACATCTTAACATAGAGTCCAAAGCAATTCCCCTCCATCAATCCGTGGCAGTGTTATTACAAGCACCTAAAAGCTTGGAACCCTTTCAAATGCACATGACTTCTTTATTGAACACTTGCCTAATTTAATAACCTAATGATTTGCACCAAATATTCCTTCTTTCTTTTGGTCATTCATTTTTCTGACCATTCAGCTTTCATTCTTTCATGTATCTTGGAAAAGAGACTCAGAAACTCTGCAGCGTGGTTTTGCTATTCTGTTAGTTTGTTGTCCCAATTTCTGCTGGCCTCGCTGTCTTTTCTTTTCTGACAAATTGACTAGCCTTCTATGCAGAATTATATAAATTAGAATTCCATTTGTCAAGGCCCCCTGTGGGCAAATATGTTCTATTTATGTGGAATATAATCACAGTTTGGCTTAAAAAATTAAACAAACATCGCATACACGATGCTAAAATGATCCCATCATTTATGATTCTGCAACGGAATTGCTAGGAAGAAAATCATAATTAGTGACAAAAAGATATGTTCCTCTGGAGGTATGCTAATCATCCAAAATTTCTGCTGAAAGTAGCGCAAGACAAAATGTAAGTGCTGACTTTCACACCAAAAAATGTCATCTTGTATTTATCAACAACAAAGCCAGAAAATGTTCAATACTTTGGCTAAATAAATAAAAAGGGAGAGACAGCAAGGCTGGGACCATCAGTAAAAGTTAAATGAGTTTCGTATTCACCATTTCCACAGAATAATATTTAAAGGAAGAGGAAATATTTTCCTCCTTTTAAAAATGTTCACCAATGCTGCATTTTTCGATACATATGATCTATCTTACAACATATAAATATTCTTTATCACACTATTCCAAGTACATTTGCACATCTTGTAATAAAAAAACTTACGAAAAGTATCTATTTTATAGATATATAAGTCCTCACTCAGAAAGGCACGTGTGTGCGCCTAGGACCTCTTCACCTTGCTTAAAATTAGGCATACAGTTATGCTGGTCAACCAAGTCTTGACTTTCACCCAAGTGTTCACTTTCTGTGTAGTACTTTTAACATGTTGTCACTTTATGTCAGAGATGTCCCCAGGAAACTGACATGTTTTTGAGAAAAACAGGCAACACAAATACTAAGATCTAACTCAATACATCCATTTCCCATTTCCCTTAACCTCTTACAAATATTTCTAACCAGAAATTTTTTAATAGAAGGCCTGTTATATTCTGTTTAGCTTCCTATACTCAGGCTTTGAATGCGCTGAACTGTACTTTGAGAGGAGCACTTTTCTTTGGCTAATACTGAAAACCTTTTTGCCCTCAATAAAATAAAGTCAACAATGAAAGTCTTCACAATGGCACAGAAACAAAACAAAACAAAAAAACCTCACTAACTTATTTTCCCTTTCATTTACTTTCCTTTTAGATGCCTGTGACCAAAAGCAACGCTTATTAGGTTCCCCTCTGACAAGAGAAAAATATAACATAAAACTGGAAATTTCAGGTTTGATTTTATTATACTCTTACAGTTTAGGGCTTCTGCCATGTAAGAAGCTGAGATTTTCTATTTATTCAATAAAAGAAATACATTTGCTTTACAATGTGTTCTTGTATTTTATATTTGCTGGTTCATAAGCCACCTCAAATTCTTGAAGATGGAAACATAAATTGAAGTACTGAATGAGGTCATTCCTCTGGCAGCCTTGCCAAATCCAAATCATGTGGGTAAATTATTATAGCAAGAAGTAGGAATTTTCTTTTAAAGGAAATGTTCCGTCATTCTTTTTTTCAGTAATGTTTCATTAGTTTTGTTTTACTGCAATAAGAGGAATACACAGAATGGCTTTGGAGGGAAAAAATACTTCAGAAAAACTGAGTCTGAAGTTAAGAAAAAAATCAAATATAATATGCTTTGGTTTTTTTTTTTATTTTAAGCTCTATTCTTTGCTCTCCTGCTATTTCATGAAAGTATATTTTGAAGGTGGATCCAGCAAAATTGTGTGCACAGGTTTTTCACTGTTCCAACTGGTTATTTTGCATCTATTTGCAGAGATGTTCCAATTGAACACTCTTCTCCATAAAAGTGCTTCCAGACTAGCCCTAGTCTCATGTCAGGAAAAACATGCAAACTTTCTTTTACAGGTGGCCAAGGTATGAGACATTTCTTGAGATGCTTTCAATTGCAGCAGGGACCGTTTCAGTCAAATCTGACAATTTCAAAAACATGTAAGCCGTTTCATCTGTAGATGCCCCTGCCAAAACAGCATGGATGAAAAACCTCATTAGGATGATCAGGTGGCAACAGCGTTAACCTCTGGCATGGGTGATAGAACCAGTTCTCTGTTTGGGCTTTAGGACCTTGATTAAGTCAGAAAGACCCTGATCCTCACAGGGTTGTAGGTGCTTAACTTCAACTTAAATAATTCAGTCGGAGTTAAGTGTCTTACATATCTTTGAGGAGTTGAGGAGCTAGGTCTTTCTTTTTCGCATCTCAAGGTGTGTCTACACTAAGTTAGAATTAAGACCACTCCAATCAAATTCAGGGAAAAAAAGCATAAAAGAAACCTGGACCCTGCCTCGACACCAGATAACCTTCTGATGGATAACAGAATAAATTTCTGGTTCTACAACTCAAAGTGCCTGCACTGAGACCAACCAAGCAGCTCTATGTGGTGTTTCTTCTGGAGATGCAGTGAAATCAGTGTTAATTTGGGAGTCTTGCAATATGGTCTGTGTGTAGTGTGTGTGTACTCTTTCCCACCTGTCATATAGACCCAGATTATTTATCTGTTTCACAAGGACATTGTGAAGATACTAACAATAGTGAAACACTAGATCGTTATGATTTTCAGACTAAATCAGTAACTTCTACCAATTTAAAATTGTTATAAAGTGAAAGTTTTGGGCAAGCCCTGCAAAATGAATTTGTGGAGCTGAAGTGGGAGAACACTCGTTGGGAAAAGAGCTCCAGGATAAGATTACTAAAAGAAAAAAATCAGAGAAAATGGTTATAGTTCATGATAATTTAGTTAGACTTCTTCCCTTTGCAAGCTGCTTTCTATTCTGCAGGTTCAAAAGGAGCATGCAAAAAATGGGGCTTTCCTTAAACCCACATGGAAGAATGAAAAAAGTCAGTGCAATAATTACCCATAAGTCTCATCAGGGTTTTTTTTTTTCTTGCATAAAGTTCTTCAGCCATGAAATTCAAAAGCTAAAATTTAATTTGGACTGGTTCCGAAAGTATTTGTCACTTCTATTACTAAGGCTTTTTCCTGCCTTTTTTTGTTGTTGTTGTTGTTGTTGTTGTTTTTTATGAATGTGCAGAGGCATTGTTTTAAAAGACAGATATTCTAAATTAATTCAGCAGTGCCAGACACCATTCAATTGACAGTGCTTAAGGAAGCATACTGCAGGGCCAAACTCGGTCTTGACATACTGCATGGAACAAAGATAATGTAATAATATGCAGGGCCTTTCATGCAAGGATCACAAAGCATTGATAAAAATGAGTAAGTAGGTAATAATATTTCTGGTTTACAGCAGAGAAAATTGTGCCTATGTATTTGACTTTTTATTCACACAGAACCTGAGTTTCTTGTAGCAGTTGCCAGAGTCACCTGCCTACTAATCTGAAGGAGACTGAAGCATTGCCTGGAGCTAGAAAGTCCATCCTAATAAAAAATAACAGTATTCTGACTTTATTTGAGAGAAGCACATTAGAGTTTTTAGCCTCTGGGCCCAAGCAAATGCATGGTTACCCCAGGTTTATGTTGGGGTTTATGTCAGTTGTGTGGCAAGCAGTCTGGGAGCCACTAATCAGCAAAACTGAACAGACCATGAAAGATCCCTGACACCTGGACACGACCTCACTGACAGACTGGGGAGTCCCAGGGTACGAGCTAACTCCTAGCCCACAGCTGTAGATTTGTACTTTGGTGTCTCCACAGTACATCACACAGGGCTTCCTGCCTCTGATTTCTTGAATGATCACTGAATCTAAATGTCAAAACCATCTTGAGTTCAGCTAAAAGTATCTCCAACAAAACTTTTTTTTTTTTTTTCCTGGGTAAATTTCCAAGTAGTTTTATATTTTCCTGCTTCTCTTGACAATTGTTGACCAAAAAAACTTCACACACAAACACACACACACACACACACACATACACACACACACACATGTTCAAAAATTAATGTGCAGGAAGGCCAAGGAAAAGTCTCAATAGAAACCTAAAAAATAGGCATACTGGTTATGCCTGCTGACTTCTCCCAGAGATTTGCTGATCCTTTCAGTCTTTATCAAAGAATCAGCCAAGTCCTTTACAAAGTGTTTGATTAGCAAGGGTCCTTAGTGTGGAGACAAACACTGCTCTATTTGTTAAAATAATGAGATTTGGTGAGAAAATGTAGATTATTGTGGCCCAGCAGAGAGCTATAATAATTATCTTGTGAAGAGACAAGATTATTGCAGGAAAGGGTTGTCTAAAGTTTATGGAAGAGACATAAAAGAGAGGCTTATGCACTAACACTTTCCAAGAGGGAAAATGATCATGGAAAAAAACACTTTGACTTTCCAAGTGCAATTTATGCCTTGCAAAGTCTGTAAAGCACTGAAGCCAAGTTAAACTTCAAAATTCCTGGGATTAAGCAAAATGCTTATAAATCCTATATATAATTACGTAAAACTCCTAACGTATCTGTATTGTTAATATTTACTGTTTGCTGCTAACAACCCAGGCTGGGATTTTCTAGGCACTCTAAAGGAATAACACACAACATCTTGAAAATCCTCATATCGGGTGACTGTACTAATGTTACCTATTTATGCTACTGGAAAACAAGCAATATTGTGAAATTGTTCCATTCTGATGCAATACTAATTAGTTTTACAATCTTGTGGCCAGTTAAAGAAAAATAAAATAAAAAAAAACAACCACTACAGTGTAATAGCCTCACTTAAACAACTCTGTTCGTGAGCAGCAGTCTCACTGTCATGAAGAGTGCCTGGGATCTTTGAAAGATGACACAGGCTTAAGTGACTTGGATTTCCATCACTGTTGTCCAGGATGCAAAGAGACATCAAGTCCCAGTTGAACCGGACAACTGGGAAAAATGAAGTCGCTCTGTAACCTCTGTGATAAGAGAGAGAAAGAAAGACTGGGCTTTGAATCCTCTTTCACTGTTCCCTCATAATATAGGAAATCCTTGCTGATACATACATTCAACTTTGTTTTCTGGTTTCATTGCGTTTATATGACCAGACATGAAAATGGCAATAATATTTCTTCCGTGAAAAAGCTGTGCTTCAGACTTGTTCCTGTCTATCATGACTTCGTCTTTACTTGATTAAAAGGAACCAGTACTGACAGTTCACTTCTGCCCCTTTTTACACAGAGATGTCCTGTCAGCTTTACTTTTCTCGCTCTTCTGTAAAGAGGCAAACTAATTCTCTGTTTAACAACAATAATATCTTCTGTAAAAGGAAGGTAATGAGTTACTGTGTCTACCCATTTGCAGCCTCTGACTATTCAGTGAGATTATCTCAGGTTTAGTATACATCCCAGCATGGACTAAAACCTTTCTAATGTAGATACAGGGCGGTGGGGATGGGGACACTGGGGATGGGACTTGTTTTGTTCATATAGCTTACACTGGCTCCTCAAGAGTTTATGTAATGTTATAGCCCTGCATGCTATGATACAACAATGCTGTCACAAAAGTGATCTGTAAAACACGTAAACAGAAGTCTCTGCTGTGAGCTTTACCTCAGTAACCGACATTCCTTTATTTAACCAGCCTGCAATAACATGTTCACTCAGACAACTTCATTTGCTAATTTATCATGGAGTTTAGGACAAGAAACCACTTTACAGTCCCCAAAACTCCTACTGTAAGGAGTTTGGCTTCTTGCTGTTCCTTCAACAGAGAGAATTTCAAAAGAAAGGCAGAACTGCTGCCAACAGTTTCCTGCCTCATCCTGCCAGAGTGATGAAAAAGCAACTAGATTGTCCAGCTAATAAATGACACACAGCACTAAGTGATACTTGAAATGATACATTGAATCCACTTTCTGTAACTTGCATGTCACAAAATTCATCAATCTGTAAATTACCTTTTTTTTTTAAATTTTCCCCTGAGAAAAAAAAAACTCATTTAGAAACCCCTTTGAAGTACACCTTGAGCTCTTCTAAATGTGCTTGTTTAGCAAAAATAATCCCTGTGGTAAAGTATAGCTTCTACATTTCCGAATTTTTTTGTGTGACACAGCTTCAAAAATAAACACCCAACACATGCTGGTAGCAATCAGGTTTCTGTCACACACATGGCCACGCATGCAGCTCCTTTATTCATATATATAACTATTCATACAGTCACAATATTTTAAAGAGGCATTTAGATTAGAAATAAGTAATACCACGCTAACAGTCATCTTTCCTTACAGGAAGTACATTTTGGTTAGAAAAACCTTTGCAAAAGGGAAAATTCTCTGTGACATTTCTCAGAAGTTAATACATTGGCTACATGACCCGTTTGCCAGGTTTTAGTATTTGTAAAAGATATCTCCTACTCAAATTCTTACAGCCTTTTGAAATGTTACAAATCCCACAGATTTAGATGAAAAACCGTCATGGATGGTCCACCAGACCTGTAATCCCAGTGAGTAACGAAGGGGTCTCTTGTATGGGACACCATAACCTATTACAAATGCTGGAATTGCTACAGCCTGGTTATCCAGATAACGTAGCCTTCTTTCTGGGGTTTTATGAGTCTGAGCAAGCAAAAAACCTTTGGCTGGAGTCAAAGGTGTGTCAAAAGTACAGTCCTGGTACTGCGGCCTCAACAGAGCCGTGTGTAATCAGTAGCAACAGAGTAAATACAGTGTCTCAGCACCACTTTTAGTGGCATACACATTAAAATGGCTGTCAACAGCTGTAACCTGTGTCTGTAAATGTTGGAGGGTTGATATTAGGCAGTAGTGCCTGCAACAAACATCTGCACTTGTCTTCAGGAAAATCTAATATTGAGATTAGCACTGCTTTTCACCCTTACTCTCTGTCCCCTGCTCACTGAACACACGTCAAGTTTTAGATTCTTAAAAAATTATATGGAATTTATATACAACTTTGATCAAGCTTCTTTGTATTATCTATAGCACAATCTCTTTAAAACAGAACGTTGTCTACTATTTCCCACTTTGTCCAACTATTTTCCTTCCTAAATTCAGCTTCTGAATGCTTCAGTTTCTAGTCTCTACAGGGGCTGCCACAGATGAGGAGAGAGCACATGCACAAATTAATCTTGATAATTATATGGGCAACTTGATTCAGCTGCTTTGTATGACGGACACAATAGATTCTGCTGTGTATCATGTAAACTACCTGTCTGTAGAGAGGAAAGATCAAGATTTTTATTAGGTGAATATACAATAGATGTATACATAGATGGTTCAGAACTATTGCAATGAAGCAAGCTAATCATGTATAGCACTCGAATCAGCACCTGATTTAAGGAATTGCAATTTTTTCCATTTTCACAAAATTTTTTCTTTCGTGAGAAGTGGTTGCATAGATGAACATTATAAGTGTCTGCTGATGATTTACCACCAATCGAACATGTTTCAGTTAGTACACTTGGCTCTGTGAAAACATCAAAAGAATGGAGATATTTAGGAAGGCACAGACACTGTGCATTCACCACTCCTTAAATAAAAAAAGAATCCGC
Source organism: Pampusana beccarii (assembly GCA_013399365.1). NCBI lineage: Eukaryota > Metazoa > Chordata > Aves > Columbiformes > Columbidae > Pampusana > Pampusana beccarii. The sequence goes on from VWYH01009494.1 coordinate 90,523, forward strand.
AAATATGAACTTAAAACACGCAGAGCTCAAAAATGTGTTTCATCTAGTTTTGCAGTACCTTCACAGGTTTTTAGATGTATTCCTCTGCCTCTGTGCAAAGCTCATTGTCTAATTTGTTTTCTGCCTGCTTCCCCTTCATTCAGTTCCTGTTGTTTGACCTTGCCTGCTGTCTCCTGGCAGTCACTAGATGTTCAGCTTTTGCTAATCTCTTGTCAGCTTCTCAGTCAGGCAGCACTGTTCAGCTTTGTTTCTCTGCAGCAGGAGGATGATTTTAGGCCTTCAAATAAACTCTTTCTTACCTTTAAAGTGGCTACCCTTTCTGGCATCTAGAGGAGGGGAATTTCATTCCCACTGTAATGCAGTTAGAGCATTGCAGACAAAAAGAGTATGAATAACATCTTTGCAGTCTGAAAATGAAGTAATGTAACGTGGAATTAGCTTTTAATGTGACTCTTGTTGTTTCCTCTTTCTACTTGATGCTGAGAAAGGTGTTCCTGAATGAAGTATGGCTATAATGGTGAAATATATTGAACTTTATAAGCCAGATGCTGAACACAGAAGATGCCTTTCATGTGCTCTACAGAGCATCCTAGAAAAAAAAAAAAACAATTGGCCCAGTTACATCAGCTACTCTCTCAATTGCCCTTTTTTAATGGAAGGCAAAATGTCTTTGCACCAAACAAGACAAATAGAGTATGAACAAACTCCAGCTTCTAATTGCTGCTTAATTTGTAACCTCATACAAGAACCGTGAGGGCTGATGAGTCTTGCTTTCTTACAACCCTTTTTTTTTTTTTTTTTTTTTTTTATATTTANGAATCAGTCTGCACATCCATTGTGGTCTACAAAAAGAAAACTTAATATTTTTATTTTTCTCTTTGTGTAGCTACAGTAGATACTCAGAAAACTGAAAATATAATTTTAGGAAATGATGAAATGTTGGGGCAAATTTTCTTCTCATTTAATTCTACCTTCATATTAGACGGAAGCACTTTATCTCTTTTTGTCACTTGCTTCACTTTCTTATTAGCTACGGTTTACCAAATCACACTCTCGCTGACATTTTTTGATACTTCTAGACATAGGTTGAATTTCATTTACAGTAAAATTAGTTCAGATAGTAAATTTTTAAGGCAGGCAGGAGTTTAATTCAGTAGATTCTACCACGTTCCTGCAGGGTGAGATTCCTGAGAAACAACTAAATATGTAAAATTAGTAATTTTAACAAATATGGGACTGGAGCGAGCAGCAGCTGGGTTGGACAATGAATGGTTTTTAATGTTAAAGAAGTGATAAATACATAACCATATGATCTTACCAGTTTTCAAATATGAACTTTGTTGTCCTTGTCCTGCAGACTTCTGTACTCCTCTCTGAAGAAAACAAGGTGCGTACATGTGGTACTGACTTTTACATTCAGAATCTTAAAATCCAAGAATCATTTTGGTTGGAAAAGACCTTCAAGATCATCGAGTCCAACCATTAACGTAGTACTGCCAAGCCCACCTCTAAACCATGCCTCCATCATTCCCTGCAACTGGAAGG
>VWYH01009496.1:7153-78172 GCA_013399365.1 Pampusana beccarii
GGAACCTCTTGTGTTCCAGTTTGCACCCAGGTCCTCTTGCTTCTCTATTTCCTTGGCATGTCAGCGCATCTGAGAGGAGAGAGGCTCTGGTGGAGCAGCCTCCAGCCCTGCTGTCCCAGGTGCCTTGTCCCCTCTGGACACGGCTGTGCCACGCGGTGCTACCAGACCCTGCCCAGCAGCAGCGGACCCCGGCAGAGCGCGGTGCAGTGCTGTGGGCTCCTTAGCGTGACGGTGACACCGGGGTGGCTGCAAACACAAGGCTGGCCAGTGAAACACTCAGCATCCTTTGTGCACGGAAAGAGCCAGAAGTGAGGCATTCGGTGCATTCAAATACAAGAGTGGGGGGAAAAACAAACAAAAAAAAAATCTGACATTTTGCAAGCTTATACAGCTCCCTCATAACACTGGGAGATGGGCCAGCTGCTGAGGATGCAAGCGCAAGCACAGACGTGAAATCTGTTTCACTCCCACGTGTTGCACTGACATGCATGCGTGGAGAGCCAAGGAAGTTCTGCTCTGGGATACTCACGTGTGACGCCCTTTCCTTAGCCACATCTATAAGGCCTGGGCTCACTCGTAACTGCAAAAGGCCAAAAGAATTGAGAGCCAAATTCCACCCTGGCGCATGTGCAGTTAACCCCCCAGAAAGCGGGGTGTGCTGCAGCTCCATACCTGATGGCAGACTTTGGCTGCAGCTCCTTGCAAATGGGCTGAGCACAGCCTGGGTTGCACTAGCCAGTTCAGCAAAATTTCACTCTTAATATTTAGTGCATGAGGTCTTAGGAAAAAGCTGTTGAAGCTGAATTGGATACTTCTGAGTTGGTTGGTTTGTTTGTTTTTTTCCCCAGGACAGGAAATGTGCTTAGTAGCTCCATGTCCTTTCTGATTAGCCTAATCTTATATCCAAGATTCCTCTACAAAAGAGCTTCACCAACCCATCTGAAGCACAGTGATATCAAACAACACAGTAGGGTTTTTCCTGTATAGTATATGCTGAGCATAAAAAATGTACTACAGCTCAAGGTACTCTTTACACCAAAAATGTTTAGGTTTCTATAGTGCCCTGGTTTCTCCAGCTGTAAAGATTAAATGGCTGGCTTTAATGCGTCTGTCCAGCGTGTAGCACAAATCCACGCTCCCTTTTGTAAGGATTGTCCTCTGCTAGACCACATTCCCTGAGTAATGCCATGCAAATCTACGACAAAGTGCATGGTTAGAGATCATATCTTTAAAAAACAAATTAGGGTATAATTGGAATGCACAGATAAGCCTTAGCCCATGAATCCTTCTTCAGGTTTGAAACACAAGTAGCAAACTTCAAAGTTAAACAGAACTGAAACCTTTACAATGAGTTTAATTACTCTTAGTTGAATTTAAATGGATCAGGCTAACTGGCAGAAAAAGCAGTTGATGTCCATGGAAGGGATGGAGGAAATGGTGGTAGAAGGGTGAGAAAGTTCTCATATAAGGTCTAGCAGGATAGGTAATTCATGGCCTGAGCAAAGTAGAGAGGTTGAATGGGCTGGGGGGAGGAAACAGATTACTATGTGCCAGAAAACCAAATCTTTTGCTGCTATGATGATTTTTCAGTATCTACTGCATTTAGGTGCCAGACTCATGCTCACTCACTGTAAATGTATATAATAAATGAAGACAAGTAAAAAAAGTTAAAGTTACTTAAAAAATTCCCTAAACAGAATATTAATACTTCATTGTTTTGAAAAAAAAGAAATGGACTGCAAGGAAGAAAAATGTCTATGATTATTGTTGTTTATAGTTACAATTAGCAGTGAACTACTAAATGAAAAAAGACTGGGCCAATGCTGTTACTGTCACCCTTGGTTACGCGCTGCCCACATGTTTATGTTGCTAGCAAATTTAGCCCAGAAGAATGGTCACGCAAATCCCATCTAAACCAAAGCACAAAAATTAGAAAACTGTAACAATACAAGAGGACTGCAAACTTCAGCCTGGTACTTGCAAGACTAAATTAAATTAATTAAGTTTCTAATTTAAGTGGACATTAATAGCAGATACTTGCACAAAACATTGTCAATTATTGTAACACACAACTATTCTGTTCTTGCACCAGCTGGCAAATATCAGACACAATCTTGTGTTCTTTCAGAACACTTACTATAACAGTGCTCTTTAAACAACTTGTCTGTTCTACAGATTAGTGTAACTTTATGAATTTTAGGTGGACTGTACACCACAGACCACTTACCTGGCAAATTAAATCTATAAAAGAACCGAGAAAACCATGGAATGAGCAAGTCAAATGTGTCTCCCAAACTTCTCAACAATTCTTCTGCAAAAGGTTCCCCAAATCAGCAGTATTTATGTAGTAACACAAATAATTTAGATGTGGCACATGCTCTTCTTAATGCTACATATCACCCACAGAAGCAGCAGTAACCAATCTTTCCCTCTCTCCTTGTCTGTTTCTGGCTCTCCACAAGCAAATAAGATTTTCGTAGAAAATAAGGAAAAGGACAGGACAAGAAAACGAGACATAAGACTTTTCACCTTTGCTTTTCGAAGGACATGGCCTCGACAGGGAGAATTATTTGTCGAGGGAGGTCGCTTCAGAGCTGCTGCGCTGTTCACAGGTATCGAGCATTCGGTATCACTGGTGTCACAGCTGGAGATTGGAGAGTTTTCCAAAGTTCGGTGCTTGAAAATTGGAGACTAATGAAGAGAGAAAAACCTATATTGAGTTTCCTCCAAGCAGTCTCATGGGCAGTATTTTCTATCTAGACTTAGAATTGCAGATTTTTTTTTTTTAAAAGAAACCATATTCATAATAACAATGAATAAATGAAAACCAGGTTAGAACAAAAGAAACCAAAGCATAGTGTGTGTTCTGTGATGAAAATTCAAGTTTGTTTTCTGTGAGTAAACGACATTGGGTCATCTGGAGTAATTGACCATCCCTCTCTGATCCTTCTGACACAGAGCTATAGCATAAGCCAGGACTGCCATGCTCCATTGTGACCATGTGAGATACAGCCCTTGCAAAGGGTGACAGTGACTGACAGGGGACTGACACAGGTACGTCTCCATCACTACGTGATGACTCAGTGCATTTAAATCTCCCTGGGATGGAGCAATGTCTCAGTTCATGCACTTTTACAGTCAATGAGGACAATGAGGGCCAGCTTTTGCACAATATTCTAACACATACTGCTGTTGATTCCCATATGCACCTGCTCTCCGTTGCTGCAGCAAGTACACCAGATGTAGGCGAACGATGCAAACAACACAGAGAGGCATTTAGTTCTGCTCTTATTTCCTGGGCTTAACGAATCTTTTGAAAACTCTCACTTCCCACTCACTTTACTGTAGCTGAGAAGGCAGAGCCCATGGTACTGGGATTTGGTGATTAATGGCTTTGCATACCTGTGGGCTTGATGTTCCTGACTTGGGCTCAATAGCCAAGCCCAGTGTGATGCCACCAGCCAAGGCTTTCTTAAGGCTCTCCTTGACCTCGGTCAGTTCCAGCTCCAGGTTTACACGCTCAGCCTCCTTCTGCTTACACTCCTCTTCCAACTTCTTTAACTTGTCTTCAAGAATCACTTGGGTCTTCCTGCCTGTCACCCACAACAATGTTATTATTTCAGTAAGAAGCTTCAATTGACACTTACAGAAATTATTTACTTTTTAAAAAGTAAGGAACAAGGGCTCTAGAAATCAGTGACATCATAAAAAAGGTATGTACTTTGCAAAAACCACTTTTTTTCATGTAAAAGATTTAGCAACAGAAATCAAATGCTTTCTTTCAGCTGCCCTCCTAGGTTTCTAGTATAGTTTCAAATAAGTGTTTATTTTATCATTATTCCATGTCATGAAAATATAATTAGCCAGTCACAATAAAATTATTCCCATGTTCTGCTTGCCTGAAGTCCCCATCAGTGTCATTTCATAGGGGTGTGTGTATATATACACATATATATACACACACAAATGTAAAATACATATATTTTCTTAATATATTTATTTTTGTTAATACATTTTGTTAATATAGTTGTATTACATATCTTCTAGCTATGTAGAAAGCAAATATAGACCTTACAGAGTATTGTTTAACATCAAAACCAAACCTTATGTAGTGGCATGTCTTCAGCACAGAATACAAAGCTATTTGGATAACTCAGCCTGTCCAAGGCAGAATTCAGCACGAAAAGCACCTCATACCTGCATTGACTTCAATGGCAGCACGTAGATCTTTTCTTTCTTTTCGAAGCTGGGCCAGCCTGTTCCGGAGTGCTTCTTTCCTCTTTAGCAGCTCCTCCTCTTTGCTTTGTAATCTCTTGGCATCTGCCTCCACACGATTCTTGCCATATTTGTACTGCTCCGCATCTGTATGTATTGGATTGTAGTTATTTATGGTTAAAACTAACAGGAAAACTAAACTGTTCCCCGAGACTGAAGAGCACACAAAGCATGTCATGGTTTGCAAATCTGGTTTTCCATCCCATTTTCACTGTTTTTTTTCCTCAAGGTCCATGATTCACACTTTGTTTTCTATATTTGTCAGGGAAGATGAGCAATACCAGTTACCTTATAGTACATTGGTTTTGAAAAACAGCTTTGCCTTTCTGTATAGTTCAGAGGAAGGAAAGCAGGCTCTTCAGCTCTGAACCCTTGATTTTTAATTGGAAGGGGTCAGAGGAAAAACTACCTGTTTGCCCTTTTGCCTGGTTTCCATTCTTACCTCAAGTGCTTAAAGCACGTCTCTTCTCATCTGACATAAGAGAATACAAAGATGTTCCCACCTTTTTGATACCTGAGAGCTTTCTTTTTATTTCTTTTTTTTTTTTTTTTTAGTTTCCCATAGAAATGCTTTCATTTCATGGCTCACATGTATCTGTGGTCTAATTTTTTCACACCCCCCTCTCTACCCCTGCTCTAGTCACAGACTCAAAGGAAATAGGTCAGCTAACAGATCACTTTGTCTGCACATCTGAAGGCAAACTCAGCAACTCTAAACCACTCCTGACAAATAGTTGTCAAACCAATTCTAGTTGGTCGTTAGTAACTGGGATGCCCCACAACTATCTATTCCAGTACCAATCAACATGCATGGTTAGAAAGATACAAACTTTTTTTTCTAAAGCCTAACCCAAATTTGTCTTGTTGCCACTAAATCCATGACTTCTTAAAAATTTATCATGGGATTAAAAAAAAAAATCACATTAATTCCTTCTCTAGAAGAAGCTGTGCTTTTGACTCCATATTTTAAAAATAAGACTATAGCTCTTTTTCATCTTTTTTTCTTTACACAAGCAATCCCTATTAGGGATTTCCTACAGGCAAACCACATGCCCAGAAGAACCCTCTTTCTGAATGTGCCACTCACCAATTGAAATCTCCTCTTCTGAGGAAGCTTTTGAGCTGTGTGGTTGTCTTCATTATTTCTTACACCTTTTTAATTACTGATAAGAGTAAGTCCACCTTTGAGGAACATAGTGTTCTCATGTCTTTCCCAGCTCCTCATCCTCCTCTTCCAACAGGAATACAGAATTACTCTCTGCCCCAAATGATGAATCATTACCCATTTTTTCTCCTGCTGCCCTCATGACTTTGCAGCCACTGCTCCACATTTCACATTTACCATTCTCCATGTGACAACCTTTTATCCCGTGGCATGGCTGGAGTACTAATGAGTCACCAACGCACACAATATCTCCTATTCAAAGTCTTGGTGGGAATCTCCTGCTCAGCCTCTCAACCACAGCAGAACCACAGTGGTTCTTTATCTTGTTTGCGAAGAAGACAGCTATTTGGAGCATCCTCATGACTCCACTCACAAGTGAGGCAGCAGCGAGGAGAGAGATACTTACTGGATGCGGTGCGCTTCACACATGACACCGATTCGGGTTTCTTCGGCTGACTATTTAAAGTTCTCCCTTTTCCGGTGATCCCATTAGCAGTTGCAGGCGGCTTCTTGCCTTTAAACTGTTAGAAAACAAAAGTACAAATGGGCTCCAGCTATTCCTGTGCCGCTGGCGTTACAGTCACCCTTTCATCAAGGGCAAAGCTTGATTAAAAAGCCGTCTGCTCGGAGAGAGCCTTAATAGATGGCATTGATTGAGCTGGAGACGGCGCTTCCTCCAGAGATGTTGGCTCTGAGCGCCGCCTGCTCAGCGGGAGCCACACAAGCAGTCGCAGGATAACAGGGGATGAGCTCCCCATCTCTGGTGGCATTGCAGTCTTTAAATTACTCAAAACTCTGGCACTTGCTATATTAAGAAAGCCATTGCAAGGCAGAAAAGTTGTACCTTCCATTAATTTTACACACTAAAGATTTTTGAAAAAGAGGTTTGGCAGAGTTAATTTCATACAGAAAAAGCCAACAGGGTGTGCCACACAAAAATCCAACACTTTCTTATTTACTATACAGGCTTGCCATATAGTATGGCAGGGCATGGAATTTTTTTTTTTTTTTTCCCAGAATATAATCATTTCACACTTTTAAATGTTAGAAGTTAATCAATTTCCTCTTATACAACTTCTGGCTACTATAAAAGCTTCTCTTAAAAACAGGCAACCTCTCCTAATGGCCAGGCCCACTCACAGGATTAACAGAAACAGCACATTTCATGTCCAAGGGGTCTCCCTTTAGAGGGCTCCCCTGTGCTGAGCTGAACCCTGGGAAGAACAACAGTGTCCTTGAGGCAGCCTGGTGTTTACATGGGGCTGCCTGAGCCGACACAGGGCACACACGCAGCCTGCGATCAGGGCTATGCATTGCTCGAGTCCACCTCCGATTCTGCAACTTCACTGAATTCTGATATTCTGGTATGAAGTTTTTATAGGGGTTAACGCAGAATATGACAGGTACCTGATTCAAGGGAACTGCTTATCTAACTGTTTCATTTCAGATTAAATTGAAAACCACCCATCTTTGTGACATATTCCCAGGCTTATGCCAATGACCAGCTTTCAGAGGCTGGCTACAGGCTCTAGAGAATGTCCCTGGTGTGGCTGTGAGTGCAGTTTGCTCTGCTCCCCAGCTGGGGTCTGCCTGTCTGCTACTGCGGCTGAGCATACAGGGTTTCATTTTTCTGTAGGTTCACTTTCACTTCAGCTGAGGTCTAGAAGCCATCCTCAGAAAGCAGCATAGACATAGGCTTAGTCTTTTCTCAGAGGAAGAAAACAACAAGCAGTAATTTAAATATGGTATATACACTCTATATACAATATCATTTAGTACATATAATATATATTTTATGATATATATGTATATTCGCAATATATATAACCCTAGTATATACAGTATACGGATTAGTAAAATTCCAGAGATGCAAATCTGCTATGACAGCCAGGTCATATTTCACTTTTTTTCTTTTCCCCCAGTCGTTGCTGTCTAGAGAGACAGAAAGCAGCTAGATGTGCATTCAGGTTAAGTTTGGAAAGTCACACCTTTTATTTTTTTCCTTATTATCCACAACCTGCAAATCATTAAGAACTCGTGTGGAAAGCCTTTTCCAGGTGTCAACACTTCTTCGTCATGATTTACAACTTAGCGAACCTGTTTCATTTGCAGTAAGCTCATGACTAAACCATAAGCATTTCAGTACTAACACTAACAGACTGGAATAGCCCAAGGCCCTTAAGATAACAACCAGGTAAACAGAACAGCCAAAAAATAAAAAGCTTTGTTAAATATTAAATAGTACGGTACCTGTGAGCCAGATCCCCTCCCCACAGCAGAGGTATTAGTGACAGACTGAGCAGAAGACAGATTGGATGAGACAGGGTATTTGTAATGGTTAGAGGAGAGTTTGTCAGTAGATAACCTATTGGGTTTTCTGTCAGCTGGCGGATAGCGCGCAAAGATTTTTGGAGACGGCAAGTTATCGTACAGGCCTGCGTTATCATAAAGCATTTCTTCTCCAATGTTCCTGCTACGAGAAGAAGGAAAGCCATCTTCTGGTTCCCACTGCAACACATACACTTTGGCAGTTAGTGAACAATATGCCATGCAGATCCTCCTCAGTGAAATTACAACATTAATTCCTTTGAGTGTAGCATGCATATGCTCATTGCTTACACTTGACTCAAACTATTTAGAAAGGTGGGGAGGACACAGTGTGGAAAAGAAGCATTGCATGACATAGCTGATAGCCTCAGTCCTATGCACATCCCACACCATCACACCATCCCGGCACCCTCACTGTTCCCCTTCTTGCCCCATCAGGTGTCAGCTCCAGCACTGCGGGGGCACAAGCAGGCTGTGTTCACAGGAGGATACTCACGGGCTACACAGGTGTATCTCTAGGCTATATGTCTTTCCAGTGAGTACCAGCTGCCAGTATGCTAGTACCACATTTTTTTGCTGGAGAACTATTATTCTGAGCTAACCAGCTAGAACAGACACAGACCATTCTTTTTCTTTTTTTTTTTCCTTCTTCTTCTTCTTTGTTTCTGTTTCTTATTTTTTTTCCCCAGAAAAATGGAAAGCTCAACAACAATACTCCAGTGATTCATTCAATTAATCTTAAAAGAAACCAACCTGGATGCCAAATATCCTTCCTTAATCCGTCCTGGCAGCGGCAGGACACTACTCATACAAAGGCTTCAGCACATCCAAGAACTACACATACAGACTACCCGCCACACATGTGGTCATGAGTTGTTCCCAAGAGGGGCCCTCTACTGGCTTTCTGACATTGCTAAGACATGATGGAGGAGTGAACTTGCAGTCCACTTAACCCTTTGAAACTTTGAATTTTTCTTGAGTTCAGCCTTAGTGGGGGCCTTTATGAAGCAGCCCAAATTAAGCTCTGACATGAGCTGCAGCTTCCCTGTACATCTTTGTGATGACCACATCTATGTGTTAAACCCTATTAGACATCTGCCTACAATCAGCTCTGCAAATTATGAAGATGGAAGTGACCACTGTGGTTCTCCTTTAGGATATGCAGTACCTGCTGTCATGAAGAATGCAGCCAGGGCCTGAGAAGTTTTGTTTGGTTGGGTTTGTTTTGTTTTCAACAGACACCAGAAAGTGCCTGGTGTAACTACATCCTTAATTTTGCCAGGTCCAGTGTGATTTAGAAAACAGCCCCTCAAGTGAGTATTATATTCAAGGGCTTGGAAACAAATCATCAACAGGCAATTGCTTTCTAAATGCACATTGGCTCACGTGTGGGTTAATGTAAACAATATGTCCCACCCCCCTACTACCCTGTAGGTGTGAGAGAAGTTTGCAGCCCCCCAATCAAAAACATAGGGAGTTCATTGGGAAACTGCCCAGTGGGGCTTTTTAGATAATATAATTTTCAGACATCCATGCATTCGACACATGCAAACCATTTGTTCTGTGCAAATTCAATTCTTACCGATCCATTTATGCAGGGAACATCATCATAATGAAGTGCCATTCCACTCGGACAGGCGTAGCCATTGGCAGTGCTTCCCCGATACGGATTTGTAGATATAACTCGCCTGTTCATAAAGCTGAATAAAGCAAAATAAAAATAATAAAAACCAGTGCTTGAACCCAAGTCGAAGTGATGATTTAGTGGTATGTCCCCTGTATCTGATTATGTAGCCTAGAAGCACTTATCTTCTCACTTTCTGCAGGAAAGCTGAGGACAGTTTTCCTTCTGTTGCTACTCACACATTGCTGCTAGCAGCCAATATTACAACATATGTTTCTGTACTCCATTCTTACAGTGGGGATACGACTGTGTGAAAGCCAGGAGGGCAACAGCTGTAACTGCTCAGTGGTGTGTTTACATGGGAACCTGCTGATCTATGTTATAAACCAGCTTGCCAGTGTCCCATAAAAGTTCCCTTGTTGTCTGCATCAGGGAGAAGCAGGTGTTTCTGGGTGCATGTGTGCTCAGGGCGCAGGATGCGAACTTAGGAATTGGGAAAAACAAAAATAACATTCAGCAAAAATTTGTAAAAAGAGTGCAACTTTGCCAAAATCTAAGTTCAAATATCTATCAAAATTTTCTGAATATTTTCTTCCTCAAAATCTAGGAATTTTTCATTTCCATATCAGAACTTTTGGCTGGCTACAGTGTGCACAATGGCACTGTGCTTCCCAACTCGCGCTCTCTGGGTTATCGCGCATGCAAAGAGTCTATATGTTAATTCTTGCTCTGTTTCACACAGTGCGTCTGAGCCCTCTGGACACTTCAAAAGCATGCTATATATTTATGCATATGTTTGTTTGTTTCCTACTGTCTCCCCAGAATCAAAATTACAGCTTATTTTACTGGAATTCTACAGAACACATGCAAGATACCACAGACTAGAACAAGGCTTTGTGTCGGGACCAAAGATCTAACAATGCAGAAAATGGCAGAATCAGGCCCAATAGCAATAACAACTCCAAGGGTGAGTTTTCCTTTGTAGCAAACTGCTGAAATTGAATGAGGTATAGAGAGAGATACCAAATAATTCCTATAGCTTCAGGTGTGCGTGAATGGGAAAACAAAGCTTTCTATTCCAAACAATAGAACTATTCAGGCTCTGTGCTGACATTCATAAAATATGATAAAGCCCTACTAAAGCAGAGAGGGTCTTCTGTAGCGCTGGCTGGAGCTCAAGAATGCTGTGGTTTCAACAGTTGCTTTCTTTCGGCTTTGGAATAACATGGAGTACACTGAATTTCTCATTCAGAGGGAGACAGACCTCATCCATCTGGGACTCACCTGAGCCACGGGAGACCCGGGCTCACTGGGGGGATGAACCTGACCAGTTTGGTGTGGACCTTTCAGGGCAGGGCAGGGCTGGAATAATCATTAGACAGAAGCTTTCCTTACTTCAAACAAACAAGAAGCCCAAGATAAATTCCATGATGAAAATGATTTAACTTTTCATACCTCTGACTTTATTAGATATTATTAAAGGGCTGCATTTGTTTACTGTTTCTCTAAATGAAGAACATTACTCAAGTGTTTCTGGTTAGTCTGAAGGACTGCATTTGGAGCCCTTACTGTGTTTCTTTCTATTTAAGTAGCTTCAATGAGAGTGATGCATAATAACCATGTCTGAAAACTGGGATATTCATTAATGACATCTGATGCACCTGTAATAACTATTTCCACCACCAAAGGAAGCTAAGATTTATCTAAGTATCTGTAAGCACTTCATAAGCATTATTTCACTATGCCTTATTAATCCTATTTACAGATGCATTCATGTAAGTTAATTGTATTCTGAAACTTATAGATGAGAAAGCAAACAAAGAAAACCTGCTTGGAAGCTTTTTTTCTTCAGCCTTTCCCAGATACTTAATGATTTAGACTAAGAAAATTGATGGGACTATTAATGAAGAGCCAACTGTTTTGAAAAGCATCAGTCTCAGGAAATGAAAAACCAATAATCGTGAAGGGACTCAAAGCTTTAATGATAACTGCAGCTAATTTAGAAAGCTGATATTCATTCTATAAAGGGCAGAAACGGTATTTTATTAGCACTTAAGTATTACTGTAATTTCTCCTCATTTTCTAGGAGTAGTTGAAAATCAGCAGACAGCTACTCTAGCTGCTTATCAGCAAGCTCTTTAGTCTTTTAAACACAGCCAATGAATCTTAACTAATTCTTAATAGGGGAATTCTGCTATTTTGCAAGTTGTTTGACATTCCTTTCTAACATGTGGTTTAGTTGCATATGTTTTTTCACTTGGCTGCAATTAATATTGCATTTCTTCAAAAAAGGAAGGCCAAGCAGTATTCAGGGGGGAAGGTTTCCATTCTACTTCTTTCTTAAATGTGGTTATTGCTAGACGCTGACTGAAGCAAAATACATGTCAACACAGGATAAACATTTTGAGCCCTCTTAACATCAAAACAAGTATTAACATAAGTCTGTAAGCTAAGTGCATTTTGATTCTACCAAAGTTATATGGTTTTCATGAAACTGGGCTTGTAGTAACACCGAGTCACTTTGATTTCTATCAGAAGTCATTCAAACCAGATACAGAACGAAACTGGCTGTTTTCCCTCATTAAAGCTCTCTCAACACCTCACTAATGACACGAGTGTCTTCTTTTGGAAAACTCTAAGGCTCTTGCTGGGTTTTTGTTTGTTTGTTTCTGTTGGTGTTTATTTTTTGTTTTTTAATTTTTCAGTTTATTTAAAGCTGAGGTGTGATTCTCTAGTATATCAAGTCACACAAATTCCAAATTTGTGTGGGTAGCCTCATTTTGCAGTGAGCTGAGGGATGACCCTGGAAAAGCCCAGGGTAGGTCTGCAGCAGGACACCCCACTTGTCCCCACTGTTCCTTCACTCCCGTTTCTGAACTGTCCCACCCAGCCAAGGAAAAATGCCAGTCTCCTCCCACCAAAGACTGCTTTAATACCTAAATTGATTTTAAACATGTAAATCACTATATGTGCTAAGCGTGCATTACTTTTCTGAGCACAGGATCTCTAATGGGGAATTCACTGTACTGATTTGTAATTTAAACAGTTTCTGTGCCGCACCCTAGACACCTTCCCAGTTTCCATCTCCTAAATTAAAACCCAGAAATTAGTTGGACTGGCAGTTTTTAATTAATCATTTAATTAATCAATAATTAATAAAAAAAGAACTTGAGAAGGAAACACTGAGAATGTGACTATCCAAGACTTAAATTGCTTAAATTTGCTATACATTTTTAGTGTACAGAATATATTAGGCAACATATGCTGTACATACTGGCTATATGTACAGCAAATAAAGCCAACAGATAAATGTGAACTATGTAGCTGCATATTAATTTANGCTGGCAGTTTTTAATTAATCAATTAATCAAAAAATAATTAAAAAATAACTTGAGAAGGAAACACTGAGAATGTGACTATCCAAGACTTAAATTGCTTAAATTTGCTATACATTTTTAGTGTACAGAATATATTAGGCAACATATGCTGTACATACTGGCTATATGTACAGCAAATAAAGCCAACAGATAAATGTGAACTATGTAGCTGCATATTAATTTAATTAATTTATTTAAATTAATTTGTTTTTCAGTATGTTTGTCCACTTCCAGGGACAGTTCTGCCTTCAAGAAAATAAAAGATTAAAATATAGCACTTGATAAGGAGACTTACTGAAAAAAAATGAATAAAGATTTGGGTAAAGCTGGATGGTGTCTGCATCTTTTACAGAACTAGCACGATGCCAACACAATAATCATAAACGCATCTAACATACTGTGATGCTGAAACACTTCAGGGGTTCCATATCTGGCAAAGAGGGGTGGATATTGATAAGCTCTCTTGGCACTGGAGTTAACATATAGCTATAAATTCTCAGAGTACAGGAAACACGCGGGTAGCTGAACGCCCCTCACCAGAAGGTCTGTTTTGCAGCCTGGATGACGCTTGCTGTCATTTCCACGTCGATGTAGTCGTAGTGCAGAGCTCCAGGGTCTGTTGAAGATCCTGTTTCTGCCAGCAAAATTCCCAACCATCTGCCCATGTCTTCAGAGGAGGATGCCTGCAAGGAAATGGGCAAGAGGGTAGGTCAGGTCTTTAGTCTGCCACTGAGCTGAGCTTTATTTCAAAATGGTGTGTTTTTCTTGGCTGACAAATTGCTACTACATTGTATGAGCTG
Source organism: Pampusana beccarii (assembly GCA_013399365.1). Lineage (NCBI taxonomy): Eukaryota > Metazoa > Chordata > Aves > Columbiformes > Columbidae > Pampusana > Pampusana beccarii. The sequence goes on from VWYH01009496.1 coordinate 20,723, forward strand.
CTCTGGTTTCTCTCTGCTGAACTCCTAAAAACCCCAGGATTTCTTATTAAATCTGCTTTGCTGGGAGTGCACTTTGAGTAAGAAAAGTGCTCATCAGTTATGATGTAGTACAAAGTGGACAATTCCAAAAAAGAAGAAAAAATAATAATTTAAGGCTAGTGGATTTAGATTCAAGTCATGCTTATTTTAGACTTCAGAAAATTTAAAGCAATAACAGAATTATTATCCTACGCTAGGCTGGGGGATTTTATTTAGGATGACTCCCAAGAAGAAAGTCTTAGTCCTAAGTAGAAACAAGGGAAAAAATAATGCAATAGGAGAAGAAATTTTAGTGTTCTTTTTTGAAAAAAAATCCAATACATTTGTCTAGATGGTGGCATTTATATTCCTAGTGGATAAGTACAAACGTGAATACTGTTAAAATAATTTTAAATTTGTCATATTTTTCTTCAATTAATCAATTACAAAGTTAAACAGTAGCAAATAAATAAAGGGGGAAGGGGTGTGGGAAAGAAACTACGATGCTTCCAGTTTCTCATTTGTTTTTAAATATTTCACTGCCTTTCACAGTTCCTTGAGCTCCTTTCTAGTTGGTTGTTTTTTGGGTTTGTGTTGGTTTTGTTTGTTTGTTTGTTTTTGTTTGTTTTTTTTTTTTTTTTCTTTTTTTTTTTCCACATTCCCCAAATTACTCAAATAGAACAGCCCTGGCTGCAATGACAGGAGACTGATGGGATCTGCAGTTGGAAATCCACGCGTTCAAAGTGTCCATCCTGCCACAGAACACAAAAGTTTGCCTCCTCCTATATCTTCATTAGACCTGGCTGTAAGTGTCTTCTCATTTCATTTTTCAAAATATGGTGAATAAAGCCCCTCAGAAAATCCTGACCCACCTAACACAGGTGAAAGTATGACCTTGGCAGTGTTGAGGAGTGTGACAGTGTCTACATGTATGACATGTCAAGAGACTCCCCAGGATGCTGGGACACTATTTGCTTAATGCAGAATTATCTCAATACGGACACAGACTGAGCAAAAGTGGTTCACATAAATAGCAGATAAATGAGAGTTAAGAGCTCTAGAGTTCCCATTAACAGTGACACCTTATTTAATTATCACTAAGTTGTTTACCCAAAGTAATTATATCCCTGATGTAGAAGTGTGTATAGAGAAGGAGCAGGGACATCTTAGTAGCAGGTCAAGGGAAGGTCAGTGTACAGAAAAGCATCTTCCTGAGAAAACTTTTGAACTGCATTAAATCTCAGTTCTCTCTTCGCCTACGACACTTATTATTTTTTCTCCTTCCAGTCTTTATTATCCAGCTCTGCAATAATACTATTCCAAAGATCTTTTTGAACAACCAGGTTGTATGAAAGTGCTTCTCTAATTTAGCTTGTGGATGTTCCCACAAGTCATAGCCAGTAGTAACCACTGTACCTCGAGCACAGCGACCTCCTGCCCATTTCGGAGGAGGCGGAAGGTCAGGGGATGCTTCGAATCCAGTCCCGGGATGACTTCACAGCCACGGAGAGGGATAGAAACAATGTGCGTCTTCAGATCTGTCCTGTCCTTGTGGAAAATGAGTTTATTGTCTTTCACTCTGCACCAGCGCTCACGCCAACGGTTATTTGAGAGCACGTTTAGATATCCTGCAATAAAATTAAACGTGGAATATTTTACTCCTTTTTATTAAAAGAAAAAACCCAAACCCTTAATTTCAATGTAACGCTAGCACTTAACTTATTCCTCTTATAATAGAAAGTTCAGCTTAATTTTAGGAAGAGAAGTAAATTACCCTGGTCCACTTCTTTTAATCAAACCTTTCGCTGTGACAATAACCTACAAAAAAGCATATAAGATGCTATCCTGCTTATGTGCAAATGGCTGTTCAGTGTTAGTCACCGCAGCAGCTGGATGAGCAGGAACACACTGAGCCCCAACACTTTATTAAGAACGGGAGAGGGGCAGTGATAAAAACGTACATACACAGCCAATGTACTCACGAAGAAGAGCCACCTTCTCCGTGTGTAATGGCTTTGATAACTATGACCAACCAAAATTTTCTGGGAAAATCACAGCTCATATTATATAATTAGGTGATGAGCCAGCTTCTTTAACATCCAAAGTCAGTGTTCTGAAGACTTATTAAGCATTGATGTTCTATCTTCTGATTTCATTTAGAAAGAAGGAGGCACGCTTGGTTTGCAACACCTTCAAAGCAGAGTTTAAAAGATTGTTACTGATGCCAATAAAAGTAAAAATTCCTACTGGTTTAAAATTAAAGAACTAAATGTAGATGAAACTTAGTTAAACTTTAAGACAAAAGTTTAAACAAAGATTTTTTTTTTTTTCCCCAAGGATAATACAGTAACCTTACAACAGATCAAAATTTCATGAATAAATTGCCTTTTAAAAAGTTCACTTTTCTTTTGTGTTTTTCCTTTTCTGTCCCACAGCAACAATCATTCCAAACTCAAATCTTAAAATCAAGACAATGCCCAATTTTCCTGCCTTATTTAGTTTGGGAACCAAAAAAAGATGATCTTTTACTTTTGCTTCCACATTACAAACACTACATGAATTCAGCGTGCTGCTGCTTCCAAACAGGCTGTGAAGAGGGAAACAAATGGTATCTTGCACAGGCCAGAATTTATGTAAAAAAATTGTCCTCTATCTCAGGTCTGATTTTCATTTAATCCTGTTGGATAGCTCTCTCTTTGGTTTTCATTAAAACTATGACTTATGATTAATTTTTCTGGGTTTCCCTTCCAACATTGTGGTTCCAATGTCAAAGCTTGATCCAACAGGATATAGCAGATCAGAATTGCACACATTTTGGAAGGTGCCATAAAAAAAGGAGGATGTGCACAGTCCTCTGATTTTGGCTCCTTGCAATGATCACACTCTCCAGCTCTCCTCCCTCCTCCTGTAACAAAACCCCGTATAGTTGTGCATTATAATGTAATCCCTAGAAACTGAAAACTCTTCACGTACAAGCCAGCTGGCTTGTTTTGGAATGAGAGGCTTTTTTTTTTTTCAGACAGTACTTTTTTTCCTCCTCTGCTTCTAACGCACCTCTCAGAAAAGCTCTTCCAAACCCTCCTCCTTCACTTGAACTACGCAGGATTCCATGCTTTTCCTCCCACATATCCCTACTTAACACTTCAACAGTTGACATGACCAAAATGCCTTGAGTGTGTTCCCAGTTGAGACGTTTGCACTTCAGCTTGGCCCAGGTAGCCAAAGACCAGTGATGCTCTAGGGAAGAGCTTTGCCATGATGCCGAGTGCAGGTCCGTTTCCGTTTCCACTCTAGCTGGGTGTCCCCTGTAGCCATGCTGGGCTTTTCCCTTTGTTCATGGGAGGTAGAGCCTTTTAAAGCGTAAAACCCTTCAACTGTGGAGCAACCTCCCAGAGAGCATTGCACTGAGCCAAATTTGTGGTGGTGAGAAACTCCTTCTGCAAAAACTTCCTGCGATGACAAAAACCTAGACACGTATATTTTCCTATAAAATCTGCAAGTGGTGTTGAGTAGAGCCAAATGCAGGCAATAGTAATGGCTATACTTACGTCCATATCCGAAATAATGATAGAAATACTAGGAATTAGATTGTACAGCTGTGGTTAATGTCTCACATAATACAGAATAATCAATGGAGTATGAGACCCCGGAAGTCTGAGCTTTTATGGATACCAGATGCTTCAGCTTTTCCCAGCTGTTCTTTTGGTTGATGAATCACATCTGTACTTAGCTGATGTATGGACATATATACACACACTTATTTAATCAAAGATTGTTTATGTGAATGATTCCCAAAGTGTGGCTTGAGAGCCACCTTTGATCTATGAAGTTCTCACTGGTGGTCCATGGATCTGCTTCTTTCACATTGGGCAAGCATCTATCACACTTCATGCACCAATGAATTTTGCCAACTGCTGCTTAATCACAGATTTCTTGGTTTCTGAAGTTTTTCTAGTCAATTAAAGGGGAAAAGACAAATCCAAATTAAGAATCTGGTGCAACTACTTCACAGCCTGCTTTCTATGAAAATTTTTTTTGGAAGGGATTGGGAGAAGGCTGGGTTCAACCTTATTCACGTATGGAAGTGTTACTTAATACTGGAGCACCAGAAGGCAAACAGGAGAATGTAAATACATTGCATTGTTTGAAAATACCAGAGCTGTGAGGACATCTGCTAAGTGCATTGCACAGAGTCCTAAACTGTGAGAAAACATTAAGAGCTAAGATACACAACTTAAGCATTTTCTGCATGCCTTTTTATATATTATACTTCCTTGGTGCTGCCAAGCACTACAGTGGTCATAAGGAGTGATCCACATTAGGAGGTAAAATAGCTTTCTAGAAATCTGTTACTTCATTCAAGTTCTGCCCAATATGTACCACTTTAGGAGCTCAAAATTAAACTCAAATCGCTTTGGCTGAGGCCAGTCGACTGCTGTCTTGATTGCTGTCCCATAAAACCTCACCATGATCCATCATAAAAGACTTGATCCTTTCCCAAGAACATTCTTCTAATTCCTAGTCTGAATTTAATTCATAGCCCAGTCTATATTAATTTTATATCAATTTCTTTGAAAACAGCTTGTTTATTTCTGCTTTTTTTGTTCACACTTCCCCCTTACCTTTGCAAAGAGCAATGATATTACTTCCGAGCCTGTGCTACGATTTTATTTTAAAAGTTGAGTCTTTTAGTCTCTTTTCAAATTATAAGCTCTAGATTACTCTACTCCTCTTTCAGTCTGAGTGCATCCTTCTGATGTCGGAGGAAGAATTACAGCAGTACAAGCAATTTCAGAGGAATTTCTAGGCTAAAATTTTATGAGGTTTTAATCGCAACGTGAATTTAAGACTGAAGGAGAAAAAATATCACTTACCACATGTTGGAACATCTTCTTCAGCTGATGAGGTCTGTTCATCTGTTGATGGCTTTTTCTTTCCTAAGCCAATGATCTTTGTTATTTTTTTCCCAGTTACTTTAGTCACAGTGCCCTTGGCTTCTGGTTTTGAACTTTTTTTCCTCTTCACTATTAAGAAAGCAAAAGGATGTATTTTAGTTTGTTTAAATTAACCCAAGAACAGAGAGAACCTGAATAAAAATCACAGTTCAGACAAACAATTCACTCCAAGATGAACATTCTTCAAGAAGTTGCAGACGGCAATGAGATAAACATTAGACTCCCTCTCTAATGCAGACGCCTATAAATAAACTCTGTGCTATAAAAATCATCGCATTCATAATATATACAGGTAAGAAAAATAAAAATCGAGCTTCTAATTTAATTTTATCTAATCAAGCTGAAAGTCTCTTTCCACAGCAGTCGTTGTGTAATTTATCAGTATGACTGAGCTACCTGCATATAAATGTAGCTAATGTATGTGAGAATAAAAATCCACCCAGACAATCTTCTATTGTTCCTAAACATCTACCTCAAAATACTTTAAGTACACAACAAAACCAAAATATACTTGCCTAGCAAAAATATTCCTGCCATGTACAATTAGGTTAAGGTATCTTATGCCAATGAACCTTTTAGAAAGAGAAGACTTATAAATTAACTACTAACAATTAAATTAGTGGGATCAATATAAACATTCAGTGATTAGAAGCTGGCACTCATTGTATTTATGAGGGCTTGGAAAGAGAAAGCTCTGCTGAAAAGAGGTATTCTGCTAACATCCAGTCTATGCTTCTATTAACTTAATATGACACTAGTAATATTACAGCTCTGTGCACCAAGGCATGCTGAGCTGCTGAACGTAACAGGTCAAGGATATAATTTTTGAAAGCGCCTACCTGACTAAAATCCTAGCAAATTAAAAACAAAAAAAAAATTACACACAATCAGAAAAAAGACCTTTTATTTGCAAAATAGAACTAACAAAATGAACTTTCAGAAATTGCATTCAGTGGCCTAATTTGGATTCCATCAACAGAGCAAAAGTCTCTCTGCTGACAGGGCAGCAAAAATATCCATCAGCTTGCCCTGATACATGATTTTGATGAAAAATACATTTAGGATAGTTACTGATTGAGCTGCTGTAACTTTATCCCTGACATACCAATTCCCTTTGCAACAGGGAACATTTAGTGGTTATGGACCTGTGTAAACTCAGGAAAAAAAAAGACAAATATTCAGATGAGAAATGACTGTATGAATTGATGAACTGGGAAGAAGAATGCACGGAAAATAGAGAAGCAGTTTGGGACTCACAATGGGATAATTTATCAGATTTAGTTTAATTGCTAGGAATCATGGAACATTATTTAGAAATCATATCTGTATCCAAGACCATACAAATCTGTCACCTGCAGCATGCGGTGCTGAGGGGGAAAAGCAGCTTTTCAGGTACGGGTCGCTGTTCCCCAAACTCCAACACCGCGATGCATGTGTGTAAGCAAAGGTCTAATTCTCTCTTCCTAAGGGGAGGGTGTTCAGAACTTATATTGTGCTCTCCAACCTGCAACGAGCTCCCGTGTTCAGGGCAGGAAGGCCTTCATGACTTGATCTTTTTGAGTCTAAAGAATATACTGACTGCCTGACTGCCAATGATTTTTCTCACAAAAGCCTTTTCTTCTCATTTTCTTCCCTGAAGCAAAAGGAGCAGCTGGTTGAGAGCGGAGCAGAGGCTGGTCAGTGGGTGAGGATGGAGATGACTGCTCTCCAGAGGCTCCCCTCCCAAGGACTCCCTTAAGCGTTTCCTATCCATTGTTTGAAAAAATAGTGTAACTTCATCCAGAACCACTTAAAATGATGCCAGGGATATTTTTAACCTCCTTGCAGTCATTAATGCCTACTCTTTTTATTACTACATATTGAAGGTCACAATTTTCAAAAGCAACTGGTATTTTTTAATTGTCCTCCTTGAGACATCTAAGCTGGGCTGGTTTTCCAGCAGCACATGTTCCATCAGCATGGCTCTTGCAGGGCACCTGAGCCACCAGGCACTTTTGGACATCATGGACAACACAGCTTTTGGGTCACAGATGTTTCTCAGCAGGTTTCAGAGGCTAAAATGGTACCACATTTTCGAAAGCCTAGTAGAAGATTTTATAGGGTGAAAACTAACCCTGTACCACAACTTCTAGAAACCACAAAACCTGACATTGTTCCATATTGTTGCGCATGTCAAAGATCTGTATAGTCGGGAAATGCTGGAAAATGACCCAGGGAGAAGATAAAGGAAATGAGACAAAAGGCGAGACAGCACTGGCACCAAGGCCAGGATTGACATTGTGCTCAGTTCAGCTCACATTACCTGACAGCTGCACAAAAATGTCCCATCTAAAAGATAGCATCGCTATATGGCAAGCTAACAAACTCACAGAATTTCTTCTGCTTTGAGAAGGAGGGAAGGGGATGAGGAAAAGAGCACAGGGGTTGAGGCTTTTTACATGTAACTCAGACACAATTCCCTCTGGATTTGGGACGTGCCTCTGTTAGATTATAAGGACTAAAAAACATGCATGGCTCCAAAGCAGCATATGTAATATTATATACATATATACTCATAAACCCAGTGATATTACATGATTATGCACATTTTAGTATGTTAATATAAATAATACATAATAGTTTAGAAGTGATACACCCACTATTTATGTTGCTACTACACACTTACAGCTACTATTAATATAAGCAACTGTTAGTTGCCTATAGTGATCGCCCAACTCTGAAAAACTGTACTTTTGAACAGAAAAAAAGGCTAAGTCAAAATTTCTATGTTCTGTTTCCTTATACTAATTATATTGATTTTTTTCTGCACAATAACAACATCAAATGCTTTCTGTTACCGAAAAATTTCAAGGGTTCCCTCCTGACATAATTCGGCTTTCAAGTTAAACTGAATCCTAATAAAATATTCAAAAGCACTACTGCCTGCTTTCCAAACACAACCCCCAAACCTATTTCACTACCTATATCTCCCTGTATGCACACATTATTTACGCCAAGCATCTGTGCACGTGAGATGTACCTTGATCTTTTCCATTGCACACAGTAGTGATGCCGTTTTCCACAGCACCCTCCCCATCTGAGCTTGGCCTCTCAGATGACAACTTCTGCAGGGACAAAGAGGTTAGCAGACATAGAGCGTTGTCACCTTCACCAAATGAAGTGTCATGAGTCAATTTAAAACTATGCTTACTATGAAATAACACACATTACAAGCTCTCATCCACTTGGAAGAAAAATAGAATATAGTAAAAAAATCACTTCTAGAGGGTTTTTTTTACATTGTTGTATAGGCTTTAGAAAAGCACAGAAATCACAAAATAGGTCTACATTTGAAAGTACACTCAGAACAGTGAAATAATAATAATTTAATACCTCTTATTACACAAAATATTTTAAACAAATTTCTAGACTCTGTGTTCCTGTTTAATAATCTGCTAGGCAACCAACAATTACATGGATCAAATAAGAATAATTTTTAATTTTTTTCTCCCTAGGCAATGTACTGATCATTCACTGCAGGGCTCTTCTCCTTCCTAATTCTTGCTTTCATATCCTGCTGAGTCAAGGCACCAGAGACAACCACATGTGAAGAGCCAAGTTTCTGTGTTGAGGCACGAATGCTTGAAAGGGTCTGCCAAAACAGGGACCTCAGCAATAAATTCTCAAAAATAAAAGACTTTCCCTTAAAACCTTTGTATAATCTTCAGCTGACCTTTCCTGATGGTCACATCCCTTCTGGCTCTTTGCACTTGACAGAGAGCGTCTCTGCATCACAGCACGTGTATCAGAATTGCACCCTAAATGGCCAAAGAGAAGCTGCTAATGGACACAAGCCAGTCTGCTGCTTGTTTGGGACTAAATGAATAGGCATGGCAGAAGTCATAACTCTGTAGGATGTGTGCATATATCCAAACAAACAAAAATGACAGGGGGCTAATAGTCTAAAACAGTAACATGAATCAGAAAATAGTTATTGAAGATTTCCCCAGAAAATGGTCTAACAAGAAAAATTTAATATACGAAATGAAGAAAGTAAATTCAATTTCAGCTTTGTGGTCTAAACATCCCCTAAGCCATGTAGTGTCTAGCACTGTCTCCATAAGCAATTACAAGGAATTTTGCATTCATAATCTTACCTTTTCTAGCTCCGTCTTGTGCACTGGAGAACTAGACAATGGGCCATCGGAGTCTACTGCTCCCGTACAGTTGCTGCACACTTCTTTTATAACCTTAGGAGACAATGTAAAACTTACTAATTGTTAACAAAATACAAATCAGATAAATTATATATGAATGTGAAGGGAAATAGGAAGAAGAATCCCACAGACATTTACTAGGCTGGCAGGTGTCAGGCAGGCTGCCACTACACCAACTTCTCCATGCTGCCTCCCCAGATCATTTCATGCACAACCTGGAGGAGACATCATGTCTAGAGGTGGATGGTTTCAGTTTCTAGACAAGCTAAGCTCCAAGGCTCTCCTGAGTAAAGAAACCAACAGCACTGCTGATTTCCATGTGCTAGTTTTGCAACACGAGCTCAGCTGACACCATCGAATTAATTTCATTATGATGACGAAAAAGTGGGATTAGATCCAAGGTCCTGCGTGTCAAAGGACAAGAGTTTTGCATAATACGCTACCCAGCTGCTCTTTTTTTGCTATGGGAGAATTAATGAAGTGCTGATCGACTTACAGTTAAGACTGTGCAGTGGTATTTTGTGGTATTTTTGTATTATACTTGCACGTTGACATAAAGGTATAGGTCAAAGTAATTGTAAATGTGTTCTGGGAAATGGAAATGGCATTATGTCTGCTTTAAAAAGTTAAAGAAAAATCCAGAACCTGGAACTCACTGAGATTTTGATAGAATTTGAAGAACTTCAAAAACTGAAACTATATAAATGTAAAAAATATGCAATGAGTAAAGACTTTTGATGATTCTCTATGGACACAATTAAATTTTTCTCTCTTGGGAGGTTATCACCAGCCCGTTATCAGTCTGAAATTGTTTCTGCTGATGAGAACAGGCCTCAGCTCTCCATCCAGACTCATGTCAAGGGGGTGCTGAGCTCCACACTACTGATGACGGCAATGCAGCCATGCAAGGACAGCAGAGCCAAGGGAGCTAAGAAAGAAAAGCATCCTGCTCTGCTGGAAGCATTACTGCTAGACACACAAACTTTCCCCTTTACATGCACGTGTTTACATACCCAGCTCCTCCCTTCACACTGTTTACAGCAAGCCCGGCTGGCGGGGAGGAGGATCTGGCCTGAGAACTCCCACTTCCAGGGAAAACAGCAATGAGCTAACTGTCAAAATCCAGATTTCTTTCAAGGACAGGAAAAGCAAAACAACATACAATGTCTTTCCAGTTTTGAACTGAACAACGTTGACGTAGAAGACATTAAAGAGCTAAAGATGGCCACAAACAGTTGTTTCACAACACTGAAGTTCCCTTTTAGGGCAAAGCTAAACAAATCGACTGTTTATGGGCTTACAAAAATCCTGATGTGCTACAACTCATGAGCACATCATGAATTACAGGTACTATGTGCCATAAAGAGAGAAAGAGCACCAGTGCCATTTTACAGATGGAGTACTCAGTAACAAAGAAAGATTAAATCACTCACTCAATGTCACATAAAAGAATCTAAGCAGAGCAGGGAAATGAACCTACACTTTAATTTCTGAGCTACTATCTTAAAGCACTTCAGCATCCTTTCTTGACTGTCTGAACTTCCCTGTATCTTGTCCCAGAAACATAAGCAGAGTATTTCATGGCATTTGATGTCCTTTATAACAGAAAATTTAGATATATCTGTTGCAGAGCACTTGCACCTTAGAGTTAAATGTAGCCGCAAATTCCCCAAAATCATAAGAAATGTTTTTATGTGTGCTGTTTTCCTTTCACTTGCTGGTCTTCAGTTTGGTGTAAATACACCACTGTTTTCTTCCTACAGAAATGTGTCTGTACAGTTTCTGAGAACATTCATTTCTGTCTCCTGCATGACCCTGATTCAATGGCTCATGTTTTCAGCATCTGCTCACACCACACAGTTCATTTTGGCACAGGCAGATAGTAATGGGAGTTACAGACAGAACAGAGGGAAAAGATTTGGCAGCATTAACTGAATAGTATGTGCAAAGTCACACACTCAAGTAAATCCGGTTCTTATCATACCTCACATATTTAAGGAGAAGCTAAAGTGTTTAATTGCGTTGTAATTAAATTTTGATTTAAAAAAATGACACATTATCAAATGGAAGTTCATGGCAGGATCTGAATTAAATGCATATTCAAGGATCCAACACTTCATTCGGGTTCATGGGGCTTGCTGGCAAAGACTTGCTCATCACCTTCTATGTGCAATATAATTGTGTTCAATGCACAGCATAAAACTCATACTTCTACAGCTCATCAAGATGAAATGTCTTTGATATGTAACGGTTGCCTGGATGCGCTCTCTGTAATTACGTTTGCAGACAGCTGCCATTGTAAATGTGGTTTTCACATGCTTATAGCTTTAAGTCAAAATTTTAAGGATAAAAGTTTCCAACAGTGTTGCCAACTTGCATAATTTTAATCACAAGACTCGGCGTTTTTGTCAATTTTGTCTATGTTCCATATCCTGGAGTCGTACGAAAAGATCACTATTTTCATTAGAAAATAGTTGTGAGAGTGGGGAAAGGAGGTCGGCAAACTTTTATCCATTGCGATGAAATGTGTGAATATATGAATAATTACATCTAAATGGCTCCAAAACTAGAAAGCAAATAAAAGGAATTCCCAAATGTGTTATTTTTAACAAAATGGCATAATCTGGATGGCTGTACTGAGAATACTTTGTAATGGCACATACTCCATTAATAGTTTAAGTTTTCCCACACATTAGAAAAGGGAAATAATTCTCTTGTTCTTACCACAAGTATCTTTGTACATTACATATACACATACACAGGGTGACCTGCCAGGAAAATCAAACTGAGATCATAAACAGACTACGTATTCAAATATTTAAAATATATAAGCAAACGTAATCAGAAAAATGAAGACCTTTCCTTTCTTTGGATAGCCTCAAAATTAAATACATCCAACATAATCTTCTGTTATTCCATCACAAGAATTTTAAACACCACAATTACCATTACAGTGTTACAATTAGCAGACTTCAGACCTGCCTCTTTCAACTGCAGACCTGGAAAAAGCTCGTGTAGACCCAAGTATGTTATTATTGCTTATTTATGTTACAGAAAAGTCTTGAATCCCCAGCTGGATCAGGATATACACCAGTGTATCACATTGAATGCAGTGACATGAGGAATAGAGGGGAAATATTTGCAGGTACAAAGCTGGAAAGAGTCCCTGCCCCGAGCTATTGACAGTGATGGGTGAAGTCAGTGGAATTTCTGCCACGTGGTGTGTCTGGAATATTTCTCTCCTTAAAACTATCTTACGACAGAAACACTAGCACTCAGTATAAAACCTTCATAGCTGGACTCACCCACAAATTTCTATAACATCTTATTTTAAATGATGCACCATGACTACTTGCCCTACATTTATTCTTTTTACCTGCAACGTCAAAAGAATCAAATTAGATTTTTCCAGGTACCTTCAAAGATCCAGGCTTCAGAAAAAAAACACGGGCTACGCAGTAAAAGCAGAAAGCCAGCTGCTCGCCAGCCAGACCCTGCCACACAGGCACCAAACAAATTCTGAGTAAAAGTACTAAATTTGTGGAGGGTTCCTTGTGGTTGATCTCCTTGAGACTCTATAAGGAATAAGACTGAGTCTTCCTGCATTTGAGGAGCTTGCAGACCTCTCTCCTGGTTGATACTGTGGGATGAGTTCAGGCTGCAGGCTGTGCTTACCCCAGGGATGTGATTACAGCATCTCGTCTCGTGTTTTCACAAAACTCAGAGGAGAGGAGATGCTCACACTTTTAATATGATTCAGTTCAAAAGTGATTAGGGAGAAAGCTGACGGCCTGACTGCTCCTTTGCTTCACTTCTATGCATAACCAGGCTAGAAATCCACAAGCCGAGCCACCCTCTGTCACCCATCTACTCATGTGTTTCGCAAACATGGGAATTGCTATAAATGGGACAGGCTGGGTCCTCTGTCTCTTGTCTCTGCTGCTTAACTCTGAAGATAGGAATATGTTAAATCTGTAATCTGCTTATGCACAACACAGCAGAAGGAAAAGGGTTTGGCTCCAGACGTCAGTCAGTGTTTCTCATTCCTGAAACACTCCTTTTTCAGTGCTGGAGGAGTACTGACTTTCTGGGACTTTCATCATTCTGGCATGACTAAATTCTCATTTTCTCTCTCTTTTGGACCCTTACACAAAACACACTTCAGTGTCAATCTCTTGCTCCTTAAGAAAGCACTAAAACTCTCTTAGCAATTTGCAGAGAAGAAATGCCCTGAGGAGCTTGCCTAGATAAATTAGAGGAAAAGCAAAAACTATTCACATCATAGCCTATGCTTTAAGTCCCCAAAAGAAACGTCTTTTACCCTCTGTACTGGAAAATGTCATTCTCAAGCATGCCCTAGCTTGAAAAGCTTCATCTTTCTGCCTTACTGCTGTTTGAACAAAGTGGGGATGAGATTCTAGCAGAGTAGCAGCCAGCAAGCCTATCTTTAGTGCCTGTATATCCCCTTAAAAATACTTTTCTGACATATTCAACCAAGACAACCTCTGTATCATTTCTCCTGTGTTATTACCATGAAGACTATTGCCATATATGGCCACTTGATCAGGCAGAGCCCAGAGGAGGAGGCGCTGGGTGGTTGGAGGCATTGCTGCTGCAAGGACACTGGTATCCCATGCAAGGAGAGCTGGATCCCCAAGCCCAGGCAGTGCAGAGATCCAGACCACACTTACGGCCATAAATTTGGGCTATTTATGATTTAAATAGTTTTCCATCCAAAGCTGTGAGAGGGAGAGAGGAGGAATACTATCTCGTGGTGACAGCAGGGGACCGAGTCTCAGTCCTCCTGAGTTCTGCTCTGAGATGTGCTACAGCTTGCATCTGTGATTTTAGTCAGGAACTTAAAGAAAACTTATCCCTGAGAAAACAAGCAAATAGGATGTTTGTGGTTCTGTATTCGCTGGTGTTTTCTTTTTTTTTTTTTAATTTACATATGCATCTGATTTTTAAAAGTAACACATTGTTTTCCATGGTGCCAGTCACACACACACGCTCTGGTTCCGAGTCAGGATGGGGTCCTTGGCTCTGCCAGAGCACCCTGGCTGCCGTCCCGCAGGCTGGCCAAGCTCTCACATGCAGCTCAGTCTCTTGTGTCTCCAGATCATGCCCTAAATAGTTCTTATGCAAACACACTGACCTTGCTGTGGTTTGTACCGAGGTATCTAAAACCATCTCTCTGAGACAATAGGGGTGTAAGTCCCGGGAGGTTTAATTTAGTTTGCAAAGCCTTCACTGCTGGTGATGATGTGCTGTGCCAAGAACCCAGCCTGACCATCTTGGGACACCATGGTCCTGAAGTTACTTAGAAACTAAAAAAAACACTATATGGAAATCACTTATATTCAGTATGCATCCCCAAATATACTTTTTCCAGTCAGTTTTAAGGCATGATCATTCAGCACTTGACTCAACTCAGCTACAAAATGGAGCTAATAACCTCTTTGGGGAACATTACTTGAGCCAAGAAAGTAATGCTTGAAGTGTTTTGAGATCTCCAGCTGGAAATTCCCATAGAAAGTAAAACCAGCCACACAATGTTTACAGTTACAGGCTCAGACTTGTGCTGATTTAAACTGGTAAAAGAAGAGCTCTGTCACTAGTTTATTCTTCAGGAAAACTCAGCCACATTAAGATTGAAGACCAGTAGTTACTTGACTCCCCTCACTTAAGCCCAGGACAGTGAAAAGAAAAAAAAAAAAGATGTTTTTGAAGACTTACAGGAGACAACATGCAATTATCAGAGATTGAAACTGGATAGGACAACCAGATGAACATCCTAACAAGAAGTGTTACAGCATCTTTGACTGGATAGTCCCAACCTTGATTTTCTTCTCTCTTCAGGGAACAAATCCCTCTTATTACAACAAGTTCAGAACTGACTGAACATTCGTCAAAATGATAGATGCAGGTATGTCTGCTTGCGCCTGAAACATTCACTGCTTAATTATAGACCCTCAACTAAAGAGACTGCTGCAAAATGGCCGCACACCATAAAATGAAGAACAGTTAACAAAGGGTGCATAACATTAGGTAAAAGTGAAAATCAAGGCCCATACTCCAAAATGATAGATTATCTCTCTTGCATGATAAATCAGAAATGTATTTTTGCAGGAGGCCACATTAAAAGGAACACAAAGCCTTGGGGCCAGACACCATGACCATTGCCTTCTTCTGTTGGTCTTCTACAAGAAGCTATATTAGAACTTAATTTCCTTGGCATTCATGTATTTTTAATATTAAGAGCAGTTTTCTGTGGCCTAGTTTGCAGGTCTTGCACACAGAACACATTCATCTGTATGAACGAAGGCACTAAACAAGCTGCTTCTTGTAGTGTCATGTTCTTAGCAGTCCTTTTATTTTTCATTTAGCATTTCCCAGGGATGCTGACAAATAAGCATAGTTTCAACCAGTCCGTTGGATGTGCTGAGACAAACAGGCAGATTTAAGACCTTACTTGACCACAAATGCACAAAAGTGCACACAGATGCACATACACTCAAGCGCGCATGGAAAAAGCTCATTTTTGGGTCAGAGTGTGTAACTGCATACATTTTTTCATGTACATTTTTGTGGGAACATTTTAGGACTCAAGTCTGGAAAATTCCACCACTTTATGTTGCCCACCATATTACCGCTATGATCTCAGCTCTAGGCTGAATTTATACTAGTTACACTTCTTGCTCTGAAATCTTGACAGGCTCTTTGGTGACATCAGCTATCTCTTTTTCATCAAGCATTTGTTAGCTGGTAAACCTGAAACTCCCTCTGTGGTTTCCAGTCTAGACTTCAATTTGCACTAGGTTTATCAGCTGGCTTTTCTGGTGTCATCTTTACAAGAAAGGTCTAAAATATTCTGCATTTATTTTGCACTTGTCTTCTAATAGATATGTTTAAATCATTCGCTTAAGTAAGTGTATTTTACAGCAATTACATCCGACTTACAAATAAAATCACCTGGTTTAGTTTCCATGGGAAAATCTGGCCTCCAAAGCCATTGTGAGTTTTTCAGGCTCAAGAGTAAAGCTTTAATTTGACACTTACATATGAATTCATTGTTTCCGAGTGATAACCTGTCTTCACCAGTACATATTGGTCCAGTATCTTTGACAGAGAAGGCATGTTACGATTTAAAATTTTCATTGCAGAGACCTTTCTCATTGTCACTCTCTGAATCTGCCCATTTCATTAACTACAAAAATCACACATAAGTGCCAGAACACTGCAGAGGATCCTGTGCCTCTGTGTGACAGGCAGGGAAAGCTCAAACCACTTCTCCCAAAACAAAGCAGTGATCTCTTTCTCAGTATAGGAACTTCCTAAACAAAGCCATGACTTTCAGAAGCTCATTTTAGGTAAGGCTTGAACGAGCAAAAAGATAACTATTTTCATAATAATAAAAACCCCCTAAATTTTGCTACGTTTTCTTAAAATACAAAAAAAATCCTTTTTTTCTCAAAAAGATATACTTCTTGTAAATGTTGGAGCTGCTGCAAGAGCTGCACAGACCATTTTTGGTTAGCTGTCGGATAGGCAATTTGTACTGCACAGACCAGAGCGCCGCAGCCATACTGAGGATTTGGAAGCTGAGTGTACGGTAGCATTGCCATGTACGTGAAAGAGTTTTATTAACAGAGAGTTTCATTAATAGAGAGCTTTGCAGCATGAAAGAACCAAGTAAAGTGCTGTCAGACTGTCTCCAAATGCTTTGCAGATAACATACTGTCCAGCCATTCACCCTCAGCACACAAAACTCAACATGCAACTGTTTTTGAAGTGGCAGAATTGCATCTGGGATACGCAAAAATCTAGCACTGCTCTGTCTGCCTGTGTGGGGAATGCTCTATGTACAATTTAAAAAAGAAAAAATATAAAGAAAAGCACTTTTATGAAAGCCTGATAAATGCCAACAAATTCAGCATTACTAAACCCAAGTTTAGAACAACACAGGAAATAACGGTGCATTTACCATGATCTAATTACAGTGGAATTCCCTTGGAAAAGAAGATGACTTACGAATTTCTTTTCATTCCAATCACTGTTTTTGAAACTCTAGGTGAGTTAATGGGACACTTGGATGGTGCTAGATTTTAAAACCTAAAACAACATACCGGTGTTAGAAGAAGCCTAACAAATACATGGCTAAGACTAGTTTCTATTTAAAAAGACAATAGAGAGGGCATTTTCTAAGCTAAGACACAAACTCTCAGTCAAAACCAAATACACACAAACTGCAAACCCCCAAAAGGTATATTCAAATATTGCAAAATAGGCAATTACAGATTAATTTTGTGTTTAGTAAATTAGCCCACAGCAGAACTCATACTTCTTAAGCTGAATTTTATGTCTCCCTCTTCTGCAGAAAAACTATTTGCCATCAGGAAATTCCTAGGTGTTTAATTTGATTCTGTTTGGAAAAATACAATATATTCTTAGAAAAATAAGTACCATATAAAGTTGGATCAGAGCACCGCATCGAGAATGCCTGATGAGTCTTATGCAGTCAGACTTTTACATGTGTTTAAAAGGCTGGATTTCAAGGTGTTAAGCTACTGAAAGTGCGGTGATAGTTTCCCACAGTACTTCACTGACCTCCACAATCGAGAATGGCAAAGTCCCACATAAATACTAGTAATCTGGTTAGGATCTAAAGCTGCGGCCCTTGCAATGGGATTTTCCACATTTGCAGACACTGCACAGAAAGGAGTGGAAGATGACAAAATCCCATTTCTCAGAAGTCTGCATTCCCAGAACAAACCATAACAGATGATCTCCTGCAAATCCAGAATTAGCAAACTTCATTCTACTTCAGGAAGCTGAAGGTTGCTCCATCCAGAGCAATTCAAACAGGTATCTTCTTGGAGATGCTTTAGGCGACCATGATGGTGATATGCCCGATTTTTGCAGGGTAGCCTATGGTACTTAAGCATATATACCACCCCAAAAGCCACCTGGGTGCCAGCCCCCTCCACCCTAGGTAATTCAAACCTTCAGCTCCCTACCAGTGTGCCTTATCCACCAAAGCTTGCTGCAGAATAAGCTGGAAAAGAAGACAGAAAGGAACTTGCCAGCTCTCCTCTTCATGCCAGATTATTGTGCAATTAGCAGTGAAAATCACACACAGCAGCAGCAGCTGTGTAGTACTCAGCTACCGGTAGCCCAAGGAGCCACTTCAAGACCTAAACATTAAGTCTGTATTTCTGCAGTCCAAAATCAGATGAGATTTAAGTGGCCTGGATTTGCCTGAAAGCCACTGCCTGTATCTCAGTTTTTAACAGCAACTGAGCAGGCAACAGAAGCACTTTGTGGGTGGAAAAGCTCCCAGTCAGAAATTCCCCCTTACCTTTAGCCACTGCTCCGCCTGCTCTTTGCTCTGCACTGCCAGAACCAGGGCATCCGCTCCTTGGTGAGAGATTTTCAGCTCATGCTTCTTCTTTTTGCTGTCTTTGGGAATGTACGTGATACTGCAGTCATTCAGGAGTAGCTCCATCTGGGGCTGCTGGTCCTTGGAACTTTTGTAACACTAAATAAATGTAAGGAAAGTTCAAAAGTTAGATATCACCTTTCTGAACTCTGGGGGAAAGCTGTTATCATCTAGAAATGCCATTTTAAAATTTTTAATATTTTTCTTGCACCTCTTTACCACATACCACCGAGTTCAGCCAATGCCAACTTTGCATTTCTCCTCCTCATCCCCTCTATAAAGCAAAATTACTTCCAGACTGACATTAATAGACATCTTTTATTGCAAGACAGGTACAACATATGGAGAGCATTAAGCTTCTCTGCGTTATCCTCATGACTCAACCTTGAACTTGATCAGGTAGGAAGAGGGTGATTTAGTTATATCTGTTCCCATGTAGCAACATCATAAACTTGTACAGTTAACAACTGTAAAGCCCAGATACTTACCCTGCCCTGCAGCAACAGCCCAGCAAATCAAGGCAAACTTAGGCCAGTGCTTACAAGCCGCAGCTGCAAACGCTCTGGCACGTGCCTTACTCAGCTGTTCTTCTTTTTCAGATAA
This sequence comes from Pampusana beccarii, assembly GCA_013399365.1. Classification (NCBI taxonomy): domain Eukaryota; kingdom Metazoa; phylum Chordata; class Aves; order Columbiformes; family Columbidae; genus Pampusana; species Pampusana beccarii. Next base: position 39,934 of record VWYH01009496.1, read on the forward strand.
GTAAAAGAAATAGTCATGCTGTGGAAAGGGGGCAGAGTAGCAGGATGGTAACTTTTTCAACTAATTCAGTTTAATCAGTCACTGCCCAAAAGTGCATCAGTCTCCATGTTAATTTACTCTGCGAGCTTCTGGCTAAAACTATGTGACTGACAGAATGTTTTTTCCCTCGGCAGCAAGTGCTGTCAATGAAGAGCTATTTCATGCCGGAACATGGATAACCTGTTCTGTGTTTGAATTGGTGATCTGAAGAGGAAAGGTTTCACGTTACATCACTTGTCCTACAGACCAAGTCCCTGTCCCCATCTTCTAGCACATCAACACAGCTGAGGTTCCTAAAGCTGTTGTAGAGTGCCAGACTCCAGAAAAACATTTGTCTATATGAACATCCAGTTATTTTATATACTTATGTATGTGATCAGAGAAAAGCACATAAACTTTTGCATGCCAGCATCAGTATTCATGTCATGACGCAACTGTCAGGAAGACAGTAGCTGTTAAAATTATGCTATAAACACTACAATTTAGGCTGAGCAAATACAGCCACTCTAAACCAGCCTCTGTAAATCACTCATAATCCTCCTGCCCTCTCCAAAGCCCATTAACTCAGCTTCTCTAGGTTGGTTACAAATTTTAAGTTTGTAACATTAAAAAAAAATTAAGTATACAAGCTATGAGAGCTTGAAAACATACAACATTAGTCACTTTAAGAAGCAATAAACAGGATATATTTTCCTTTATATTAATTTAAATATTTTATTTATAATTATACCTTATTAAAATTGAAGTATTTATACATTAGAAGACTTCAAGTGAAAAATGATTCCCTACTAAAATGTCTACTTCTAATTAAAATATGTTTGGTTTATGATGACAGCTGCATTTATAACACAAGCAATTACTAACCTCTAAGAATATACATATTTGTTTTACTTGCATACCTCATAAGCTAAACATCTAAGTCCTCCTTCAAACAATAAACCAATCTTGTGTAACTTGGTCAATAGACTCCTATTGTGATTTTTTTTCTTAATCCCCATTACAGAATTACTGAAAGACAATCCCTATAAGGAAAAAAGGCTTTTCAGACCACACATGTGGCTGAAGGAAGTAAAAGAGAAAAAATAACATATTTCTGTACAGAAGAACAAACATAATTGTAGAAGAAATATTGTGTGATTTCAGAGGAGAATCTGCTTCTTTCTTTCTTTTCTTCAAGCTGTTAACAGACAGTCCTGAAATCTGATATGATCCCAATATATGGTGACAAGAAGTGAATAAAGAATAATGGTATTATAACAATATAATAAAAACTGAATCAGAATCAACATTCTTTTTAACATTTAAATAGAGGAGGATACAAAAATTATATCCGCAGTAATAACTGGAAACTAGCAAATTAATTCCAACCATATTCTCAGAAACCTCTTACCCAGATATCTCTGTTTCATACCCTGTTATTTCCTATACCACCATAAGCACAAATGTACTTGGAAAGGCAAATCATAAGCTGAATTGTATCAGTGTAGAATAATGAGGTTCTACAGAAAATATTCTATCACCTGTTAATCAGATTCTTACATTCGGGATATTGCAGTAATGATTAGTTATATAGTTAGTTGGAAGCACCAGATAGGAAGACAGGGAGTGCCTGAGACCCCAACTTATTTATTACGGTAAGCACTAGTTCGCTTACAACGACACAGAAACTAGTGCTTCCCTCAATTAGGCTTTCTTTTCAGAAAAGAAAAAGACATCTACAAGCAGATAATTTACTGACTTCTGGGATCTTTTACTGGCGCCTCCGACAGAAAGAAATGTAAAAGATTTGCTTAAGGAAAAAATACATCCACTTGTTTTTTCCCTTTCTATAATGCAGCTGTGCATCATGTGAATACTGCATCTGTAATTACCGCAGAACAGATGGCAAAGGTTTAGTTTAAAGTGTATACACTGCCACAGCATATGCTGCCAAGTGAATTCTCAGTCTAACAAGGGACTTTTCTCTCCAACCGCCTGATCCAACAGTTCATACACAAAGCTCCCTATGAGATTTTTGGTCCACAGGGAATGAAAGATCGGATTTACAGTTTCAGCAATTTTTTTTCCAAATGAAATATGTTAGTACTTAATAGGCCAGACTTTCTTTCCAATATCTTGGAACTGCCTGAGTTTAAGTGCAATAAAAATCAAAGTTCTAGGTGGCTAAATGATACACTTACAATTTCAGTGTAGAACATATTCAAAAAACCATATTCCCATAAAAATAAATACATAATCTGAAAGGTAAAAATAAAACATAGATAAAAATAAAAATTACCAGTAGTTTGTTTTCTTTGATAACACACAGTAGTTTGGTCCACTGCCCAAATCGTTTCTTTCTAAGGAGGAAGGCACAGATTTTGGCATCCTTCACCAGATCCATAGAGGCCTCCTCGGAAGGCCACTGATGTCTCATTTTCTTCCCCTTTCCATCCTCCTCCTCTTCATCGTAGGATTCATAAGAGCTGCTCATAGCGTCTGAGTCATAATCTTTAAGAAAAGTGTAAAAGCGTCAGGTTAAAACATTTAGCCATGAAGTGTACTGAAATAACTGAAAATCTCCACAGTGTTCACTTTAAGTTAAGAATTTTGAAAGTCAGCCACGAAAAAATTACTGTTTGGTGCTTAGTAATATCAATACATTAAGATAATTGATTAAGAGATGCTGTTCCATTACAAACCTTTATACAAGACCTGTGCTGACACCTTGGGAATTTTAAATGAAAGAATGAGCTGGGCATACATAGCCAGAATTTTAGGTAGTATTTTATTACATTGAACATATTATCTTGCAGATAACTTCACCTTTTGTAATTATTTTACTGAGAAACATTTTCATCTTACCCTATTGCATAATAGAAAATGTAGGCACAGAAATGTCAATATTAGTACAGAATATCAAGAAACAATAATGAATATGACAAAGGTCACAAGAGTAAATTATGAGGCACTATCTACCTATCATAACATTTTGTACAATTCTCAAATACAGCACTTGCAGTGATATAAATAACATTGAATAGACTATATTATTCCTTGAACTAAATATTTTGCTGGAGTTAAAGGCATTCTGAAAAAATGTTTTGTTATGTGCTTCACCTAAACAACTTAATCCTGCGCCAAGTTTGGTGATCGAATGACAAGATTCCTTTTTAATTAAACAATCTTTGTTCAGGCCTTCATTTTCAACAATGCAGTCAGCTCCAACACTAGTCCTGTCAACTACAAAACTAATTTGCCATCATCTCAAAACCCTTTCTTTTACCATCCACATTTATTTATTTCTTTATGTGGGTATACATCTAGAAAGCCCTTCAGATAATAACACCTTAGGGCATGCCTATTATCCACTGGAACATGTTCCCATGTTGGAGAACTGATTGAAATATTTTGACCAGCTGAAATTTCATCTAAATATTTCAAGTATACTTTGGCATAATTTTAGGTCAGAAAGTGGAAGAAAATCTCCCATTTGCTTTAGCTAGGTAGGAAGGAGACCCGGGACAACTGGCAAGAGGACAAGAGAGTGGATTGCAGGAAAGCTCATTGGAAATCAGTTCCTACCTATGTGTAGAGTCAGAATGGGAAGTACCCAGACCTCACATCTCTGAATCAAGACTAGATACTCTGGTCTGATTTGTGTTTTCACAAAAGGCTACAAAACAGTATATGTTCATTCCAAAGTGGAAGGAAAATAAAATTTGAAGCTCTTGAAACTTTTTATTTATTTATTTATTTAATTAACTGCTGTCTTCTGGGCAATTCTGCTATGGACTGTTTGGTTTGGGGCAGCTCCATACACACAAGTGGTAGAAGCCTCAGCTGATTATCAATGGGAAAACACTATAATTTTTCACTTGCTTTACAAAAATCAAGAGAAAGATGGAAAAAAATATGGTAGATGTTTAAACTGATAGATTTGGAAACATTTATTCCAGAGTACTTATTTTCGCATATTTGTTTAAAAGAATGTGTAAGATCTGGTAGAACTTGCCACTTCATCCATCTTTTCCTCCTCCTTGGTGAAACAGGAAAAAAAGCCTAAACAAAAACCCACCAAAACCTGAAACAAACCAAACATTCTCCCCTCCAACCTCCTTTTGGAGCGGCTATCCACAACTTTTCACACAGAAACATCAGGAAATGTTTGAGAGATCTTCAACCAGTCTCAAACACAAAGTAGCACGCCAGCCTGTTTGAAGCAGAGGCAGAATGATTCACATGCTGTTACCAAATTTGAAGATGTAAGGTCTAATCATTCAATCAGCATCTTCAAGAAGGCCTTCTCCCAAAGGCATGGGCTAAGGGACAAGCTGCCTAAAGTTGCCATCTCTCTGGGAACTTCATCTTTAAGTCTGCCTTTCCCTTTAAAATAGTAATACTTAGGTGCCTATAACCTCCTCATCCCTTCTTTGAATTTAGTAGTGATCTTTGTTGCAGCTATGCCACTGTCACAATGTTCCCCTTGATGTTTGCTCCCTTTCTACAATACTTTTACCTCATTTGTGATTTTGTTCCAGTTTTGGCAATAATATCACTCTGAAACTTTTTTTTTTAATAAGGAAAGAAGAAGTAAGAAGTCACTACCCTACTGTGAGATATGGAAATACTATTCTAGTAGAATTCTTCTAATTACTAATAAGATTTATCTCCTCCAAAATTAAGAAATGACCTGCTCAACGTAAGAGTTTCTGGGGGTTCATTTCCAGCAGAACAACTTGAGACATGAACGTATGGGAGGGACACTCCTCAAATATAATCTTCCCAAGAGAGTGGAACTATGTCATTTTTCTACATTATGAGTATACACTGAAGAAGAGATGTTTGCATGGCAAAGTCAGACTTCAGTCAGAGGGTGGTCTGCCAAATATGCCTTCCCCATCTGCATTTTAAAGCGTATCAATCAAAAGGATGCAAAAACTGAATCTGTTTTAACATATTTTTTTCTTTCCTCTTCAGGCCATGATTTAACTTCTTCATATTGCAGAAAAGAAGGTTTCGCTTTGGATAAAATTATCAGTCACCTCTGTCACACAGCACAGTGTTGCTTTTTTTTGTATCATAAAGCCCATGCAACTGTCTCACTTTCTTTTCAGAAAAGCTACTTGATTAAATCACTGTTCTTTCCTCACAACATTCAATCTCATGACTTCTTTCCCTACAGTAAGTTTTAGCAGTTTCTAAAAAATTACTTGTAGAAAGTCCTGACTGAGACTTCATAGTGCTGAAATTCTGCACATTACATATCCTACAGATACTTCCCATGTAGGCCCACAAGGAGTCCAAGTGCAGATTTCATGTTAGGAATATGTTGTATGATCAGCAGAGGGATTCTGCTGGCATGGCAGTTGCAGGTTCATCCAAATCTCTGTTTATAGGAGGATGAAAGCCAACAGGAGCTGCCGAGGGTCCCATCCTCACACAGTCTGATGGGATCTCTGGGGACCTGTTGCCATATCCTGCCCATTAAGTACTCCCTGTGTTTCTCTTCTCCTTCATTTGTGGGACTCTTGGCCGGAAGAGTTTGCCGTGGGACTCACACCAGGAAGGGTGACCACCTTGGAGTACTCACATCATCTGGCTTAAACTTTGCCGCTCTTTGCCATATCCTGCTCCTATTCTTTGTTTCTCCAAACTGCTGTATCACATCCAAAGCAAGGCTTTTAGGCTCTGAGACACAAACTAGCATGTGTAGAAAAAGTGAAAAACATCTCTCCAAAATAAAGCGGTTTTATTAAACCTACTAAGGTCTCAGAGACTTCAGAAGCGCTGATCCAACATGTTCTAGTGCTGCTAATCTACCTTTTTTGTTGTTCATCTTCTTAATTTTCTGATTATTCTAGCTTCTTTTGACATTGGCTTTTCACCCTTATCTTCACCAAAATTTTCCACTTTAAGGGGTGAAAATCAAAGCAGACTTTTTGTAATATTGTATCCCAAAGATTAGTCTGTGATAATTTAGGCATATGGAACAGACCAGTACCTTTAAGAAAAGGAGTTATCAGACAAGGCATATACAGTCTTGTTTTCATCTACACGCCAGTGTTTGCTTACAAACAATTACAGTGACTTGGGGAAGTTAAGAGATATTGCATTTTCATGATATCTATTCTGCAATTTTCTTCAGTTTCTGTTTGCCTTTACAGATAGGACACATGGTATGTAAGCCTCCTTGCTATTAATGACATTACAAAAATATTCCATAAGCATATTTACTTAAGATAATGATCCCAACAGTTGTTTAACAGTTTATCCTTGCACTTCTTTGTTATGGTCTTCTTCATCTCAAACAGTCCAAACAGCTAAGGTTACATCTTTGGTTAATATGCTGCTTTGGTAGCTTATTTTAATTACCACACAACTGGATTTAGTGGAAGTTTTGCTTGACTGGAGAGAAATTACTAATGGCATATTGAATTAAAAATCAACTTTATTGTGAAGAGCAGAATACTTTTAACATAAATTAAAAGAGATGATAAGGACGTCAGGACATAAGAAAACATAGCAAAACCACAGTGAGATGATAAGTTACACTAACAGAGTTTTAAATGTCTGTGTATATATATACTTAAATTAAGGAATTATTAATGAAGTTTTAAGGCTGATAGCCAAAATATTTTTATGGATTTGGATGGTTAAGTACAATAAGAGATCAGTTTCATATTTTGTCCTTTTTTTTTTTTCTTTCCCTAGGCAATCCTTTAGCAGTGCTATTAATATTTGTACTATTAATACTCTTCTGCCTGACCATGGTTCTTGTTTAATGACAAAACACAAATCAGCAGCTCACTAGATTACAGGGTGTAGCAGGACCACCCTGCAGCATTGCAAGGGAGGAAATGAGGAGTGATTCTGCTGCTCTCCTGAGACTGTATATTCCTTCATTTGCTTTACAGCACATGAAACCCTTTTTTAGCTTGATTTTCTTAGGTAAATTAAGAGCTGCCTGAATACCTCCATTTGTGCAGTGTACAACTGAATAATTAATGTTCTAAGGTGACTCCTTTGCATATGTGTTAATAACAGAGACATCATTTTATTCATTTGTTCTGGTGCAAATAATAAAAATTACTTTAAAATGCGAAAGATATGCCTTTAATCTTTGGGCCACAGAAAATAACAATTTGTTATAAATCAGCCATACACAAGTCATAAATTACCCCAGCCAATAAAAAAGCAGTAAAAAGGAAAATCTTTGCAATTTCTTAGTACATAACGTCCTGCTGACTGACCCTGTGTAAATGCTCACAGCAGTAATTTCAGCAGTTCATCAGCACACTCTCTGCACAGCTCCACTTAAGTGCCCAGGTCTTTGCATAAGTATTCGGACATGAGAAAGAGTATTTGTGTGTTGCAGAAGGGCATTCTGGTCACCCGTCAGAAGGCAGCCCTCTGCCTTTGGCACTAAAAGATTACTCACAGAAATACTATCATGTGCATCAAACACGACCTGTTTGATCTGCCAGCATGACTGATTTATCCCTATCTATGTCTCATCAGAAATGCTGCAAATCATGTATTTTCAATAATTACCTTTTTATTTGTCTACTTTAGCAAGTAACTCAGTAGATCTGCGGATCGCGGATCAGCGCCAGTTTCTGAGACCTGTACATTTCCAGTATTGCCAGTTTAGAGGGATTTACTCTGGACGATACTTTACTCTGGAACTCCAGGTCCAGTGCCCCCACCACCTTCATGGTTCAAAGCTGTCCAAAAGACTAATGGCTGATTTGGACCCTCTGTTTCCAATAGCACCTGAAACATGTTTAAGTGCACCTAACTGGAGCTCCACGTTTAGTTTTCTCTAAAGGGAGCCTGGTTTGTGCATGTCAAAACAGTTCTGCAAACCAAACCAATGCATGGCCCCAAAAACTCTAAGCCACGCTTATAACACATCTTCACAGCACTGATAGAAATGCAGCTGTCAGATACTAAAAAAGCTGTAGGACATTGGAACTACCAACTCCTCAGAAACTGGCCTGGATATATATTACTCACTGGAAGTGATGTACTCAGGAGCCTTCCCAGGACTAAGTGGTACTGCCTCTTCGTAATAGCCTTCGGGAAGGGAAGACGTTGGTAATGGCGGAGGCCCATTATCTGGTGGCTAAATGAAGAAAAAAAAAAAAGAATAAGTGATTACAGACCAACGAGGTGTTAAAATAAACATGGTCAGAACACCTGCTCATGATCAGTGCTAATGTTATCAGCCTTATAAACCCAATGGCTGCCTTTCTGACCATTTCTTCTGTCAACTATCTCTAAAAGCAAGGCTCTGGAGGGTGAATTAGATGTGTGTTCTGCAGGGTTGCATCTTTTAGAAGCCAAACAAGCCTAAATCTCAGCATTGTCATATGTTGTTCTAATTAATCAAACAATAATAAGCATAGGTTGAGATTTGAAGCAACAAAGACCATTACACCTAAAATAATTTGTATTACAGCAGCAAACAGTTTGATTGGACAGTTTAGAAAAGCTAAATAGCCGGGGCTGGCAGAGATCAAGGACAGATAATTTAGATCATATTTTCACAATGTATTTGTTTCCACAATGACAACTCAATTCTAAATATAGACATTAACTTTTAAAATGCTATCGCTACATAGTGAAAACTGAGCTACAACCAAGGAAAAATTTGGAACATGAAGAAACAATTATATTTCAAATACCAGGTCAAATTCTAAAATGCTTCTTTTCTAAATATAAACCTGGTTTAGATTTTAAAATGACCCTCTGCTGGTATGTTGTTATAGTAACAAAGTAAATTTAGTACACTATGACTTCTTCCATGTGACTTTACTGTTCTATTTCCTTAGGAAGTACCAAAACAACTCTATTTTATAGAATTCATTCATATTTGCCACAGGTTTTAGTTCCATATTTTCATATTGGAGAAAAAACTGAAGACTTTTTCCAACGGCAGTAGTTTATTGTATGATTACAAAAATATAACTTGTAAGTGGAGTCTCATTTCTGCAGTAACATTTTTACAAGACATCCTTCTATTTTTTTTTTTCGTGTAATGAAAGAGATGTAACGGTGTTTTCTGCATTGGACTGATCCAGTCTAAACTTGGGGAACAAACAGAGATACCAAAGTAAGAAACTGGTCAGGGTGGGCTTTGCTCATGGTCCAATGCAGACACTTCTGGAGTGCAATTCAATGGGCTGAGCAGCCTAGTAGAGGCACAGAGCCTTCTTCCACACAATATAGATGAAGCCACAGCACCAGACTCCTCTTTCGCTATAGACCTAAAGTTACCCAGGAGGAACCTGAGCTTTAATAACATGTGGCATTAGCTGTAATGAAATTACTTCTGTGGGCACTTTCAGGCCTGGATTCATCTTTGCTTGTTTCAAAGCCAGACATCTCCAAATCTCATTACTGATTACACACCTATGCCAGACATCTAATTCTTAAAAACATCACCAAGATGAGTCCCACCTTTAGTGTGCTGTGTATTTAACTTCATTTTGAGAAGGTTATTCCACTTTGCAGGTAAGAGCTTGTGAATTCCTGATGTGCGGGCAGGCGAGGAGCTAGTGAATAAACCTGCCCTTCAGCTCATCCAGCACTGACTTCCCTTTGTGCACTGAGTAAAGTCAGACACTTCCTCACGAACAATTAGTTGACTTGTGGTTGAACACAGGAATTCTTCACCAGATTGAGATTTACACTAACATTACCTCTACATCAAATGATACAGCCAGCTTCATACGTCATACTCAATTACAGATAAGAAATGGCAATTAGTGGTATCTACAATGTGAACCAAATGAGTTTGCCTCACAGACCAGTTTTGTTAGAGAAATTATCTGTCAAAGAAAAAAAAAAAAAAAAGACCTTTAGCATAATATTCCTGTGATTCTGCTAAAAAATCCCAAACCGCAAATATGCACATCATCAGAAAATAAATGAGTCTTTCCCAGGTTAGTTGCTGCTGCACAATAGGCGTAAGGGACATTACAAAATACAACATGTTATTAATACTGGAAAATTGACAGCACATTATGTATTTTGCCCTACACATCTGCACACATCGGCTCTACGTGGCCTGAACTGCTAGATACAATAGGGAGAGCTGCCTCCAAAGAGTTCATATTTTCTCCCTTCATGCAAATGAGTAGAGCCCTGCTCAAGTGAGTGGAGTCAAGGTTTATTTCCTGGGGCAGTGTAGATTCATACCACCCCTTTCATAAGACAGATATATTAATATCTTGGTCTAGTCTTCAACTGTTTTCCTCATCAGGTGTACATATGATATACGAAATTCTTATAGTTATTAAACCTAATTCACCCAGGAAATACCCATCCTGAGGGTCATTCCAATTTTGACTCGACACAGCACCAAGGCTCAAAGCTATCTTTTATCCAGAAACAAATAAGAGGTTCCAATAAAGATCAGGGGGGAAAAAAAATCCTTGTTTTTAGACAAAATGTTATTCAGAAAGAAAGAAAAAACGGAAATGAAACACAAATGGTGCTTGTCTGAATTCGACCCTGCTGGAGCACCAGTTACTCCATACAGCTGAGGCGGGCTGGGCTGTGCAGCCAACGTCAACACAGATGGAATCCATTGCTGACTTAACCGGGCCCTCCTCTCTGAAATGCATTTTGCAGTGCTTGCCATAACAAAGTTGAAAACAATTATAAAAAAAAGATTTAAAAAAAAAAGAAACAGAAACATCCAACATTAAATACTTTCTGATTAAAGCAAGACTTCTTCAATATTGAAAGAAAATCCAATTGATTAAATTCAAATTAAAAATATCTCACTCAAATACCATAAACAGCTACATCTTTTGGGAGCTATGAAATATGTAAGAGCATGAAGAAATGTAAAAAATACATCAGAGCATTCTGATATTACTTAGTAATATTTACAGTGCTTTAATTTTTTCTTTACTATTGCTAGTTGCATTGTTTAATTCTTTCAACTTGGCAAGTTTTTAGTGGAAGAATTTTGATGAAGTTATGAATTATGAACTGAAATACTTCTCAATTCAATAATGTTGCATTAGTTACCTGAAAAATAAAACGCCGTAAAACCCACAAAACTATTTACGTATTCTATAAAAAGATTAAATCTCAAAAAACCCTAGAACATGTGTAGTTTGAGTGGTATCAGGAGGAAAGACCTGGCAACCTGCACGGAAGGCATTAGCATGAATTCCTACTTTTAGATTTTTTTACAACAGGCCACAGGAATAAGAAGTAGAGAATGCTGCCTTTCAAGACAAATAACCTTGCTCAATCACAGCAATAAGAATTGAGTTTAAAAAAAAAAAAAAAAAATCATTATTTTTACCTTAGTGGAGGAAAATGGACAAAGATGAGTAAGATTGTTACCTAGAATAATACCAGTAATACTGAAACAATACTGTTTGTCAAGTGCTGGGTTTGAGACCATATGAGAGACGCTTTATTCAAAACCAAGAAGCGTACGGAGTGATAATTACAGTACTGAATTGAGAGCTCTGAAGACACTGGACTGTTTGTGGGATGCTCCACTTCAGTTTACAGGAGGGACTGTTGAGAGATAGAAACAAATACCTCCAAATAATTTACCTGAACAGTAAAACTCACTATTTTACTGGACGCTATGAAACAGACTTATTGGAAATATTAGTTTTATGGCATATTATGGTCTTCCCCTCCACCTGCTGCTTTGTGTTCCACAGGCCACAAATAATCTCTTTCTTAATCCTAGGAGATAAAGTATTTTATTTCCCTTATCTGTCCAAGGGTACCTACCAAGATAGACAGTAATATTTTTTTTAGGGATAGTCTAGCCTATATCGGCTGACGATATGAAAGTATATAGTGTGGAAAGTGGTGTGACAGACAGAGGAAAATAAATGTCATCGTATGGGTGCCTGAGGATATAAAATCACTTTACACCCCAATGAAGACTTACACTCTGTAGGAAATAGAAAGGAACACCTCCCTTTATGCGATGATTTAGGACGTGGAGATTTCCAGAGCAAAGCAGCGACTTTAACAGAGGCAGGGACTGTCAGCACACCCGTGCTGCAGGCACAGGCTGCCAGCAATTCAAGGGCCATACTCACACGTGTGTTATTAGATCAACCACCAGTTCGGATCCAGCCAGCCTGTGGAGCCAGCTGCTACGTAACCCCTCAACACTGAAAAGCAGCAACGTGAGACTGGAAAAGCGGTCACACACTGGTAATGCATAATAAAGCTATTCAGAAGCCAGCAGGCAAATGTGGGTTGTCAAGAAGAAACACTGACACATGCACATGCCATTTGCTGTGGAGCAAGCTTAGACCTGACCTCTGCACAACCCCACCGCATCCTCAGCCTGGGAGAGGGAACACATTTATGATCCCTTTCCCCACGCATGAAAAAATGGAAGTCCAGAAAGGAAAATGAAACAACAAACTGAATATCAATGCAGTTGGCAAAACTACTGACAGAACATTGCAAACAGGCTTCGTTGTAGCACTGTAAAGACTGGATATTGGGCACTAGTACTTGCCACACACTTGGTATGAAAGCCTTTAGATAAACTCAAAATTGCTAAGGCACTAAAAAGAAATCACTGTTTATTGCCAGCAGTTGAGGACCTGGATGGAGTCCTTGGATTTATTCAGGACAAAAGTGCTGACTATATGGGATGTTAAGACCATATTGAGCTGTGTAGGAGTGAAATATTAGCCTGAGCATAGACAAGCAGAAGCTGAGAAGAATTCTTCATTTGACCTCAGCTCTGTATTCCAAAGTTATAAATTTCTCAGCTTGTCAGCTGGACCCTGCAAAACCCGGAGCCAAATAATGTGAAAGAATTCTAACAACTTCTTTTTTCAGCTTCTGAGCACATCTGACAAAAGACAGTAGACCAGTCAGACACACCAAATATAAAAAGGAATTGCCTAAGAAACCAACAGGTGAAGTTAGACATGATGGGAGGACCAGCAACCCCCAGCACTCCAACAAAGAGCTGAACTGGTAACCCACAAGCTCCTACTGCAGTGCTGAACAGAGGAGGGCAAGGAGGAAATGCCTGTGGAAGTGACTATGAGGTGGAGCATGAGTGTAAACACAAGTGAAGCTTTTCCTTCCGGTGATCCTGAACAACGACTTGAACAGGCTTAAGACTATGAACAAAAGAAGTTACACGTTTTGCATGCTGTCCTCCAGGGAGTGGAGGTACATCTGACACAGCCTGAGTGTGTCAGTTGACTCAGGGGTGAATGCCTAATTAAAGGTATCTGAAGAGTGCTTAGTACGCAGAGTATACGGACTGCAAGCAGATTGCATCCTCAGAAAACACAGCCTGATGGTGGGAAAGAATCTGAACAAACTTGCTCGCATTTAAAGAATGAATCAGGGTGTACTACGGCTCCACAGTTTGATCTGAAGATTGTCTGGAGCGCATTTACACAGGAACCTCACCAGCAACTGAGTTACCATTTCACAAAACACAGCACACCCAAGTTCTGCTAAGACAACACAATAATCCCTTTACCTAAGCAACAGGAAGGTAAAGATGGTAATGAATAGGAACAAACTGAAACAGTAAGAAGTCAACATGGCATATCAACTGAGAGGAGAACTCAGTTGTTTCTTGCATCTCTGATGGCAACGTTAGTCTGCAGTAGAACCCAGGCATAAGTTTGTTTCATTTCTTGCCATTGTATTCAATTAAGATTTGAGAGATTAAATGAAACTGAAAAGACTGCAGAGGAGAATGTTCCACTGAAAGGACAGATAGCTGGAAGGAGTTACACCCAAACTCTATGGAAGACAGGAGTGGAATAAACTACAGGATCCATGGAAGTAACAGAAGATCTACAGAAATAATTCAAAAGTGAAAAAGAATGAGCTAGAAACAAAACCGTAGTATTTCTCTATCATGTATCAGGAAGACCTGGGGAACTACAGGCCAGCCAGTCTCACCTCTGTGCCCAGTAAGATCATGGAGCAGATCCTCCTGGAAACTCCACTAAGGCACAAGAAAAATAAGGAGGTGATTGGTGACAGCCAACACTGCTCCACTAAGGGTGGATTTTGCCTTACAAATTTTGTGGCCTTCTACAATGCAGTTACACTGTTGGTAGATAACAGAAGAGCAATTGACATTCATCTACCTGGACTTACGCAAAGCATATGACACTGTCCCACGTGACATCCTTGTCTCTAAATTGGAGAGACATGGATTTGACAGATGGACAACTTGATAGATGAGCAATTGGCTGGATCTTAACAACATGGACAGTGGGATTGAGTGATCCCTCAGCAAATTTGCTGACAACACCAAGCTGTGTGGTGCGGTTGACACGCTGGAGGAAAGGGGCGACATCCAAAGGGACCTGGACAAGTTTTAGTGTTGGGCCCGTGTGAACCTCATGAAGTTCAACAAAGCCAAGCGCCATGTCCTGCACATAGGTCAAGGCAATCCCAAGCACAAATACAGGCTGGGGAGAGAATGGATCAAGAGCAGCTGCGAGGAGGACGACTTGGGTGTGTTTGTTGTTGAGAAGCTCAACATGAGCCGGCAATACGCACCTGCAGCCCTGAGAGCCAACTGTGTCCCGGGCTGCATCAAAAGAAGCTGGACCAGCAGGTGAAGCAAGGTGAATCTCCCTCTCTGCTCTGCTCTCATGAGACCCCATGTGGAGTGCTGCATCCAGCTCTGGGGACCCAACATAAGAAGGACATGGACCTGTTGCAGCAAGTCCATAGGAAGGCCATGAAGATGGTGAGAAGGCTGGAGCCTCTCTCCTTTAAAGACAGACTGAGAGAATTGGGGTTGTTCAGCCTGGAGAAGGCTCTAGAGAAACCTCATAGCAGCCTTCCAGTACCTAAAGGGGACCTACAGGAAAGCTGGAGTGAGACTTTCTACAAGGGCATGTAGTGATAGGACAAGGGCTAATGGCTTTAAACTGAAAGAAGGTAGATTTAAATTAGATAGAAGGAAGAAATTCTTCCTCATGAGGGTGGTGAGGCCCTGGAACAGGCTGCCCAGAGAATCTGTGGATGCCCCATTCCTGGAAGTGTTCAAGGTCAGGCTGGATGGTGCTTTGAGCAACCTGGTCTAGTGGAAGGTGTCCCTCCCTGTGGCAGGGGAGTTGGAACTTGATCCCAACCCAAATCTTCTATGATTAAGATTTTATAATAAAAGATTATTACACAGGCAGCTGAAAGCATTACTCAGACAAAACAATATAGTTGACTCATATCAAGCCAAGGGTCTGGGTGTACCAAGAAGAGAGATGGGCTTTGATTAATGCTGGAGAATACTTACATGAATATTACATGAGAAAGATGAATCTGAATTTTAAGCAGCATGGGACCCTCAGTCAGAGGTGGTTATTGTAGCTGTGCTCAAAGAGGTGTCTGTATTTCCCATCAAAGACAAAATCACCTTCCTTTTTCAGGATTTATTAAGCTCATCCAGGGGCACGACATGACAGTGCAGACAAGACAAGGTAGTACAGTGAGAAAAGTGTATGCAACACCATTTTAACTGGAAAAATATTCTCTGTAGGCCTGAGCATCATTTCAAACAAAACCAAGAGGGTACTTTGGTACTTACTGGCCTAATTCCTTTCCCGCTTGTTTGTATACAGCACATTAATGAGTATGTTTAGAGAAGCAAATAGTCTGGTTCCTAACTATCTGCACAGGGAGGTTGTTATTTCAAAGGATATCTGAGGCATAGGTACCAAGGTGAGGAAAAAAAGCTACTTAAACACAAGTAGAAATGCTGGCAATGAACACTGGAATGCTGGAACAGCCTTTCAAATTGAAATAGTGAGTAAAAGAAACTCCAATTGTAGTAAATAAATTTTGGTAAGTTTTTGAAAGGGTTACTATTTTATAATTGTTTGCAGGAAGAATGACTGCACTGAAAGATCAAAAAGGCTCCTTTAGTTGATCCTTCATTACGGAAGAACTTTTTGAGATCTGTTCAAAGTGGAGTTATTAGACAGCTCTGAAACAACCAAATTTTTGTTGAGTTTATTCTTGTGGCTTTTAAAAATTTTCTGCAAGGAGAAAAACTCCAAGTCTAATACTAGCTTAAGATTATGTTTAAGAATAACAGAGAATAACAACTACTTTTCAGTGTTAGAAGAAAAAATAAGATGAAATAAAGATTCACAGCCAACCACCTACAACACGAACCCCTGGCTTTTGTATGTCACTAAACTAACTGCACATTTTACAGGAATCCTTAAGACTCACACATCTTTGATTGTTGTTAAAGGAATGATGAACGTAATCGGTGATGTATCACCTTAAAAATCCTTTTGATATCAGGATGATTTTTTTCTTCTCCAAGGACACCATCTCATTTCAGCAATTCTTAATAAATATCTGAGAGTATACCTGACAGGCAGCCAGATGAAGGGAGGCTGTCAAATTGCTTCTCCACAATAGGAAACACATTTATATGAAACACTCCTACAGAGTGAGTGTTCACATTGCAAGAAAAGGGTTGGAGGAAGATGACCTATCCTTTTGATTTATATCTACAGGGGTTCTGGCATCTTGCTGGACACTTGTGGTTAAATCATTATTAAACTGTCAATATTCCAAGAAAAATAAAACATATACTCAATTTTACTGTGAAAATCGTGCAAAAAAGCTAAGTGTGCTGTTTGTATTTGATTTTGTTGGACCGCATAGTGCACTGAAATCACCCACTGTCAGATGTGATATGACAACCAAATGTTTCAGGGCTAGAAGTATTCTGTCACTATCATGCTGTGGATAATTTATGCCAGTAATCCTCAGGCAGATCTGAGCAGCAGGACACACTGGATAGGGTCCGATTGCCTCAGCAGAAAATGCACTTCAAGGCAACTTGATGGTAGTGCAATGATGGGATCCCAGCTGCTAAACCACCAGCAGCACTTTAAAATATGCACAGAGCATTGGCTCTGATATTCCTCCAAGCACATCATCTAGCTCTATGCCTTGCCTGTCAAGCACAGGGGAATATCATAAAAGTACAGGAAAGACATGGACCTGTTGGAGAGGGGCCAGAGGAGGCCACCAAGATGATCAGAGGGATGGAACACCTCTCCTATGAGGACAAGCTGAGAGAGTTGAGGTTGTTCAGCCTGGAGAAGAGAAGGCTCTGGGGAGACCTTATTGCGGCCTTTCAGTACTTAAAAGGAGCCTATAGGAAGGATGGGGACAGACTTTTTAGAAGGGTGTGTTATGACAGGACAAGGGGTGATGTTTTTAACTAAAAGAGGGGAGATTCAGGCTAGACATGAGGAAGACATTTTTTTACAGTGAGGGGGGTAAAATATTGGTAAAATACTGGAACAGGTTGCCCAGAGAGGTGGGAGATGCCCCATCCCTGAAAACACTCAAGCGCAGGCTGGACGGGGCTCTCAGCAACGTGATCTGGTTGACGATGTCCCTGCTCATGGCAGGGGGGTTGGACTGGATGACCTTTGAAAGTCCCTTCCAACCCAAACTATTCTGTGATTCTATGAAAAGTAGCTGCTTATGTAGAGACAGAGAAAGAAGTCTAAAATACAGGAGTGCTTGCAGTAAGCTGATTCAAGGGGATTTCCATTCAGGATGAATTTCAAATGTGGTGATATCTTCCTTCGCTGCTGACGCAGGCAAAGCTCCCGCAGCTGCTGACACTGTATGCATCCCAGCAAGCACATATTAATGCACCCAGGTAAGTGGCATTTTGGTTCTGCAGCACAACTTTGAGTTACCCTTAAGCTCATATCCTTTGTCTATAGTTTCTACGTCATTGTTCATCTGAAGAAGCTGTGTGCACAGGCCAGAGCAAGCGAGGATTTGTGCTTTCTAAGCTTGACAGAAAGTCTGCTAGACCAGGTATAGGCAAAGGAATGTATACAGAAAAAGAAAATTACTAAGAGATCATGTAATTAGCTATTCGCTTCATTCAAGTATATGCAAGGTCCAAATTTGTCTCTTGACTTTAAGACCTGATCCAAAGCCCACCGAGTCCAGGAAAACTCTCTGGGCTTTAACGTGTTTTAATAACTGGAGACTTCATTTAAACTGTTAACAGCATGTCTCTAAATAAAATGAATTTTATACTCTTTGCTCATGGGCTGATGAATAACAAAACTGATACAGGATTTGGCCTGAACAAATATGCAGGTCTATTTACAGATTTACAAAGGAAACTTTGCACCGCACCTGCCCACACATAATTCTGGCTCCTGGCACTACTTTAAGGAGTATTGAATTCCTTCCCACCCACACATCTTTACATAAGTAAAAGCTTAAACATCAATTCAGACTAAACATTTTTGAATGCAGAATCCCTTGAGTGCCACAAAAAGAAACAGTGGTGTAAATGAAACTTCAATTTCCACCATACTCAATAACTGATGTGCTAAAAACATAGATTTTAAAATAGTGCATAGTTTATTTAAAGTTACTGATTCCCACTTCCAGTAAATTCCTATGTTCCAGCAGCACATTGTGTTTCCACTGGAGGCTGAGACCACCACTAGATGTTATTCAGCAAGTGGAAAAAGTTTCTGTCCTGAATAGCTGAGAAAAAGAGGAGACATACCACATGATTTCTGACTAGCCATGTGAAGAAGGGCAACCTGGAACAGAATTTCCTAGCCTCTGGCTGGGCCCAGGGGATTACTTCCACTCGACTATGAAAGCGTGGTCTATGAAAAGTAGCTAGGAAAGGTAGCTCAGTATTTGTTTCACTGACCAATGTAATTATGTATAGTTTCTATAGAGACTGGCATCATCAGCTACAAATTTTTAGAAGTCCATTGATTTATGGTGGTTGAAAATCACCATGCAGGAGCATTAATGGAAAGGAAAATTAGATCTCAGACACTCTCACTGATGTCCAGCCTGGTGTAAAAAGAAAGATAATACAACAGCCTCTTTATCATATCTAATAATAATGAAAGGCTAACATAGAGGCATCTAATACAGAAGGGTTTCCAGAAAAGAGCTAATGGTCATTTCCATTAGTTGACATGACTTCTGGAGAGTTTCAAACCATCAGACTGGGGTCTGAGATTTTCACAGTGTTCAAAGGTCAAAAAGCTGATGATTTTGTCCTTCCCTTCTGACTCCACCTGGTCTTCTGCAGGACGACAGTAGTCTGTCATCTTTTTCACAAATTATGATGTGCTACCATCTTAAAATAGCAAAACTCATAACCAGTATTTGGATAATGCAGGACGAGAGGCCTGGGACATTTCCTGGCTGATCTCAAAGCGGCACCGACACCAGAAAGGGAGGTGAAAACCACCCTTGCCTGACAGCAGCAACAAAACTGCAGAAAAATTGGCAAAAGTTAGCTTCCACCACTATGGAAAAAACAACTCAACTTGGTGACTTCACTGAGATGAAAGTGTCCACAGCACTACGGGCAGGTCAGAGGGGAAGGCCGTGTTCAGCCTCCACTTTGCCAGGCTCAGCCTAGGAAGACCGCACTCCAGACCAGTCAGCTCTGCGTCAACTTCCACAGTAATTCCCACTGTATCTCAGACAAATATTTTTGTTACTCCAAAGTCCAAACTGAACTACTGCAAAAACCAGTTTTGACCTCCTGGACCTAATTCATACTTCACACTGTTTTACTCGCTGCAGCTGTACCAACTTTAACGGAATTTACACATTAGCGTATGAGAAAGGAAAAGAAGAAAAGTAGGTCAGTTGTCTTTAGATAAACAACTTCAGTCTTCAGAGCAAATGTATTAAACTCAACCTCCATAAATATGAAAGAACGAGGATCTCAGCTGGCTTGAGTTTATGAAGCTAACACCTGAAGTCTACATTTCAAAGGCATGTGCATTTTGCATAAATTTCCTGCCTCTCATCAACCCCTTCCCTTGTAATTTATGCTATATGCATCTTGAATTAAAGAAAAATAATCATTTTCAAGCACTGTTAACCATGAAATGGATTCTCCAGATTTCGCTGCATATTAATAGGATGGATTTTGCAGTCATTCAAATCTGTGCATAATTATTTTATAGCATCACTTTTAGTTGAGTGGGGATTGTTCAGCCTGGAAAAGAGAAGGCTCTGGGGAAACCTCATAGCAGCCTTCCAGTACCTAAAGGGGACCTACAGGAAAGCTGGAGAGAGACTTTTTACAAGGGCATGTAGTGATAGGACAAGGGCTAATGGCTTTAAACCGAAAGAGGGTACAGTTAGATTAGATATAAGGAAGAAATTCTTCCCCATGAGGGTGGTGAGGCCCTGGAACAAGGTGCCCAGAGAAGCTGTGGATGCCCCATTCCTCGAAGTGTTCAAGGCCAGGCTGGATGGGGCTTTGAGCACCTGGTCTAGCAGAAGGTGTCCCTGCCCATGGCAGGGGAGTTGGAACTCGACCCCAACCCAAAGCATTCCATGATTCTATGATTTTATGAATTAAAATAAAAATTAAAAAAACCTTGCTCAGGTCACAAATCAAAAGCTGGTAGCACTTAGGGAGAAACTATGTTTAACATGTTCTATGTAATAGAAGTTTGCTGGGTGTTTTTACTTTGTCCTGCAGTACATAAACTTTATTTGATAGTGGAGAATGTTATTATGAAAGGCTAGCCAACAGTTTGATCTGAAGAATTAGTTATTACATTCATAAGGTGCTACTGCCTTGTAAATATCTTAGAACTTCGGATAAGTGTGATAACAGAGTAACACAGTAAAATGAAGCAGAACATCAGTCATCCAGTTGCTCTGCCCCCAAAAGATGCATCTGTACTTCCTGCTTGAGCCAATGAATGTGAGTCCTCACAGATTGCCCTTATCACTATGCACAAAATTTTCCACAGATTAATAGAAAGATGGAAAACTTATCAGTATTGGGGAAAAGGCAGTGTTCACCTTTCAACAGGTTAAACCAGGATTGGCCTACGCTTCTTTAAAAAAAAATATTGAAAATGTTTTCTTCAAATCTACTGTAAAAAACAGAGGAGCATTAAAATTTGTTTATAGCTTATTCTGCAACAAGACAGCTGCTGCCAACTGGAGGAACTGAATTACAGATTTCAGTCAGTATCTTTGCTATAAACATCTCTGAGAACATACACTTCTACTTGTTCTACAGGGAATTTCCTACCCAGAGACTCCACACAAAAGGGCACTAAAGGCTTTTTTTTTAAAAAAGGAAGTATTCTTCCTTCATTTTAAAGCTCTGCACCTTCTTTTTCCCTTCTGATAAGGCTTAGTCCAGGAGAAGCTGATCCTCAAAATCATAAGACATTGGCTGGGACCTCTGGGCTTGGCCATGCTAACCTCCAATACAAGGCAGGTCAACCGTTGAAGTTGATTAAGTTGTGCAGACTTTTACCATTTGAATTTTGGAAATTGTCAGAGATTGCAATTCCACAGCCTTTACAGGTGACCTGATCCTGGGCCTATTTCTTAAGCAATTTTTTGCCTTGTCTTCTGCAACTTAAACCCATTCCCTCAACCAGACCAGAGGTGAGAGGAATAATAATTTCCTTGGACCTGCAGGCTCCTGCTCTTTGTAACCATTTCTGTTCATGCTTCTCACAAACATATTCTATCTTATATATGTTTATATATTTAAATTAACACTCACCAGCCACTGCTGAGGTATTTCTGGCAGAGGCATTTGAGGAGGTGCTGGCAAACTGTTGGCAACTTCTTGCTTCTGTACATGTTCTTTTATTTCAAAACCTGTGGAAGAGCAACAGACATCACTTAACACTTTGGTGGACACAAATGTGACGTTTTTTCTACATGTGGATACCATGTCTGACTGTCACGCACTGAAATCTGGCACAAAGTGGTGCTCTCAGCCTACCTCCCAAGTGCGGTTACTGAGGCAGGACTGGAAGAATGCTGGGAATTCAGGAATTTAATCAAGCAGAACAAACACATACTAACTCTATATGATAAAGACATATATGCTATTTGGATCAACAAATACCAGACATAGAAAAAATTTACAGGAAATCGTTCTGAACTGCCTATTCATCTGGAACTTGAAGGCTTAAGCAGCTACAATTCAAATATGCTGCCAGGCATCTGCCATACAGATAAAACCATTTATGGGGGGAAGACACCACACTTGCAAACATCTCAGTGGCACCATACAGTGAACAAAACATGGTCATCCCATGACCAGTATGTGGCTGGCTGCCTTTTACCAGGGGAGATGAGCAACACTTGTTCCCATGGCACATTTTGGATGGGCACGGCCATCCTGCAGAAAGGAGTCCAAAACCACCTTTCATGCCAGAAGCGTGGGGAAGAGGGGAGAAGAAGAGGCCCTGCCTCCCTCTCTTCCTGGTAGCGATAATGACAGCTATTTGGCCAAGCCCACAGTGCCCGTGGTCCCTGAGATCCCTGCTGCCCCCACGGCCTCTGATCAGCAAGCCGTGGTGCGAGTCTGCACAAGTCCTGGGAGATGCAGGATGCTACAACACCCCAACCTGGAGCACTTTGCTGCTGAGGGCACACTGCCCATACCAACTCACCATTAGCAGAACCACACACTGAGCATGTTTTCCCATCATTTCCTTCTCCCTCTCATTTTTTTTTGTTAATAATCCCACAGTATTACAGGCGAATTTGAAAAGGAGTCAAATGCAAAAGCTGCTTTCAGAGTCCTTTGCATTGCATCTCCCTACCAAAGGAAAACAGGAGTGAACCCACTCATTCTGAGTTTTTGACACAACAATTTAAATCCCAGTTGAACTCGCTTCATAAGAACATGATATTGTTTATTTTTCTAAATATCAAAAAGGAGATTAGGGTGCATCTCCTTGATGTTCTGGCAAAAATTCAGTCAATGGACTGTACCCTGCCTACCCCTAAACTGAATTTAGCTCCTCATGTTTAGTTTAGTTCTTAAAATATCTATTTACATAGTCAAATGCATGTCTTTTGGTCAAAATCATACAATTCTTAAAAATGTAATCAATGATGAAATGTTTCTTGTCATAATAACCTAGTCCCACTGGCTGTGAATTCATGGATGGAAAAACAACACTGATAAAATAAACTGGCTCTAAGGGCCACAGATTCTTTTTTCTTCCTACAAATCAAGAGGGGGATTAGTCATGGGAAACATTCCAATTTTCTTTTTTTTCTGTATAACTTGCACTTGTTCCTCCTCGTGTAGGACAAATCCTGATTATGACTGCTATTCATACCAAAGTCTCTCATAACAACCAGAAGTCAAATATGAAGGGTTTTTACTGGAAAAACAAAAACATCACCAGCAAAACAAAACAAAAAACCCCACTATTCCAAGTGAATCCTATTGACTCTGTAAAGCTAGTTTTTCCTCAGTCTTAAACTGTCTGTAAGCTATAACCTGCTCTAACATTTATTTTCTTCTACAAAATTGTACAGCAAAGTCAGTATTATATGTTTACAGCATCAAGTCCCTTTAAGGAAAACAGGCAATATTGACAGTCATATTAAATGACTAAGTCCACAAGAGTTCTTATTCCAAAATAAACTCTTTGTGTCTTTGTTTTCTAGAAAAAAGTCTGAGTTTCAGAAGGAAATGCCAAGTGTTTTGTTCAGACCTACAATTGATCGGGCATGCCAAGGCTCAGGAAGAAAAATAAAGTTTATAGTTTTGCCAGCTATTCACAGTAACCATTGGTTTGGATGTGGGGTAGATCAAGGCTGAGTAACTATGACCTGTAGAAGACATCTTCCTGGCCCGTTCTCTTGGTTGTAGATATTAAATGAAGAAAACGGTGTGCATTTGGGAGATGGAACAAAACAAGGCAAGAGGTTTTTAAAGAATTCCCCAAGTAAGAACTTACTGAGTTTAAAGTGTTTTACTAAAAGCCAACCAGCCCATTATAATAATTTCCACACCTTTACAAAGAAAAACATAATTGTCCACTTCCAGATGTTATAAAGAACTCAGCCAGTTCCCAGTTGCATAGATCCTTCATTACTGTTCCCCGTTGATCTTAAATGGTTTGCTCCAGCAATTTAAATATCCTGTTGGATTCACACAGTTGATTTTTGCAAATGCATTCAAAGGGTCTGAACTCAGCACAGTCCTCAGGCCTCTTAAACTGTGCCAGCGACCCAAGAGCTCTGGTGGAGTTATGTGGGTGGAGTAAAACAACATCTTGAAAAACAGACTCCAAATGACAGTTCAGCTTAGTTACAGAGCACTGTGGGGTTATGCATCTTTTATTGCTTTTAACTTTAATGAAGGGATAAATAGTTTCAAAGGGATGGGAGTACTGAATGTTATAACTGATAAAAAAAGCAGCAGGGTCAACTCCAGTAAAGTACACGACTCCTTGGATATTTTCACACACACTTGAAGCCAGCACAGGATGGCAGAGCTCCCAAGGAGGCAGCTCCTCTCCTGCCCTGCCCTGTTCCTGTCCCTGTCCCTTCACCAACCTCTCCTCTGTGCCAGCGTAAGCATCTGTGTGGCCTCAGGTTGAACCAGACCAGGGAACTGACACTGGTTAGGACTAAACCAGCAAAAAAATGCAAATAATGCTTGTGCTAGCAGAAAGAAAGATGCAATACATGGTGAGCAAGAATGAGTAGCCTGGGGAGAGAAACAGGATGCTTTTTTTAGAGTCCATGCTGGCTTACACTCTATTAAAACTACAGTTCCATAAACATATCAAGCATAGTCCTGTGACCTCTTGTTTAACCGAACTATGAGATTTCCTTGAATTAATTATTGTTTGAACTAGAGTATATCTTTTAGCAAAATATTCCATCTTGATAAAATGCCAGCAATGGCATGCAGACCTTACCAAGTTCTTCCACTAGTTCACATCTTCAGTGCTCAAAACATGTGCTTTATTTCCACTTTGAAACAAATATTTAGCCACTGCACAGTGTTTTTTGTTGTGTAAATCTAAGCTCATTTGCAGGCATTCCTTTTTTACATGGAGATCAATTATGATGCTTCATTTTGGATAATTTGAAGACATATTTTTGGATCCTTTAATCACTTTTACAACTTCTATTTGAAATGTCTCCTTGAATATAGGTGCTAGAAGTGGATAAAATGTTCCAGTAACAACTGCACTGAGCCAAGTCCTACCACTTAACATACAGCTTTCGTATGGATCTTGTTAATGGATGGATCCTCTAACAGGATGTAATGGAACTTGTTATAGATCCTGTAATAGGCTTTAAAACCTAAACAGTAGGTGCTGAAAAGAAGAAAGCTATGGTCCTTGGGTCTTTTTATCCTTGGCCACATCTATAGTCATAAATTAAACATGCCTGGAAGGTGCTCTGGTACGGAGAAATTGATACCCATACAGTTAAAGTCTGTCACCCTTCAAAACCAAGGTGGAGGGTGATTATTTTCAACTGTCTGTTTGGAACAGATCTTTGCCTGTGCTCACTCCCAAATCATGCCTAGGAACTGATAGAGGAGACGAGTCAGCTCAGGCCAAACCCATGCCAAGGACTACTCTGTAATTTAACAGCATAAATAATTGAGTTCCAGGAACCAGAAACATACCCAGTACTGTTTAATTTACTAGTAGAGCAGTAGTTTTTGTGTCCTGAAACACCACCCACAATCCAGAAGAAAAGGATATGACAACCAGTCTCTGTGTTTGAAAAGCTGGCAACAGAATGTTGTCTGACTTCTTGAGGAAGTCAAATGTTTTTCATATTAAATCTAGTTTAAAAGGTTAGAAGAAAAACATATAGTATCAGATCAGTATTGTTGAGGTTATTTTGAACTCCTGTAAAATACAGCTGTTTCTAAACATATCTATTGCAGGTTCTCACCTACAGATTTTGGTTTTGAGGAGTCTGGTATATTTTGATCAGCTTTTGGAGCATGAATCCCCCTTCCACAACATGTGAAATTGGTACATGCCTCCTTTTCTCTTTATTAAAGTAAAAACAGTAATGGGTCTTTAAGAATGTCAAAACCGAAATAAGGACAATCACCATCTTCAGTTTCATCTCCTTGGACTTGCATTCTGGGGCAAAAATTATTTCTTTACTGAAGAGGGGAAACACTGCATCAAACAAGATCATATTTTTTAGCACTGGAGAAGAAACAAATCATGAGAAGTGCAGTTGCTTACAATGTGGCACTTTTCTTCAGCAACTCTGGTATTTTTTGAAAATCTAAACACTGACAGTATTTTTGCTAAATGCAGGAGAGACAGAGATCTTAAAGCTCAGATGCCTCTTTATACAGAAAGGTGCTGCAAGGAAATACAAGAGTACTCTTCGAAAAAAAAATAGGATTATTCTTCATAGAAGCCCTGTGGAAAGGTTGCTGTACACAGTTGAACCACTTATGTTGCACTCAAGTTCCATAATCTTGATGGAGCAAAAGCAACTGTGCAATCAATATGGTTTTAGATAGGAAGAAAAGGAGAAAGTGAATATAACTCTAATTGCAAAATGCAAACAAAGTATGCTGACAGCCCTTTCTTAGCTCTGGCTTGGCACTCCTGTTATCAGTCACACATCACCTCAATATCAAGACTTTTGATGGATTTGGGTCATTTGACAGAGACACAGCATGCAGTACCCACACATCTATAAAACGGTGCTGTGCCCAGCGCTCCCTGATGCAGTGTTATTTTTCCATGAAAACTCATAAATAACATTGCTGCCACTAATAAAATGAAGTAATCACTCTATCAGCAGAAGCGAAAACATTCTATCTAGCACGTAACTTTGTGGCTGGATTCACCCATGTCCACCCAAGATACTTCCAGTATGCCCTTTGCTACATTTTATTGCCAAACATGAAGGAAAGCATTTAGGAAAGTTACACTTCAGCTTCACTCTGTCTTTGCACGTTGCTTCAATTTAGGGCTTGTCTTCAGCCCTGAAAACTATTTCACTGAGCACAGACTTATTCTGTGCATTCTGCAAGCAAGGAAACCCACCCATGACACTGACCTTTTGATGACTGTATCCTCAGGAGGATGTTAGTTATTACTGCCTTCTTCTCCCTGACAGTAGAAGTTAGATATTCATGGTCCAGAAGTTCAAGAAACAAACGCAGCTCAACTATTAACTCTTCCATGGCTGAAAGACAAAAATAAAATTGCTTTTTCTAAAAGGTTCCCTTAGATAAAATACAAAGTTAATTCTCATTTATTCACACTCATAGTTATTTTCTAGCATTTTTTAAAGAATTATGGTCCTCCCTGCTGGAAACAGACTGTATTCATCAATAAAACCAATTGAATGGCCCACTGGTGAGCCCTACTGGCATTTGTAGCAGTTACCTCAAAACTGATACAGAAAAGACAGTTCTCACGCACCACATCATCAAATCAGCACTAGACAAAAGTATAATAAGTGCAGGAGTGGTGGCCATCTGCTTTTCTAGCAGTGCCACTCCGGTTCACCTCCCTTTAACGAACAATTTCTAACTGCAGAACAAAATTATAGTTCGATAAAGTTTTGAGACAAATTGATGAGTTCAAAAAACTTTAGGGAAAGTCTTTCTTCATCTTATTTCTTCTGTTTGCTGTGGGAAAAAAAGGTATTTCTTTTCTACAGTGATTCATCTTTCTTATAACTTCCAAAGACAAGCTCCCAATCCATCTCATAATTTCTTATTACTGCCCAGATTCCTGATGATGCACTTCGTATTTCATCCTATTTTTACTATTCCAGATCTCAAGGCTTTCCAGTTCTTTGACAAAATGGCGTTCCTTCTCTGCATGCCCAATGCTTCTTAATTTTTCTTTACCAAAAACTTTATAAGTACATTTCTACTTTTTTTCCTTTCATATTAACTCTGAGTCTTGCATTGTCTTAATAACTGCAGTAGCTCAGACCATACATGTAACTGCATTTGTTACAGCCTAATCATATAAAACCTGTTCATTAGGTATATGAGAAGCCCATAGCTTGGAAACTCATTTTCATCCTTTAGTTCTCTCATAATTCTGAGATTCTCTGGTCTCTTTGTTTAAGTGGACTCTGTTTCTAGTTTAAGCTTCATCTTGGATAGAATAATTCACATTTCCATACTTTCTCTATGTGATGATATTATCCTCGTTAAAAGATGAGAAGAAACATCCATTTCATTCCAGGGCCACACCTAGGATTAATCTTCATGCTATCCTCATTCAAAAATGCCTCTACTTAAATTTTTCTCTACTTATTCACATTTGCTTTTCCTATCTTTTCAAGGCCTAACCAGGCAACTGCTGCTAAGCCTCTTCAAAGGTCTAAAAAGAACATTCCTTGCTGCTACTCCCTTACCAGCCCTTCCCTACTCCTAAAACCTTTTCTGATATGGTTGTTTACCCATGTGAACCTGGAATGGTTTTTTTCCACTTCTGAGAACATGTCTGGATATTCGAACAACCCTTGGTCTCGATACATTTGTTTTATCCAACACTTGAGCACAGCACCATGCAAGGGAACCTGCAGATGTCAGCTACGGTCCTACAAAGAGCTGTTGGCCCCTTCTTGTCTCCACTGAATCCAGATTCCCCCACTTATTTGCTGACTCTAATTGCCAGTAGGTTCTGGCTACTCTGGCAAGAAACTGCCTAGAAGTCCAACAGAAATCCAAAATATTTCACAACCACAATATTACTTCCAGTGTTGTTCACATTATGGGACAACTATATGCATGCAATACAGCTTTCTGAGGCAAAACAGTTCCGATTTGCAAAGTGGTGATCAGAAGACCTGTAACCTGAAAAAAAATAGCTAAATAATCAGCTCTTATTTATTTTTTAAATGACACACTTCAGAAATAAGATCTATATTCCATTTAGTGTATGTATTCCATTTAGGTTTCTTGCTTTTAAATATGCTTTGAAGATAAGATTTATTTTTATTGTTGTTACGAATTTTATTTTAATTATGGAATACATGAATCTTAATATTTACTTACTTATTATAGTACACATATTTCAAAAGCAACCAATACAACAGAATCTAACCAGTGATTGTGAAATCTGTTCAGTATATAGTACAAGAAATGTGTATTTTTCAGGTAGGTCTACAGCCATATAAACTACTGTCTGTAATTGCATATATTACTGCATCAAAATGTATTTGCAATAGCATGTTTTCTGGTTTCTTTATTGCAAGGGACTGTAAATAAGTTGAAAGGGAGCTTTCCTTTCTCTTCACCATGAGCACCTTGTGCCACAATAACCCCATTTCTTTGCTGAGAAACTTCATTTCTGGGAAGGGAGAAAAGGATGAAAGCATCAGATATCACTGATGTGCACAGTGTGCATAACTGTTTTCAGTTATTAAAAATGATAAGATCCTTGTACTCAGGAGCTTATAATCTAACATAAACAGATAGAAATGAAAACAGAGCAAGAGGGAGTTATGAGGCAAAGAGACGGGCAAGGAACAGAAAAGGAGATAGGAAACCGCTGCTGGAGAGACTCCTGGGAGCTGGCATCAGCCCAAATCCCTCCTGAGGCCTCATCACATAGACATGTGGCCTTCTCCTTCGCCTCCAGGTCTTCGGAGGAAACCTGCACTACAGTCATTGGTGACCACAGCCCATTGACCTACAATGACCAAGCCACCTAAGTTACTGGAAGCAGTTTCACTGCCCCCAGCAGAGGATTAAAAAACAAACAAAAAAGTGCCTTAGTTAGGATGGATAGAGTACGACAAGATAAAGCCAATACCAGTGAGGCAATGCTTAAAAATTCTCAGAACCACCGCTTTAGTAACATGTTCACCCTAAACACATTTCCATTTGGCCTGGTGTCCAGCATTGTGGTTCAAATATCTAATAGTGCATCACAACGGAATAGAAAGCCCAAGAAGACTTGCTCTTCCTGCCTTTGCAAGCTTACAGGTATACGACACTGACTTCGAGTAAGCAGTTGTAAAAGCTAGTTTAAAATTTTATTATGCCGACAGAAAAAAAGAGTTAGCAGCGGTTGTAAATTGCCAGGCATAAACACTTAGATATTGCTTATTTCTCTAACAAGATCAAATTGGGGTTGTATTTTCTTTTCTGTGAGTTAACAGCACCAAAACCATCAATGTGTGAAAGCACGAAGTTCTGAATTTCACTTTGTATATATGCAATGATGGCAAACATTCAAAAAGAAAAAAAGAGAAACACTGTTTCCAGTTAGCAAGAAATACTCTTTCCGTTTATCTTAAAAATGCACTTTGCTTTTTAATACTTTTTCATCTGAAGCAAAGAACAGAAATATGCCGCGGAGTGCATTTAATGTATTTAAAATAAAGAATTGAAGGCTCCTGTTTTTTAGAGATAGCAACAAATAAACTTGTATGTACTTAGGGGAAAAAAAAAAAGTTTGCCTGTTTTCAATTCTTGGCTTATTTTCTGGATTAAGAATCTTCTCCTTCCTAGAAATGTAATGATGTGCTCAAAAAAATAATGGAACTGAATAATAGAAAATCCACATAATACATATTTTCAGTAAGTAATCATTAGTTCTGAAACGGAGACTAAAAATGAGAGGGTTATGCAAGTCCTAAAGAAAAACATACTCCTCCAGTGAGAGACTACCCTTGGAAATCTGACATCACCACAAAATAAGAATAATAATCAGAAGGCTCTCAAAAAGGGGCCAATTTATTTGACAGTTTTGGCTGTATTCTCATTGCCAAAGGAATTACTTGTAAGTGGCAGGTGGTGAAAGTCAGGGTGGAGCCCAGGGATGCTAATCACAGCAGTAAGCAGATTTTAGCTTGACTGAGGAGCAAAATCACATTCCATATTAAATGATGAGAAGTCATTCTATGCTCAATAGGAATTATAGGCCCCTAATGGGCTGCTGCAATTGCCATGCACAAATAAAAAACAATGATACATCCAGAAAGGTTTCCAAGACTGGCTCTCGAGAGTTCTAAAGTTTTTCAAATGACAGCACATAAAAACTATATCCATGAGCCAGCAACAGAATACACCAAGGTAAAAATAATCAGAGGAAGGCAGTTACATCACACTGTAGTTTTTGTTCCAAACCAGAACTAAAACCAACTGGGATTGAAAGAGCATGATGATGCAATTATCCCAAATCTATATTTATGGGTACTAACCAGCCTATAACCACTTTTTAAAGAATACGAAGTTTTCACTTCAAATTGATTAAAAAAATTCTTAGCGGCAGTGTACAAACCTATCATAGAAACGTGAATTAAAATTTAGCTTCGAATTCTCAGATCCTTTTGATCAGTTCCTTGCACATTTACAGATGTTAAGGGCCGGAACAGACCATGTTGATGAGATCCACTAGAAGAGATCACGTAATCTGACTCTCTGTACAACACAGCAACTCCTCTGTTAGTATAGGGACTTGCATGTACTGAAAGCACGAACTCTAGAAAAGCCCAAAATTTACGCCAGCACTCTGTGCCATACTTTCAGGGGCAAAGAGGGATCTCATTCAACTTCCTAAAAATATTTGGTTGTATTTATGAGGCCAATCTTCAAGCTACAAGTTAAAATCAGATATTGAGAATAGGTGTACTTCAATCTGAATCCAAATACAACCCAATACAAGTGCACACATGCACATGCATGTGTACACACACACACAAGCACTATATTTGGTAACCACTAAGAGGTTTTCAAAGTGGATGTCCCAGTCTTAACCTTGCCTTTATGGTCATTTATTGCGATGCTATATTAAATGAAATACATACCTAATCCTATAATGCTGTTTATTCTCTGAAAAACGTTCATCCTGCAGTTTTGTATGACATAAAAAAGATTTAAATGCATCTGTGTTCTCACTTCTTAAAAACCTAAGCCTCCATATTTTGTTAGCAGTACAATACTCTGGGACTTTCTTCAGAAGGAAGTTAAAGCTGATGATGGCTGGCTGGCTGAATGATTAAAAGTTATTCCACTTCACAATCTAATTAAAGCCTACTAAGATCCAATATGTAAAAACTTCTTGAAACATACAGACTCTCCCACTCTTCCAAAAAAATCTTATTGGCATTTGGGTACACAAGCAACAGTGAAGAAACCAGACATATGATCTAGTTCTGAATCAAAACCAGAGTGTGAACTAAATGTTTATAGCCATTTCTACTGAAATAGTGTCATCATCCTAAGTTCTGGATGTTGTCATTTGAACATTTTAATAAAAAGCTCATAACAGCATACTGCTGGGGAAACCATGTCTGTATTTTATAAAGATATAAATATCAGAGACAGTATTAAAAATATAAAGCCACAAGGAGACAAACATCTTTAAACTATGAAGAAAAACACAAAATTACTTTTACTTGCTTCCAATCAATGCAGTTACAAAAATCCAGTAATTAATGAAAAAGTTCCTTTCATGACTACATTATCGTTATCTGGGAAAAGAATCTCACAGAGAAACACACAAAATTTGGAAGCGGGTAGTGATAGGGTATTTAGCTCCAGGAAAATTTTAAATTTTCTTCAATATGCTATCAGAAATGTATTTGAAAACTATATAAATATCCTATCCACCAAGAAATTAAAAGACGTTGTTTGAAGAACACAGAGCGAAAAGAGAAGATTTTTCAGTAGGAGAGTTTTCTCTTGGTTGCCCTGCCCCTTCTTTGCTGCCCTATTGACTGTAAGGCATGAGGTGTTGAACTCTACCTGTTAAATGTGCTGAAGACCTGCTTCAAAAAGTAGGAATTATCATCTTGGGGGTCCATGGCATTACAGGAAGGAATGGTAAAAATGTATGAAAAAGGGGTGAACCATAAAAAGTAAGATGAAGCCCTAAAGATGAAGAATTATCACAGAGCAACTAAAACACATACAAGGATTGTCATCAGAGTGGATAAACATAAAAAATAATTATATTTAAGCCTCTCTAAAACCTCATAACAATCATCTTTTGTTTAGAATTTGGAGCTCCCCAGACTGTCACAAACTCTCTTTCCAGACAACTTGGGGCAAGAGAGGCAAAACACAGCTACTAAAAACTCCTCCTGTCTCATGCATATTTATAATCAACCTCAATGAGTGTCAAGGGATCCTTTCAGCCACAATCCACATGTATTCCTCTTTTGCTTTCTGCCTTCTGCTTCAGTTTTCAAGAAATTGGCTTTTACAAAACCAGCCTTCTGAAAAAGCTACCAGAGCTCCAAATGCTGCTGTTGCAATACTTGAGTGATAAAACAAGAAGAGGAAAGCACTAAGGAATGTTTGGACAAGAAACAAGCTGCCAAAAATCCTACTCAGCCAGCTACAGCCATGCAATGAGTGACAGCAATGCAGGAGTGTAATCTATTAGCATAAGGTGGATGGATAGAGTTTATTTTTTAAAGTCCAGACCACTGTTTAAGCATTGCCACAGACCTTGGAGAGGAATGCTTCCTTCTAAGCAAGTTCACAGACTCACCAAAAAAAAAAAAAGAACAAAGAAAGAAGACAAAGGGAAAAGGCAAAAATTAGTATTACAGGCATTTATTCTTATTTAAGTATTAATTATCTACACTGAATTCATAATACGCTATCCAAAAAAAATGCTGGTAACTAACTACAGAAGTGGACTTTATCAAGTTGCTGAAGGCTTTCTCTAACAGTACATTTTTCCACACAAGGTTTTTTTGTTCCCCAAATGAAGGTAACATACCTTGTAAAGCAAAAGAACATGGATTTCACTCCAACTGCATACCCAGTAGCCTGGCTAAGACCCTTGCCCTCCTGTCCCTGTGCTCACTGTGGGCATTCACATTGAGTTTTCTTTTCAGACTCCCATTGCCCTACTAGGGGTTGAAATAGAAATTTATTCCATTTAACTGTCTCCAAATGTATCAGCTGATATCATCTTGTCAGGACAAGACATTCCAGGTCTTGCTCACTGGCTCCTGCATTAGCCCAACTCCTCCACTGCTCCAAACCACAAAAGATAAGCAGCCACTACAGAATTAATAAACAGGCTCTGATTCCACAAAAGAAAAGCAGTTCCCTCATGATGGAAAAAGGAGGAAGAAAATGTGTGGTAAGAGGTGAAAAGCTGCCCCAGACTCTGGGTCCCAGGAGGAGATGGGGCTCAGCTAGGACTGAGACACAAAGCATTACAGTACAACCTGTGAGTTCTTCACCCAGGTCCTCAGCTGCACAGAGATCCGTTTCTAGGTTAGGAATTTCTTTCAAAGTGGTGAATAATTACATATCCAGCAGGAATGTGAGACAGTAAGTTAATGAACTTAATGGGGTGGAAAAACAGAGTAGTAAAGCAATGGCAAAGAAATACAAATATGGCAATGGTAGGAACTGCGCAGTTGCATTTGGTATTTTTTGTATTCAGCAATACCTTTTTTTTATACATAATACACGTAAAATACTAAACTTAAAAATAATTCAAAAACTCCAAAGGCTGATCATGTCAGCCATACCTGCAGTACAGCCCAAGAACAGTTTGCACTCTGTGAATCTGGTGTTATAGCCTTCCAGTGTGCAGTTGATTTTAAAGCCAGAAACGAGATAATATTTCATTTTATAAGAACAAGCCCAGGAGTCCTCTCTTTTGTATGCAAAGATTTGTTGTTGCTGTTATTTTGGTATCCTACAAAAATTTTTTATACCATCGTTCTCACTGCTGGGTCCATTGCACGGCAAGTAACTTCTACTATACATTGCTTATTGTCTGGTGCTCTTCCTAAAGAGACAAGCATGTTTGACATTTCCCGTGAAGCTTTTGAAAATTTCTTTAAATAGGTGTACAAATGTATAGGACCTTAAGAGAATATTCTGGAGTAACCATCTTCTTACATAACACTGAACTTCCTTCACAAGCAGCCACCCAACCTATAATTTTAACAGCTTTGCACAGTCTGGTGCTCAAAAAGGAACAATGTCTTAAACAAGTTGCCCCAGAACAGGTCTTATGGAAAAATGAAAATCAACCTGTTGAAACCAGCTCACAAACCAAGACACAGTCAAGATGACAGCAGCAAATAAAGTGTTCAGAAAGAAGCACATAGAATGTAGTACTTTTAATACTGCATTCTGTATTTAGCCCCTTGCACTGAAGTTGTGTGGCACCAATGGAAAAAAAAATGGTATTGGATCTGACACCAGTCTGCAGCGGGAGACAGAAAGCAGGGGTCAAGGTGTCAGGCAGGTAATGAAAGTGAGGACCGACTTTGGTGATGCACAGGTAGGGCTGGTGGCAGAGCCTATATGCTAAGCAAATCCCCCAGTGGGTGACATGGAACAGCGCTCCTCCTCGGCAATGCCTTCAAAGCTGTTTCTCCAGCACGCACACACACACCTTCTATCACTTTGCTGAACTTCTTTGGTGTACCATTCACTTGGACCTGTCTCTGACACACACAATCTGTAAATGTAACCATAAAATACATTCCCTATTGAAAACAGCAATATATGCGTTTCAACAGTGGATTCAGCTAGCTATGATGAAGTAGGAAGTTGTAATTCTAAAATGGTGAATTTCAGTTCCTTTGTCCCTTGCAGTCCTGAAGTTAATTCTCTGAAATACATCAATGTCTCTCTGACTCTTCCTCTTTCTGGTTCTCCTAAGTGATCACTGTGTAGACAGAAAAATTAAATAAACTTTTAATGTTAATAGTTTCTAACTGAAAAAAACAAAAAAGTCAAGCTCAGCCACCCAGAGGCATATTATTCCTTTCAGTTCCCTCACTCAGCACACCTCTACAGCACGCAAAATCAGACTGACCCAAGGCTCCCTACGTAAACCTCCTGTGCTGACTGGCAGGGTGAGTGTGGGGAGCCTGGATTTGGTCCAGGTGCCTCTGGGCTTGGACAGAGGATGGTCACAGCGAACACGCTAACTAGAGGTAAGGAATCAGCCAAGAGCGGAATTCACACTTGCTAATGGAGCTCGACAGAGCAACCTTCAAGGCTTCTTTTCTGTCTCCATAAATGTTTATAAGTGAAGGTTACACTTTCTCTCCAAAAGCAGGTAAGGTTAACAAGTACCTTTTACAAACCTATGAAAATTTAGGTCCCAGAAACTAAAATATATTTCCTTAAACCCAGAGAATAGAAGTCAGAAAAAAAAGTGTGGTTTTATATATTTGTTAGAAGAGGTGCTAAAGAATACACAAGTGACAAGCTGGTTCAATAAGTCAACAGAAATTTTGCCAGCTGAGCTGAGGACCGTGTTGGAATTCAAAACGCAATTTTGTCACAAAATCTCATCCTGCTTTCTGCCTTTAAAAATATGCAGAAACTTCCTCATTTAAATATTCTAGCACAATGCTGGAGGTGCCCATGAGACTTTTAAAGAAATGCAGCTGTATGCAGGTAAGGTTCACTGTCCTGGCAAAACAGGCAACATTATCACAACAGGGTCTGAGACTGAATATGCTCTGAAATAGTTTTCATGACCAGATTTAGTCCCCTCACATCTGATGTAAGAAGTTGTTACCATGTCACTGACAGCCATCTAGTGAACCATATGAAATACAGTAATCATAAAGCCACATATTTTCAATAACCGGTGTACTGATAACGTGGTGATTTTTGTCTCCAGCACTGATCAAGTAGAAAACAAGGAATCATACCATTAAATTTCAACAGACTTGAGCATTTCATGGCATGAAACATAAACCATGAACTCTTCCTTTAAAAATCAGTAATGTGTCATTTTAATTACTGACTGTATAATGTGTCATAAGATGGATGGAACCACTAAAATTAGAAAAGCTATTTCTTCATAGAAGCCTTCAAAATGCACAGTCAGTTCCCTGAAAGGTTAAATACTGGATACTGCACAAGTTTTCAAAGAAAACTCTATCTTTCTCATAGTACTTTTGTTTTACCTGAAGACTTACTATGAGCTGGACCTGCAGAAAGATGAAGTGCAAGGCTGGACACTGAAGTGGACTGCAGCAATCTTAGTTCTGTTTGCTGGAATGTTTCTTTAGAGTACAAAATTCTTGAAGGAACTTGAACGTTTGTCTGAAATAACACAGATTCTAACAAATTTATTTAACTACTATTTAGTGTTTTGTGGGTTTTTGTTTGGTTTTGTTTTATATATGATCTTAATACAAAAGTTGGACTTAAAATTGCATTTCCCTCATCAAACAAAATAAACATTAAACTATATTTACATTCTAAAGATACAGAATAAAGCAAATGAAGAAGAAAATTACCCTCACAACAAAAGAGAAAACAAAATGATTAAAAAATTTTAGTCCTTATCTGGTGTAGTTATGATTTCAATAATGTTCAACTAATTCATTGCTACCTAGGATATACAGCTAATGCTTGTATGTTATGGAGATTTCATTTTAATTGTAGATGTGTTTTGAATTTATCATGAAGCCAGAAAACATATGTTTAACAAACACTAATAAGCTGCTGCCAACACCTTTCTCTTGGACTGCTCCAGCCACCTTTTCCTCTTCTATCCAATCATCCTCACACCTCTTTGGAATACAGACTGTGCTAGACAGACTCACCTACAAGATCTTAGGGAAAATTTACCTCCCTGGTTTTCACCCCCCTTGGCTGCTTTCAGTTTTCTGCGAAATTATCCAGTTTTTCTACATCTGGTTACACTGCCCCATATGTTTGGCACAGCCTTCCTTCTCCTGGCCAGACAACCTCCCTCTCTCCCATGAAATCTCTCTTTCTTTCAGCATTCCCTTCAACAATAATCCTCACATTCGCCCTCACCTCACAGTTGTACCGTGTCTCGTCATGCAGCTGGTTTTGTTGGGTTTTTTTTATAAATCTACCTTTAGGCCAGACTGTGCAAACATTTTCCCGTGGTAAAAAAAAAAATAAGTCCCAATTCTTCTGATTGGTTTCACTAACCACAACAATAGGATGAGCTCAGAGAAAAGAAAATACCTGCGTTTTACTTATTAACATCTAAAAGGCAGTAATTTCATTCCTGTGCAACAGGAGCAAAGTGAACAAATGGTTGGGTATCTGCTCCCTTTGCCAGCAGTGGGAGGATGCAGGACGGAGGATGGAGAACAGGGCGGTCTTTGGGATGCACCTGGCACTAGCATGGACACTGCCTGGCCGTGCCTGCTAACAGCCGGCCCTTTTCAACAGCGAGGTGACATTAAAAAAAATAATAAATCCATAAAGAGTACTCTAAATCTCAGAGGATATATGTCTGAAATGTTACCATTAGCAGAGGCTCTCAGTCGCTCCGTGTCTGAGTGCATTTTTTTAGGTCAATGAGTTAATTTACCGTTTGTAAAATGAGCTGCCACAGAACAGAACAGTACAAATGACATCAGCTTCTCACTGTGATGACATCTAAAATCTCTATATCTGGACCAATATGAAGAGGAAAAAAAAAAAAAA
>VWYH01009496.1:78178-103528 GCA_013399365.1 Pampusana beccarii
AAAAAAAAAAAAAAAAGAAAGAAAAAAAATGCACTTCACATATACAGTCAGCGTATTCTCCTCATGGCTGCCCACTTGTATCAGCTGATGGATACCATAAAGATAAAAATGGACCATTGGATCCAGAACGAAACCCTCTGTATTATACAGCTCCCTCTGAGCATACTTCAGCAATATCACTTGGGCAAGGAAGCCGTATTTTATGACTAGGAGGATCACTTGGACTCCATTTGTCCCCAACCAGACTTCGGTCTCAGCTGAGGGAATATCCTGATCAATATGAGCTGCACCAGGGATTGGGTTTGCCATTGATCTCATGCCTTGTACCACTGGATAAGGCCCTGGATGGATTGTTCAACAATATCTGCCAAAAGGTGCTTCCCAGTTCTTCGTCTGTTCCTGAGTAACAAAGAAGATGCTCTGCCAAATGTCCTCCCACTGAGATCAAAAAGGCAAAAAGCCAGCAACCTCCCCCAAGGAAACAAAACAAAACAAAAAACCAAAACACAACAAAAAGCAAACAAACAAACAAAAAAACAACAAAACAAAACAAAACAGCAAGGATTTCAGTTTCTGGCAACTTTGCATATCTTCCTGGGTTTATGTGCTTTGTTTTTCACAAACCCATAACCTAACTGGGAAACCATGGACTGCTGCATCTGTTGGTCTCAGTTATTATCAAAAATGTGCTGACTCTGTATAAAAGCTATCCCGTTGCATCATAGCACAAACAATCTGTGTGACGCCTGCAGCCGTGTGCAGATGAGGCCTGTACAGCATCACCCCGCAGCCAGGCTGGGGAAGGACCAGCTGGTGTGGCCGGGCCGTGATTTGGCTCCGCCAGCTCAGCCACTGCCATTACACAAAGGTAAAAGCTATCGATGGCAAACATTTGCATCCCTGCCTCATCTCACCATCTGCTTCTGCTGCTGCTCACTTGAAAATTAATACGGCGGATGCTTGAATCAGAAGCTAATGCCGCATCTGTCTTCCTTGGTGCTACACATAATTATTAGACTACACGTGCAATTCTTTTTGCAACTCAAATGGGGCAACACTGGCCTTTAATCTGACAGGATCCTTCATCAAGAGAGACCAAAATGGTCCATTTGCAACTGTACACCCCTGAAACAAACTGGCCTAAATCTTCCTCCTTCTGGTTGCGCTCCCTTACTTTCCCTTCTTCTTCTTGCCCCATACACTTTCATTTGAGGTAAAAAGTAGATTAACTAAGTGTAAACCTCTTTCAAAGAACATAAAAAGGTCTTTCACAAGCAAATATACAGAAAACTCAGGGCTGGTCTTGTTTAGATTTCCTAGTTCAAAGTCTAGGGCTGTTCACCAGTCATGGACATCAAGGAAACAATCAAAATTGCATTTTATCATCTTGATCATTTATTCCTAATAGTTTCCTGTTTGCATCTGATTTGCACTCATCAAGTAGAGTAGAAATGTGAGAAGAATCAAATATATACTGCCATGAAGTCCCTGACGTTAGCATACTCATACAAATCTTAATCCTGTGGCCTTTAATCCAGAGAAAGTCTCAAAAAGGTATTCCCTATATGTAAATCGCAACATTTTGGTTTTAGAGAAGGGCTAATTTCACAGGCTTCAGGGAAAAAATTCTGAGATAGAAATCTGTTCTATTCTTTCCCGTGTAAGACACGCTGGAAACTGTTTATAGGAACATTATCAAATTGAATATTTTTAAAAGCCTACTAGTAAAACTGATTTTACCCTACATGCACTTTTCATCACTTAAGTTAAAAATTAAGAAACAAAGCAGTCAAATCAACTTTTGTAGTTTTTAGGGGAATTCTAGAGAAATGTATATATCTAAAACAAACCAGCAAAACCCCTACCCTCCTGTTCAAAGCAGTTTGAAAAACGCAGTGAAGAAACTTCCCTTTTTTTCGTAAGCTATATTTTGAGCACTGTGGTCATAGGCAATAAGCTGCTAAAACAAACAAACAAAAAATATATGTAAGACGGGATAAAATGTTTCATCATGTCCTAGTCGTTTCCAGTTCTGTCCCCCTACTTGCAGCGGCTCACAACATATACACACATTAGCAATAAAATAATGCAAGACGACCTCCTTCATCTCCTGTCAACAAGACAACCACAGACAATTGGCAAAAGGCAGAAAAATCAAAACTATTTAAATAAGTCTTTGTTTTGGAACACTTGAAAGTGGCAGCAAGGTGATTCACAAAGGCCAGGCTGTCCTGTGAATGGGAAGGAGCACGAGAAGAAAAACAAGAGAGAGACGGATCATTATAGAATACTGTTAAGGTTCACGGATTCTGAAAGAAAAACAAAAGGGTTTATCCCAGTTAAACAGTTTTCTAATGGGAAAGATGCA
This sequence comes from Pampusana beccarii, assembly GCA_013399365.1. Classification (NCBI taxonomy): domain Eukaryota; kingdom Metazoa; phylum Chordata; class Aves; order Columbiformes; family Columbidae; genus Pampusana; species Pampusana beccarii. The sequence continues at coordinate 80,547 of VWYH01009496.1, forward strand.
AGCATGCACTTGTGGTAAAGAGGTTTTTTCTATGCTGCTTTAATCGATTTTGCCATTACTACACTTTTTTGTCCCCAGTTTTTCTTGAGACGTATAAAGAAAGGCAAAATCAGATTGTGCTTTCTTTTCATTCCAGATGGCAAACTGATGAAAACTAACAGCCAAATCAAGAAATGAATTATGATGAAGGCATGGATTCTAAAATAACCCTTTGCAATTTTTCAAGTGAGAGAAGCACGAGAGTAAATATCATCAGATAACTTTTAGAAAGTGATTTACATCCTCAGGGTACTGTAGACCCATTAACTATTTCATTTTCCTACCAACCTTTTGGCTTACAAAGTAGCACTCTCTCTGGTTTACAGATGAGAAACTGAGACAGGCTTAATACCACAAAGACCTTCACGGAGCATCACTCAGTGCTGCCAAAAAAAGGAGCAGCCACACGTACCCCTCCCAAACCCAGGCTGTTACTCCTGGCTCTTCTCTGGGCTTCTACGTGTGCTTGTGCAGCCACAGGATGGACTGATCAGTTTTTAGATGCAATACCTAGTACACGTCAGAATACTTCATGGTGGAATAATACTGTAGATCTATTTGTATCTAAATTAATGACCCACAGAGCTCCGTGGGGCTGTAGTCCCAAACTTCAGCTGTTTAGAAATCACTTTTATCTTAGCATCAGGCAATAGTGGGGGAATCTCAATATGGAAGAATCATGTGGCCTTCACTGTCTGATTTCCTGACATATCACGAGGAGAAGGACGACACATGACAGAGACGATGACCCATTCCCATGGCACGCAGAGGGAATTTTGTGCACATCCTATACCAGGAATACCTGATGTTTCCCTCCTGGAAACACCAGCGAAAGACTGGGAAAGTTGCACGTTCTCTCAATCGACAGATTTGGTGTCAACATCATTTCTGCACTGTAACATCAAATTAGCCCTATAGACCAAATATATCCACACTGAATGTGCAACATCAGATGTTTGAGACACAATCTCAGATTCAAACAGCATTTGTCTAACAATTCCCATTAATGGCAAAGTCCTCCCAGCGTCAACAGCTGCTGAGATAATCTAACACTTAGAACATTCGAAAATCCAAATCAAGCTGTGGGCCTCTCAAGATAATCTGACTAATTTTATCCTTTTTTGACAGTGTTGTTATTTTTGTCTTTGGCTTTTGTAATTAAAATGTGGATCTAAATCATGTGACCTGGATTCAGTGGGAAGTCTTTAAGGACTTTCTGAGAAGATATAAGCTTTCATTAAACCTTAAAAAAGCGCAAATGCTTATATAATAAATGATTAGGTATTTGTATTAGTGAATTAGAAAAATGTGTTTGAAACACACAGAATTTACTATTGCACTATTAATAACTTTAATAATATTTAATTTTATTAATAACTTTCAATACCACTTTGCAGGTTTCCCCAGCTTTGCAGGGCTGTTCCAGGGCCACAGTCCCATGAGTGGGGCCAGACCCCAGCGGCAGGAGCAGCCCCTGCACACGCTGCAGCACGGCTGGACCAGATGTGCAGGTGCTAATAAATAACAATAACAATGATGATGATGGCAAAACCATGTAAGCATTCACGATTTTCTAGTTTCCAGCCTCTCCTCGATCTATAACGTCAAACTGCCTCAGATGGCTGGCAAGAAGTCAGAGGCTGACAGCCATCCTGGCAGGGCTCAGCCCCCAGGGCCCTCACCTCATTAGCCTGACACAGAGCAGAAGGATGCTGTGCCGCTGCCAAACGCGGAGGTGTGGGCTCAGAGGGACACCCAATTTCCGCATACGATGCTCCCCACTGAAGCCAAAGAGTCTGGCCTGGGAGGACAATCACAGGCCACATTGGGCCCCCAGATCTACATTCCTGGCTTGCACTTGCCTGCAGGCACATGGCTCACCTAAGTTCAGGAGCAGTGAGCATGAGGACTGGATTTCAAGCCAAGCCAGAGATCATTTGCAGTATGGATTAATTAAAACTACTCAGATTTCACTTTTTACCCTCCCATAGTAAGAAAGAATAAATGCTTCAGAATAAAACCGCTCAACTATGTCAATACATCTCCCTCCCCTCTCACCGACTGCCACACGTGCCAGGGTGCAGCCTGGTTGTTTGTGGCTAGTATAAATCTCTGCCACGATGACACTACCAAAAATTATTTCACAGGCTATGGTGAAACTGTACCCAACTGTATCGGCTTAGCTTACAAGCCTGAAACAAGAAGGAACACAGTAAAGTAAAACAAAAAGTAAAAATTGTGATCATATTCAAGCAAACCACGTGTGCAACTCTGAAATGTTCATTATAAAATTCCATGCAATAGTCTCGGTTTTGTTGCACAGAGACCATATTTTGAAATAATGAAAGAGCAAGGGTAGAAGGGGGCTTGGAATAAAAGCCAGCAGGTGTGATTATTATTTAGAGAATTCTTATGCACTTACTCCTCAGAGCACTGCATGAATACTCATTAAGCCTCCCACCTTAGGAGGTTTCAGATTTGAGTGTTGATATCTTCACTTTATGGAACAAAAGACAAGGCATAAAAGCCTAGCTTCAGACCGCTAAGTGGAATTTAAGGATTGTAGTTTCTCCATGGCCTTATCAAGTCTTTTACCAATTTTCTTCAAGGGAAAAAAGAGCTACAACTAAGTGACTATGGAGAAAACCAATTGCCTAAGACCACTACAGAAATAAATGGCAATGCCAGAGGATTAATTTGGAGCTCTGAAAATAGTCCAGTACCCTGGTCCTTAGGGAACACTACTCAAGTGTAGCAAATCATGAGCTAATATCACTCTTCTGAGTTCTGGTAGCAGTTTCCCAAAGCATGCTTACAGTTCAATGATCCACGCAGGTGACCAGTGGAGCAGTACTGTCAGCAGAGTTTCAAATTAGAACGGAAGAGCATTCACTGAGCTCTTAACATCAATTTTAGGTTCAGCAACAGTGTCTCAAAAACATTGCTCTTTGGCAATTATCACAGTCAGGTAGCATTTTTCAGAAAATATCTCAAGTTTGGAAAATGAGCTTTTGTCAGGGAGTGTCTTGCAAGCCCTGTATATTCTGATTTGCTGTTGAGGACTGCCACAGCAAACACCTGCCTGAGCGTAACTTAGAGATAGGCACCTATTCAAGTGTACATTAGAGAATCTGTATCCTTCAGCCAAACACTGAGGCAAACAGCTTTGCTTCAAGAAGCTTCAGTAACTTCTCAAAAACTTATTTGGAAAAGAAAAAATCCTGGCTGAAAAGTCTGTGTGGAAAACCTAGGAAGTAGTCAAATTATATGCTGTGCCCCAACACCTTTGTTCCACAAAAAACAGAGGACTAAAAGGAAGATACTAGAGGACTCAGTATACTCACTTCTGGTTCTTCATGGACCTGTGAGATGCACTGAAGCAACTGATATCTCCTCTATATCCTCCAGGTTCCTTGTCATTGGAGATAAATCATAGAATCATTTCAGTTGGAAGAGACCCTCAGGATCATCGAGTCCAAGCATAACCTAACCTAACTCCAGCACTAAACCATGTCCCTAAGAACCTTGTCTAAATGCCTTTTAAATACCACCAGGGATGGTGACTCCACCACTTCCCTGGGCAGCCTGTTCCAACGCCTGACAACCCTTTCTGTGAATTATTTTTTCCTCATGTCCAATCTGAACCTCCCCTGGTGCAACTTGAGGCCATTTCCTCTTGTCCTAACACTTGTTACTTGAGAGAAGAGACTAAAACCCTCCATTCTACAACCTCCTGTCAGGTAGTTGTAGGCAGTGATAAGGTCTCCCCTCAGCCTCCTGTTCTCAAAGCTAAACAGCCCCAGCTCCCTCAGCTGCTCCTCATCAGCCTTGTGCTCCAGGCCCCTCACCAGCTTCCTTGCCTCCTCTGCCTCTCTCCAGTATTTCAATGTCCTTTTTTTGATGAGGGGCCCAAAACTGAACACAGGATTCAAGGTGGGGCCTCACCAGCACCGAGTGCAGTGGCACAATCACTTCTCTTGTCCTGCTGGCCACACTGTTCCTGATACAAGCCAGGATGTTGTTGGCCTTTTTGGCCACCTGGGCACACTGCTGGCTCATGTTCAGCTGCTGTCAATCAACACCCCCAGATCCTTTTCTCCAGGCACTTTCCAGCCACTCTTCCCCGAGCCTGTAGAGCTGCCTGGGGTTGTTGTGACCCAAGTGCAGGACCCTGCACTTGGCCTTGTTGAACCTCGTACAACTGGCCTCAGCCCAATGATCCAGCCAGTCTAGATCCCTCTGTATGGCCTTCCTGCCCTCTAGCAGGTACCCAATTTGGTGTTGTCTGCAAACTTACTGAGAGTGCACTCAATCCCCTCATCCAGATCACTGATAAAGAGATTAAACAGAACTGGCCCCAATACTGAGCCCTGGGGAACATCACTTGTGACCAGCCACCAACTGGATTTGGCTCCGTTCACCACAACTCTCTGGGCCCAGCCCTCCAGCCAGTTCTTTATCCATTGGAGAATCCACCCAGCCAGGCCATGAGCTGGCAGCTTCTCCAGGAGAATGCTGTGGGATACGGTGTTAAAGGCCTTACTGAAGTCTAAGTACACGACATCCACAGCCTTTCCCTCATCTTTTTGTTGGTCATGCTTGGTCATGCATTTTATGATGCTACATACTGCTCACAGAGCCCACGTATAGATGATTAAAATGCTTAAAAGATCGGGCAGACTTGCTTCAGAGAAAAACCAAAGTTGGGTCACCTTGTCATAGAACGAGATCAGGTTGGTCAAACAGGACCTGCCTTTCATAAACCCATGTTGACTGGGCCTGATCGTATGGTTCTCTTCTAAGTGCCGTGTGATGTTACTCAAGATCATCTACTCTGTGACCTTGCCTGGCACCAAGGTTAGACTGACAGGTCTGTAGTTGCCCGAATCATCCTTCTGGCCCTTCTTGCAGATGGGTGTCACGTTAGCCAACTTCCAGTCAACTGGGGCATCTCCAGTTAGCCAAGATTGCTCATAGATAATGGAAAGTGGTTCCGTGATCATCTCTGCCAGCTCCCTCAGCACCCTTGGGTGTATTCCACCTGGGCCTATAGACTTGTGAGGTCCAAGTGGTGTAGCAGGTTCTAATTTCTTTTGTTTTGGGCCTTGACATCTGCTAAAGAAAGACACTACATTTGAGTTAGGTATCCTTATATTTTTAAGACACATATGAAAGCAAGATATGAATTCTTGCATATGCCATCTAACAGTTAAATTTTTTTTGCAACCACACAAATCTTAAAGCATGACAAGAAGAAAAAGTGCTGCAGATGTAGCTAACCAGAGTGTGGTCTCAAAGGTCTGCTAGCAAGTAGCCAAATGTATCTGTCTTATTAGTTCAGTCATTTCTAACTTTCCCTGCATTAGAAGAAAATAAGTTGCTATTTATCCTCATTTACAGTATATTCCTTTGAGTAAAAGCCCCAGGAAGGGTCATAGGTACACTGGCAGGGTTTAATCTTCTAGGTGGTCTAAGGAATGGTGAGGTTTTTTCCAAATGAACAAATAAATATATAGCTTCAAGCCTTTCCCACTTAAAAGTAAACAATGTGAAGCTAAGTAACATAAGAACTTTAAGGAGAGTAAAAACAAACCAAGGAAAAAGACTGAGACAATACAGATGGTAGAAACCTGAAAAATGCAAAGTCTGGCAAGGGGAAAATTGTGAAGAAAGTTTAGGAAGAAGCTCTGAGAAGCTGCTCTCTGTACGGCACTTTCACACAGGGTGCCTTAACTGATGCTTCTGGGAAAGGTTGTTCCCATCATTCACACACCAGCTGATGGAAAACCAAGAAATGCCCATTCCCACCAGCTCTGCTGGGCTGTGCCCCTCCTGCATTGTGCCCTCCTGCTCCTCCTCAGCATGGAGCACTTAGAGGAGAGAGCGCCATGTCCCCATGACACCCCAGCACCTCCCTACGTGCCATATGGCACCTCCCCAGTCTCTTTCTGTTCCTGTCATCTTGATTCTGCTCTCTATCCCACGTGACAAAAAGGAAAATTCAGTGAACACATCTACTTCATGTACCATGATGAGCAACAGAACAGGGAATGTATAAACTGTGGGACAGAAACAACACTAATTTTTACGATGCTACATACTGCTCACAGAGCCCACGTATAGATGACTAAAATGCTTAAAAGATCAGGCAGACTTGCTTCAGAGAAAAACCAAAGACATCATCCATTTGTCTTAGGAAAAGAAAAAGTGTAATAATTATGTAAAACAGGACACTGGGATTCTATTTACTCTTAACAATGAAACAAACAGTAAGAAAATAGTAAAACTAAAAGACAACAAACAGATATAAGCAAACTATAAAAAATTTTCACATGAAATGTATGAATATGAAATATCAACGAAGATACAGAGAGTATACATTTTTTTGCTAATAACTCTGGATCGCTGTGGGTATGGCAAAGACCAAACAGGGTTATTTATTCTCAGGGGTTAAGAAACTCACAGAAGGGCAGGTTATGTCAAGATCACCAAACAGATGGGGTGAGGCATCTTCTCTCTGTGCATTTGTTAGATGAGGGAGATCTCTGGTAACAGTGGACTCAAGCAAGGGCAGATAGGAGGAAAGTTTTGCACTTGCTTAGAGAGCATATTACTAATATTTGATTCCATCATCACTAATTGTCCCTAGTTCTGCCTTAATTTTCTATGGCACCTACACTGGGAGAATGCCCTGGTGCCAGTGAATCCTAAGAGAAGACAAGGGGGAAGCTAAGTGCAAGAAATTGTCTGGGTCATAGATTATTTGTTTGTTATTTAGTGTTTTACTTAATTCTAGGTAAGTTTTTTCTAATTTGCAGATGTTTTCTAAGGGCATTGGTTCTTTGTGTTTTCTAACAGATTCTGCACCTCTTAACAAGCCTCTTTGCTGCCTTTTGGCTTTGGCCAGGCTGCAGCCTTATCTCTCTTTGCAAAACTTTATTTGTTCTCCTTGCAAAACTATTTTTATAATTGGACACTGGTAGTGAGATCACTCACCTCAGAACACCAGTGTAGATCCAGTCCAAACCCCCATAGAGTTTACAGCCCAAACATTCACTCAGCAGAAAATCCACATTAGCTCTTTTCCATCCCTGTCTCCTACCCCCTATTTATTTTGGCATTGTAAAAGAGTATGCTGTGTTCACAAAAACAGAAGTCTCCTCTGTAGTAGGATTTAGGTACATTAAAGCAGGTAAAGTGTCATTTTGACAAACATGTATGTAGCAGCCTGGTGGAGCAGCCATTCAGCTATGCCCTTTGCAAAAAAGAGATGCTGAAGCACGTGTGGCAGCCACCAGCTCCACTGTGGCAAGAGTGATGGAAGAAAAGGAGCCTCATCCCAAAAATACTGCTTCTCAACTTGTAACATCCCATTCCTGTTAACTGAGCAGTAGTGAGATCCTCCAGTGAAGACAGCTGCATATAAACACACAGGTGATAGATCACAGCCAAGGGTCTTTAGGAGCTTCAGAGACATTTGAATTCAGCCTCACAGCCCACTCTGAGGGTGATGTTTTGGCGTACAAGGAGAAGGAGGCTGTGAGGGGTTAGATGACCATTTCCTCAGCAGGAATGGCATGCTGTGATGAGGAGCTGGTGACCTTTTGCACTTCCTAGGCCATCCCTCCTTTTTCTCCTCAAGCACATGAGAAGTTGACACACCAAGAGGAGAGATTTGCAACATGCCGAGCATAAAAGGCAGGATCACGTGAGGCAGCAAGAGGCCCCCTCTGAGAACCAAAGACCTATTCAAAAGTCGCTTATCAAGCTAAAATATAAGGTCTGACCAAGCTGAGGTACCAAGAGAGAGTGAGAAGGTCCTCTCGCTTATAACCATTGCTTCAGAGTTATTTCTTCATGCTTTCAAGGCACAAGAACATATTTCACCTCAGAACGACATAGCATTAAATATTAGTTAAAGATGCTCTGGAAACTTACCATGTAGGTTACCAACAAATATCCACTTCTTGGTAGCCTTGTGTATTTGAAGAGGTCTTTTATTTAGTTAAAAAAAAAAAAAAAAGAAAATATTTACTAAATAATCATACACACTTTATTACTCACATCCAGAAGGAAGTGTGACTTTTCAGGAAAAACGAACTTTCTGCTCAGGCATCTTCCAATAGGATCCCAGAGAATGAGTATGCTATGAGACAGATTCATAATAAGCAAATTAAAATAATCTGTTGTAAGAAACTTTTTTTTTTCTCCTCTGAACTTGTGTTCTGAAGGAGAAATCAATTTGAATTGTGCTTCAAAACGAAGTAAATAAAAGATTTTGTAACTTGCACTGCCTCCCTAATTGTAGTGTTTATAGTGAACAGAAGTTATTTATTTTTGGAGGGTAAAAAAATGATGAACATTCTGGTATTATTTTTGGCTGGTTTGTGCCTTTTTAACTGGAATGCATTTCATTCTTTACAAATGCCTATTAATTTTTGGCATTACAATTTTTTAGGTAATTTTGTAAAGAGAAAGATGCTGAAGTCTATGTCTTTACATCACTACTTTATATGTCTTTTTAAAAAATTAATCTCATTGACTCATTTTGAAATTCCTCAAATATTCAAAGTTTTCGGTACTTTTAAGAACTGGCCCCTAATATCAGATAAAATATCATTATATATTAACATATTTGGAAACCAGAGCCTTTCCACTTAATCATAAACACTACAGCTGAAGTCTGACCCAAGTAATCTGCCAAATGCTGCGCAGGAGCTGGTGCCAGTTAGGAAGAAAATCTAATTCTCTTTGTTCCCAGACCTGGGCTTTGTCCAGGAGACAATTTTTTCTTTTTTTAAGCTAATTTGGGCATTTTGCCTTTGGCTTGGAACATTTCCTAAATAAAATAAAAACATTAATTTGGACACAGTATTAGCACCAATACCGTAAAGTAATACTTTTATACGGTTCAATGTGGGGAAAAAAAAAAAAAAAAGAAAGAAAAAAAACCCCCATCACATCAAAAATACAACTATAATAAAAGATAGAGTCCTAAAAAGTCTTCTCTTTCAGGCATGTGGGAAATGTCACTCTGAACAGATCTGCAGAACCTATAGCAAACCCAAAACTTAACTTGAGTCATCTTCCTATGGCACATGTAGCTAGAAATGCAATTCCTTGTTGCTCCTACTCCAGATTGATTATTTGCTGCTGGGAAAAGGTGGAGCTGCCCTGGTCCCCGCTTTTGACTGTGGGTTTCTGGCTTTTCCCTGCATCAAGGACTAGGCTGGGCAGTTCTGGGGTGTCTCGATCCAGTGCAAAAGGAAGGATTCCTTTTCCTTGAGTAAGAGCCATCTCACCCTACAGCTGCACCACTGTTAGATCCGGTGCATGCATTACGAATCCAACCAAGTCACTGGTAAAGCAATCCAGTCAGGTGCTGTAATCTTCAGGCCTGCCGGCTTTAATTTTACAATGGCTCTGCAGCTACTCAATTTCCAACTGCTTTTTCTTCTGCTTGCTAATGTCTTACCCTGAAGTCAAGAACATAATCTTTCAATAGTCAGGTTTAATCACAAAACCCATTTATATTTAAAAAATGCATTCCTCCAGTATTTGTCCAATTGTACTGTCCCAAATTTCGTTAGATAATTTACAGCAGAGGGCAGTTAAATTTTGTGCCAGAAGCAGTTCAGCAGGTCACTCTTATTTTAAGAGAATGTTCTGCTAACTTGGAGATACAGAAAATTAGGAGCTGTGTTCATGGAACTGATTTCTAATTGTTTATTAAATATTTCCTGTTAGCAGTGTTATACTGGATCAGTCTGTTGGAAACTACAGGCCTGCTCTAGGTAAAGATTGCATCTCATGAAGCACAAAACATCTCTGCCAGGGTCTGAGCCTCCCTCCTACCAACCCCCGTGAGCGCCCTGTGCATGTGTCCGTAGACAAAACCATGCCTTCAAACTGCCCTTCATGCTGCAGAGCCTGTGCTTGCTTTTTTTCTATTGCTGAAGTAGTTAGGGAAAAAGAAACAAATAAATTTCTAAAAGTGAAAAATGTGGTTTAGAGTTAGAAAGGTGATTAGACCTGAGATGGTTTTGGGGAAAATTGCTGGAGGGTAGAAAGCAGCTGGGGGACTTTTATCTTTACTCTCTGTTAGGGTTTCCTTCTACGAGGTTCTAAGCAAAGTACACCACACGTGTATAATTATCTGAATTTGTGGGACTAATTGTCTGTTTCAGCACATGCTCCTTCTGGACTCGGTTACTCAGAGATAAAACCCTTCTCTCGGGTCCTCAGAGGGCTGGTACCTACTCTGGCAGGAAGGCAGCCTTTCATCCAAGCGCAGCAGGACACTTACTGACAGACATTTGTTTTCATCCTTTTCTGTGATTATCCTGTCCGATTCAGGCCACTTCATGCACCAAATATATCAGCAGAGTACTCATATCTTAAGCAAACCTGTCACAACTACACTTCTCTCCTGGGAGTGGGAAGTGCTGGTCCAAAGAGCTTGAGGCCATCAGATGCTGGTGACTCAAGGACAGACCGGAGCTGGAACCAGGCAAAATTCCTCATCTTCCCCACCCCAGCCTAAGACTAAACTGCACTGGGTTGCACGGACTCCCCCTCACTCACACTGCAGGACAAGAGTGAAGGTGGGGAGTTGAAACCTTTCCCCACTGCCCCAGCACGGCTCCTGCTCAGTCAAGGAAGGAAGCAGTGCTTGATGCTATAGGTTTTCACCATCACCTGTAGTCTTGGTGGTTGAAGACTGCTGCAAGACTCTTTCACGTGGTTCAGTCCTCTCATCCCATACCAGACTTAATACTCTGTCTCTATATCACTGCTATTGGATTATATCTGTATGTAATAATTTCTCTGTAAGTTGAATGAAAGACACATCCAGTTTGTAAATCAATTTTTCCTTCTACCATCTATGGCTGTAAAAGATCCCATCCTGTTAATCGGTTTAAACTTTGAATGATGATTAATTCTACATTTTTGCAACTACAATGGCAAATTTGTGGCTTTTTTTCAGTTTAATCTGTTTGAGTTCATTTAACTGTGTGCCACTGATGAGCTGTGAGTTACACATAGAGATCGTTTTGCAGAAGGCTCATGTCCTAAGAACAAACCTTTCGACAAAGAGCCACAGGCCTCAGTAATATTTGCTGACAGCTATAGCATATTGACAATACTTTTACTATTTTCATTATACTGATACAAAAAGAAAATTGCAAACTGGGGTGAAGTTAGCTGAGGTTTTATGACAGCTAAGAAGACAGTACCACTACTTGCATGATTGGATGCTCAGGTTGGTTTTTCCACCTATAATCTCATCTGCCTGTAGTATTTATTTTAGAGTTAGGAGAGAGTCCTTAGAGCCTTTCTATTCTGGATCAAGGTTACATTAATCTCAAGGTTACATTCAGACATAGACGCTGTAATTACAGGGAGGGTAATTCTAGTGTGTCAGAAATATACGTCAGTCTTGAAAACTGAAGTCTTCTTTCTAAAATGCCCAGCAGGTATAGTATGATAACATAATGGAACGCTCCAGGGCATGCTTCACCAACAGGCCTTAAACACAACACAGAGAAAAATTTTTCTAGGTAAAAAACTTTTCACATCCTAGGAAGTTGCATTATTTTGTTAATGTATTTAATTATACCCACCAGAAATACATTTGGTACAGCAGTTGCAGCAGAAGCGTTTTACTGTAGTGCCTATCAGCAACTGGATGAGACTTCCAGCTCATTTCACACTAGCTGCAAACAGCCTCAGCCACATTAATGACTTTGAGGTTGGCTGGATTTCAACTAATAACCTGAAGATGAACAAGCCTACATATCCAATTACTAGCGGAGTCCCTTCAAATGAACACTAACTGGATACTCATCTTTGTATTCAGACAGAAAAAAATGAAAAAATTCTCAGGCTGGCAGAAACCATTTATTTGGCAACTGTCTGAACGAAATAGTAGATTTATTGGTTTAAAGAATAGTCTAAAAATTAGAATTGCCATGATACCAAACACACATAAAATTGTAATGTTATTCCAAATTTTGACTATAATCTTCAAAATGACATGTCTGACTCAATTTTCAAATCTTATAAGTCCATGAAAGGCTTGGCTGCCAATCAAAAATATATTAAGCAAAAGTAAGCTGTAACACAGGATAATAATTGTAACAGTTCCTAGTGGTGGCTGTGTAGTTCAACTTTCCTTTCTTGTTCTTGGGCATCTACTGAAAAAGTACACGGACTATTTCACATTCTGTTTTGATACAAGTAAATAATTTATGAGTGAACTGTTTTAACAGAAAAATTAGTATCTGGTAAATACAAATTTCAAGAATGAAAACCTGTAGAGATTGTTTTTGATGTGAGTCCTAGTTAAAATAATTGCAGATTATATGGCACCAAGAAGGGAGTAATCAAAACTAAAAATACAACAAAGACAAAGAGATTATGTTCTACTATTATATATTTTAAATTATAGGTTTTGAAGTAAATACAGCTTTCTTTAAACACCAAAGCTTACTCTAAGACTGCTTGCTCTCCTCTTTTCCCTAACTTATCTGTTTCAAGTTTATGAAAGTCTGTTGCTATTACTGGACCTATTCCCATTTTAATGCTCCAGTGATAACATGCTTCCTATCCCACAAATAAACACACTGTGTGAAGACACAGAAGAGTACAAAAAAGTGGTAAATTAATCACTTATCATCATAACTGGTCTAAAGGAGTTAACAACTTATGACAAAATATGAATATGCTGAACAAACATTGGTTTTCCCTAAAGTTCTGTTAATTCTAAGCACCATAAAGGAGAAACCACTCCTCCTTATTGCATAGCTGTGCTCACGCACAGTTGTTGCTTATGAAACACAAGCCCCTGTGCCTGCCTTCACTGTCCCCGACAGAGCGGACGCTGCTCTGTGCACCAGAATGTCACAAGTATATTTTAGTTATGGTAGAATACAAGAAGGTATATTAAACCCCAAAGACGTCTTGCACGTGTCCCAGTGGCATCAGACAGATACCAGATAACAAGGAAATCAAAATCCCAACGTTTTTGTTGAGTCTCAAGGTCTAACAGAGACTAAAAAGGATCATTTCTCTACTGCTAGCTAAGGGGTGGCCTTCAGGATGGGTGTGAGACAAGAATTCAGTGTAACTCCAGCTCTGCTTAAGCTGATATAAAGATGGAATAACGCTGTGACATTCATGGTGGTTTTCAAGATTTATCCCCGTATAAATCAGGAACCAGTGGTTTCAGTGACCAGATAGAGGAGGCTGGAAATTTCAATTGCAACATTTTAGTCTCAAGTTCTTCACAGTCTCCTAGCACAGCCTATATTTACATTTTCAAGGTCTCTGAAAACACTAACTCATCGACATCTTCTTTTCACACGTGTTGCAATACGTTGAAGTCCTCTGATTAAAGTGACAGAAGTGGTCAGACTGTAACATGCCCCTTTGAAGCATCACATCAAACACTTAACAGTCTGCACCTCAGAAAGGAAACCAGACAACCTACTGATAATATAACTTCTACAGATATGAAATTATCCAACAGCTCCTATACGAATAGACTCTCATACACCGCTTGTGCTGATATCACGGAGTAAATAAACCAACACTTTTAACACATTCAATTTAAACATATATTTTGTCAACATTGATGCATTTACTCCTGTCTATAAGAAGATCTAGCTATACTCCTAAAATCTTTAGCGCAATACAGTAGCAGCAAGAAACCAGTTCCTTTGCATTTGTATGTTCTCTCATTCTCCATCTCAGCACTTCTGGAAAAGTGCAGCATCCGTGACAGATTCTGCTTGTCGTGAATTGTTAATACTGCCAAAAAGCACACATACCAAAAAAAGCTAGGGAGCAAATTTAACAGGAAAAACATCATGTTATTTATGCAGGCCACAATAAATGTTTGGGCATGATGTTTCACATTGACATTTAAATATTTAAGGAAGAGTGGTGAGATTTTTTTGATGTTATTATACTCCCACAATTTCCAGGGAGCACTATGTACTTTCTTGACCCTATATTAAACATACAAACTCTATGCTACACTATCTCTCAGTAACTTCCCTGAAAAATTAACCTTGGGATTAGAAAACTAGTACATACTTACCATTATTTTTTCTAATTTTATACGTAAGGAGACCACAATTTTTTTCAATCATTTTTAAACAAACTTTTCTAAACAAAGATATTAAGAACAGTGCAGTTCACCGCTGCAAATCAAATAAAATCATCCATCTGCATGTAAATATAAGAAAAAGTAAGAAGTCTTCCCATGGACTCGCTAGCATTACCTTGCAGAGCATCTATTGTTTGAAAGAGAAGGAAAAACTACAGGAATCTCCTAGTGAGTGAATACTCTCTAAATATTCAAATAAAAATTAGAAACAATTCTACGTTTTGCAACGCAGAAAGATTTATTACTCTTACCTCATTATTACTAAGACATTAGCAGGGCTTTTGCAAAACATTCCAGTGGCCTTCCAAACTGCAAAACCTGCCAAATTCTTTGACTCAGTTGCCATAAAACATTTCTAAAGTGCTGGAACCAGATCCAAATTTTGTTTTATAAAAGTATAAAAAGGATATGAGTAAAACCGTGGGTTGATTCACTGTGAATGTAACATATGTTAAAGGGTTTCCGGGTCCTGTTACTCATTATGAGAAAATAGCGATCCAGATACGCAGATATATTATGGTGGCTCCACAGATTTAGTCTCCTCTTATTGTTTTTGGTAGTTTTCCCTTTCATCTAATCATTTGCATCTGGATCATCTAAGTAAATTCATGTCTTCCAAAACCAAGTAAACTAAAGCAGTGCCATCAATAAAAGTGTGTACTTTCTCTAGTAATATTAACCACAAGTTTTCTTCTTCATCAAGAGAGCAAATTAGATCACAGAGAAAATGACTCTTTGGACTTCTCAAACATTCAGCAATATTTCTATGAAATTTGGACTATTTTCATATTTTGAGAAAAGAGTAATATAACTTAATATAGAATTTATACCCAAGTTGTACAAACAGCTAGAAAGGATCCTCAAGTACTTTTTCTTTATTCTTACTCAGAACATTTCAGTGAAGTTCTCGTTATTTTTACGGTTTAAACAAATCTTCAGCGGCTGTTCAGTGGTTAATGCCTTCCATATAATCAACCAACCAATCATGGTGAAACTCATACTTACATATCTGCTAAAGCATGTCTTTTGCTGCAAGAACATCCGCTTTACTGCTCAAGGGACTAACCTGATTCAGGTGTGGGAGGTCTATCAAGTATACATAAGATACCTCATGCCTTTCCAGATGGGTTTTGCAAGACCTTCTGGGACCATATCTCTGTAGGTATGCTGTGTCTACATATAGGAAAATCTGGGAACGCACAAGAAGAATAACAACTTGTCCGTAGCTTGGCCCCTATCCTCCCTGGGAAGCGGCAAGAAGAGCAGCCCCCATCAACAACCCACTCAGCTATCGGCTTATCTGCTCACGCCAACCTGCTTGCCTGTACTGAAAGCAGTGCCAAGCTCCATCCAGAGGCTTTAAAGGGTGTTTGGGAAGTGAACTAGACAACTTCACACCTGGGCAAGTGTAGGAGAGAAGTCTGCAGAAGTGAAGTCAGCAGCTAATTCATGTCCACCAGTCCTTCCCAGAGTCTGAGCAGTCCCAGTGCTGCAGCTTAACGGGAGGTAACACAAGGCTTAATGTTACTGTTTGGCACAGTTATTTTTTTTTGTCTAAAGGCTGGAATTACAAAGACAGATACAAAGCAAGTTAAATTCTTATTACAGCTTGTGATGTTCATGTAATGTGCAACTGGGTTTTCTGAATTTCAGGAAGCATCTTGTAGAGAGTTCAAGTTTGGGCAGCGCCAGGGGAGTGATGAGGCTCTTTTGACCTCATGTGTAAGGAAAAACATTTCCCTGCTTTTAGTGTCAGTTTGCAAAAAAGCAAAGAGTTGTTGTTTGGTGGCTTTTTGTTTTTCTTTCTTTTGGGTAATTTTTTAAACTTTCAAAAGAGATGATCCATTGCTTTTTAAACTTTCAAACAAAGTGATCCATTGCTTTGGGGGACTGTGTGAAAGGGAAGTGTTTTTAACAAATATCCCAAGATTCTCTTTAAAAATAAAAACTGTGATCTCTTCTGTCCCATAACTTATGTTTGTGAGGTTTATTTGTCTGCACACTGATTTTTTTAATTACTTTTTGTTTCTTTTTTTCTTATTTCACTCATACCACAGAACATCTGCTGTCAAACATCAACATAAAGCAAATGTATTATTTGAATTGTTTTGCTGATTGTGTCCCTTCCATAACATTTTTTGTTTTTAACACTCACCACTTGTACGAAGCTGGTTTTAGGCAGCAGCACAAGGAACTTCAGGATTTCACTTAATATTCAGTATTCCTATCCCTCAGGAGTGGTGGTGTCATATTTCAGCTTTTGCTTTTTATTTCCTGTTGTCATGCGTCTCCATGTGTTTTTTAACTTGATTTAGGCAGAATCTATTTCTGTGGGGTTCAGAGTAGGAAAAACTCAATTTTAGCAAAGACGAGGAGGATGACAAAAGGACAAGATGCAAGACCTAAAGTACCAAAGGGGGAAAATACTTGTGAGCAGGGTGTGATTGCCACTCCAAATCATTTTCAGCCCCAAAAGTGTTTATAAAAAGTGTAATCTTAATCTTAGTCATTATCTCTGTTTTTTGTTTTTGTAGCTAAGTGATCATATTTAACACAGCTTGAAGTCAGTTATGTTTAGACAAGTGTGTGGGTCTAACATGGAGAGTCAAAGTCTGCCAAAAGTAATTGAACCGTAAAAGTCACTGCAAGTTTTCATGTTACACCAGAGCAGCAAAACCACAGATACCGGTGCTGTATTCTAACAAGATAGCTGAAGAAGAAAGCTGGAAATTTGCTGATCTTGTTTTCTTAGAAATGGTATTTCCACAATACTTCAAATAAAACCCTTTTTTTTGTACTAAAGCCACTTCTAAAGCGTCAGCAATTAGACAAAGCAGCATGAGACAACTGAGGCAGGGGGAAGGAAGGACAGACCACAACATCAGAACGAGATGTCCCCTCGGTCAAGGCTTTTCCGCCATTAATTCCTTTAAATGCTCTGGTGGATACTTTCCTCCTAAAATATTAGGCTTTAATAATCATAGATATCTATGTTACTGTGAGCAGACCGTCTGTTCCAAGTCATATCCCTCACAGGCTGCATCTCATAAGGACAAGTGATGGGCTGACTCGGTACAGTGATGTACTCTTATCAGGGAGTGAGAAATGCCAGCCACTAAAAATAGAGAGAAGGGGACAATGAGTGAGTCCCAGCCTGACAGCAGCTTAATCAGGTGTTTTTCTCCAATTTCTGCCCATTTCAGAGGCAAATGGAAGGGAGAGAAAGGGAAGATTGCTGTCAAGAAGAGGTGACAAAGCAACTAATCCTGCAACTGCTATTGAAGGTGAAAAGTCCACCACAGTTTTGCTAAAAGTTGCAGAATTCGATTTCAACATAATAAAAGAAGAAATAAAGAACAGAATAATTCCAAATATAAAATTATATGGAAAAGTTTTGGGTGAATATGAAACTGTGATATCAGAAGACAGAATCAAGGACACGAAGGTGAAGCTTAAAGCTTTCTCCAAGATGGCAAAACCATTTTTCACTAGTTACTGTATTACCATCATATACCATTTAAGGTGGAGAAACAGAAGGTGTCAGGTCATTGTCTGGAGAGTAGTCTGGAAATCCAAGATACTCTCACAAAGAATGTTCTTTACTATGTTCAAGTTTACTTTGTTAAGATATCATTAAACATTAGCCTGAGGAAAGTAATTACTTAAAAAATGGAGCAAAAATTGATCTTTCAGGTGGAAGAGGGTTGTAAAATATGAGAACACACACAACATAAATAGTTCTTGTTCAGTCAAAGACTATGAATGAAAGAAACAGTGAGGGGATGATGTTGTTCATCATTCTCGTCCAAGGTGAGATCAGCTAGACCCATCTGATTCCTGATGGAAATCAGCCCAACCTTTGACATCTGAGGGCATCAAATCCAACCTTCAGCCATTGTTAACATAACAAAGAGTGTTTATAATGTGCACTATCCATCTCCTTTGCTCCGGTTTAAGCCCTTTTTTTCTGTCTCTGTCTACAGAAGACATGGGAAACACGTTCCCTTTTTCTTTGTAACAGCCTTGACACATTTGAAGACTATGATCATGTCTCTCCTCAGTTTTCTCAGCTAATGCCAGTCTTTCACAGGTTGCATCTTCCAACCCTCTGATTATTCCTGTTGCTTTCTTTTGAAGTATCTCCGACGGCCCATATTGTCCGTCATGTTCAGTGCCACACATTACATGCTGCTCTAGCTGAGGCCTTCTCTAGGTTATTTGGGACCGGGGGATTATTTCACAACTCTTCCAAACAACACTCCTAGTAAAATGGTTGCCCATCACTCCTCAGACTTGGCCAAGAGGTGGATGTCACATCCACACACCTTGCAGTGCATACAGCTGTTTTATTCTTGCTATAGCTAATGCAACAAAACAAAAGATACCACTTACTTTTACCCCAAATTGCTTCCATCACTTAAAAGCATGGGGGGGAGAGGATGACATTTTATAGTGATACTGGCCTTCACCCTCCACATAAGCAACATGAAAAAGAGCCTCCAGAGTTTCATCGCCAAATTCACCATACCAAAGATGAAAAATCAGTGGGGAAAACTCATCCTAATTGCCTAGAATAATAAATCTTTTTGTCATCTGGGCATGAAACAAGACAACAAAAGAGCCATAAACGTCCTATCTAATAGCTGTCTGAAGAAACTGCTTTGCTCCAGGTTAAGAGACTCCTTCCCACATGCCAGGATTTTGGAGAAGACCTGCTAATTCCTCCTCCATGTTATAAAAGTCAGTTTTATGAAAAGAAGAATTAAATAAAGAGGGTGGATTTCAATTGGATGACATAAATGAGGTGCTTACAAGTCCAGGAACAGCCTTCAGCCTGGACTTACTACTTTTCTGCTTAAACAATGTTTGAGTAACAGTCTCAGCACTGGAGGAAAGAACACAACATAATCTATCACCTCCTAACATTACTGCACATCATTTTAATCAGAGAAACAGCCTGTGTCTGTCTGAAGTATTAACAGTGACCATATATACCTAGCCCACACGACCTTATCCTTTCATGATAAAAAAAGGTTATGTTGAGGAAACACTGCTTTGCTAATACAACAAATCAGTAGGTCGTAAAGAAGTAGAAACATGACAAAGCCTAATTACAGAGTGGAGATAAGAGGTTGTAGGCTCCTTTCTGTCCGTCCGGAATTGTTACCAAAGTTCAGGCAGGAGGAAAAAGAGGCGGAATAGTTACACGATGAGACACTATCCAGGCCCTTTGAAATCAGCTCATCTCAAAAGAATGATGCGGGTCTCTTAGGGCTTGGATGTACGTTGGCACAGTTGCCAAGGGCATCGCTCCCCCATGCATGGAAGCTGCACCAGTATTCTTTCAGCTGATGAGCCACTGTGACTGAAAGAGTCACATTAATGCAAAAGATCCCTGTTTCTGGTTAGTATTTAAATGCCACAGCAGTTCAGCCGCTGAATCACAAGTAGTTCAGCCATGCATGCATAGTATTAACTTCAGTTGGCCATGAAGGGTATGCCAGAGCTCTTCATCAAGTAGGGTGTGAGAGGTTTACGAGTCAAGAAGCCTGCACAGAGGTTCAAGTAAGTGATCTTTTTCTAAGACCTTCCTCTTCTTTCTTGTTAGTTTATCACATGATGTGATTTTCACAGGAAAGAAGGCTTTCTCATTCACGATTCAGATCTAATCGTGCAGAGTGCTGTTTAAGTACGAAGAAATCAGTTTCTTAAGGAATACAGCTGATACTTGTCAAGGAGTAGCACTTATTTAGATGTTAGCAGTAACATATAATCCAAGTAATACACCCAGAAAAGTCAGAAAAGGGTAATTTTGACATTCATAAGAGCTTAAATTAGAAATGTATTAATCTACTTCTTTTTAGATTAGCATCTGATAAATAATATACCCTGTGAGAGGATGACATGTACAGTTGAACACAAATAAAAAGCTCAAGTCGATGCTCTCTTCACTTCCCTTCCAAGATGCTCATGGGGTGCTTTCCGCTTAGCTTTTTCCTACTTAGAGAACTTACAATCCTTAAGCCAGGCTGGATGTTTTCCTTAAAACCAGTTACCAATGCCTTCACTGCAAGCTGCAATTTTACAAAAATTTAAGTTAACGTATGTCCGGACTGCTGCTGTGAGTGATCTTGTCTCTGATCTCTCATTTTCATCCCTTTCCTTGGGCCAAGATGAGCATTTCTGGGTAATGGAGTGAACCAGAGGAGGTCACAGAGCCAGGTCCCCCTGTGCCTGCAGGAGCATCCACTAAGAGCAAGGAACAGGCTCAAGAGTTGCACTATGTCTTTTAGCAGCACCCTACATTTAAAGGTACCATGAAACTACAGCCTCTAGTGTAGGTGTCACACAGCGGTTAATATCGGAAGAGACCTCTGCTCATGATCTAGTCCTATAGATGTGTATGTGCATATACATGTGTGCATATATACATGCACACACACTAAATATAATTGTACATACGTGACTTCCCTCATGCTGCTGTGGGTGGAAGCAGGACAGCTGTTGGGAGGGAAGTGGTGGGAGAAAACATCTGTCTCACGGGTCAGGCACCCGGGCTATGGTGGGGAGGTGCAGCTCACCCCGAGCTCCTCAGAGCAGAGTCCCTGTTCCTGTGGGGTTTCATTTGTTTGTGTGTAGCGCTCAGTAGTTATGTGGAGGCAAGACTAAGGATGTTTTTATTATGCAGTATGAGAACTACTGAAGCAAGTATACTCAGCTCCTTGTAGCACGCATGACTTGGACATAGAAACTTTGGGCTGCATGCATCATATAGTAACAAACGCTATTTATTAAACACATATGCAAAATACTTCTGTGTATTATATGTGAAATACACTCAGACACTCCTAACTGCTCAAATTACTGGAGGCAATGTCACCGATAGCCTAAATGTTATCATTATTTTCAAATGAAAGCAATAGCTGCAAGTAGGCTCACATTCAGCTTTCTCCTCCCTGGGGCAGTGCATTCCTAGCAGGGGTGTTATCCTGCATCTCTGTGAAAAACATTAGCTGCTCCGATAATAATGCAGCTCTGTGCTTTTAAGGACTACAAAGCAACCATGCAAAGAGCAGTAAAGTTCATTCTAAATATTTCTGTGAGAATTAAATAGCCCAGTACTATTTCATGTTTTACATTAGGGAGATTGTTTATTTTCCCTTCTGAAATTTGTCTTAAGGTCAATAAATACAACATCAAAAGAGACTACTTTCTCTTTTCTTTAAAAAAAGAAAAAAGCAGTGGGCAACACACCTACCCTTTATTTTTTATTCTTTTTGCTTTGTGTGTCTACCTGATAATTAAACAGAAGAGACTGAAAGTGGATAAGCAAATGTTATAATGGAGGAATAAACACAGTCATTCATGTCTTTCATTTCAAGGAGACTTATTTAATTTTTTGACGTATTTTAATCCTCAGGATACTGTTCTCCAGAAGAAATCAAGTACAATACGGTTCTTGCTACACTCTTTTTCTCTAGAAGTATGAGTCAACTGTATTATTCAACCCTTTCAGAAGCAGTAATAATTATAGGCAATACGTACATACCCTTACACTGTAAGACGAATTTATTATAATAAAACTATTTATTGGCAGAAAAGCCAGCACGTATTTTGATTTGTGCTGACAAGTAACAACCAAGAGAAGTCAGCAATTTTAAAAGTACTTCCTGGCAAGGTTTTGGAATCCACAAGCAGCATGGAAAATGAATGCAATATATTAAAAAAGAAAAAAATCCCCAAACAAACAAAAACAACCCATGCCCTTTAAGAAAGGGGTGCACGAGGTGAAAAGCTTTGGTGCTTCCACTACCTGAGAAAATGGACATGTATCTGAACTGATAGGAAGAAATCTCTCCTGAAAGTGGTCAGAATTCCACTGCAGTGGGTTCCATACAATATTGTATTTCTAGTTGTTCATCTGTGAATGTCTGTTACACAGTAGAGATGCGTGCAGAAATGCTAATGCTCTTGCATTAGCATTGCAACAGACTACAGACTTGCAACAGACTACACACACACACATTCATATATAAGATCAGCTGTTCATAACACAGTTAAAGTAAACGATGTCTTTCCCACAGCTCAAGCTCTAACAATTCATCAGCTGGAAGCACTATCTAGCTCTACTTAAGAGTTTCTCTAGCAAAATCCATGGACTCAGGAAAAGCGGGCAAGCTTGCCTGAATTAAGAGGAAAAGAATCGGGTCCAGTGGAAAGAGCCAGGGGATATATGTTCCTCAGGAATCTCAGTGCCAGGGATGAGACAGTGTAGTGCCAGGGTAGACAAACATTTGAGAGTCATTTCACAGCACAGCTTCTCTCAGCCATCCTCCATTGACCCAAGCGGAGCCCTCGGAGTACATATATTTATACATATATATATATATATACACACACACATATTCGATAAGGCATTGATAGTGGAACATCAACAGAAGGGCAGGGAGTGATGGGCACCAGCTAATCATCTAATAAGAATCTGGGGCAAATTCTCCCTAAATATATTTTTGGTCAGCAAATGAGGCTGCTTGAAGAAAAAGATTTAGATGTATCCACCTTTTTGAAACTGAGCACCTATGCTCTGTTGATATAGGCTTATTGAACAGTATAGGTTTTTATTCCAGAAGTACACTTGCAATGCAATTTACTACACTTTACTAAGGCTGCACCTTGAATCCTGTGTTCAGTTTTGGGCACCTCATCATAAGAAGG
The DNA here is from genome assembly GCA_013399365.1 of Pampusana beccarii. Classification (NCBI taxonomy): domain Eukaryota; kingdom Metazoa; phylum Chordata; class Aves; order Columbiformes; family Columbidae; genus Pampusana; species Pampusana beccarii. The sequence continues at coordinate 103,474 of VWYH01009496.1, forward strand.
ACACTGAGATACTGGAGAGAGTGCAGAAGGGGCAACGAAGCTGGTGAGGGGTCTG